>LOEQ01000117.1:115751-144449 GCA_001685075.1 Bramus lutescens | reverse complement strand
CTTCAGAGTGCCAATGATGGCTGGGTCTACAGAGTGCCAGTGATGGCTGGGTCTACAGAGTGCCAGTGTTGGTTGTTCTTGTCAGCTTGCCAAAACCTAGAGTCACCTTGGAAGAAGGCACTTCAACTGAGGATTGCCTTCAGCAGACTGACCCTGTGGACATTTTGTTGATTGCTAATTGATGTGGGAGGAAAGGCCAGACCTCTGTGGGCAGCACCACACCTGGGAAAGTGGTCCCAATTTGTGTAAGAAAGCAAACAGAGTAATCTAAAGAAGCAAGCCTGTTCCAAGCCCCTACCTTGAGTTCCTGCCTTGGCTCCCCTCAGTGACGGACATGAACCGGCAAGCCAAATAAGCCTCAGGTTACTATTGGTTAATGTTTTATCACAGCAACATAAAGTCCATCAGGACAGCTCATTCTACACAAGCGTGAGTACTTGAGTTCAATTCTCAGCACCAACACAAAAATCCAGATAAGATGGCATGCACTTGTAATCCCAGCATGGGGGAGGCTGAGACAGGAGGGTCTCCAGATCTAACCAATGAGCCCACCTAGCCTACTAGGTGATCTCCAGGCCAGTAAGGGACATTGTCTCCCAAAAGAAAAAGGAAAGACACCTGAGGTTGACCTTGGACTGCTGTTTGCATGTAAATAGACACAGACACACACATAAAAAGGGGGAACACATGCACGCACGCATACACACACACACTAAATAAACAATAGAAAGGCTTTATAGGAAAGCAAAGAGGTGGCTCTGGAGACCCCAGAGGGTCCCTCTCTGTAACCCCAGCCTCCTCTCCTGCCTGGGCTCCCAGGAAGTATTTCTCCTATGAAGTAAAGTCCTGGTACCACAGTGACTTCACCTATGCACCTGCTGTCCTTTGTGAGACAGGAACTCAATGGCCTTGCTGAGAATTAGGCCCCAAGATTTACTATTCTGCACTATAAAAAAATCTGCTTTTACAAGCACAATAAAAATGCAAATTCAATTATAAACGAATCAAAAGAAGATGCCCATCTTTTCGAAGTACAACCCCAGTTACATTCCTTGTGAATGCCTCCAAAGACCACCTCTAAAAATGTTATTAGACCCATGAATGTCCTAGACAATTAATGGGGTTTCTGTCTGCATTAAACTAAATAACAGCATCTTACTGGTCAAGAAAAAGGCGGTTGTGCCTTTTGGCTACAATTAAGTCCGAGGCTGGGTTTGCACTTCGCTTTAATTACTAATAGATTAATCCAAGCCGAAACAACGACCTGTAATTAGCATTTTGTTGATTGATTTGTTGCAAAGAAATGACCCCAATTCTGTTTTAGTAATCAGTTTATAGCTAATTGGCTTTCTTTCATTAAAATATAAAGAACCATCCAGAGTGGTCAAGGTGTGGGGGTCATAAACATCAGAGATGCTGTCGCTTGTCAGAGGCAGCCTTCTTTGATTTTTATGGAAATCTAATTATTGAGTAAATTAAGGGATTTGACCTCTGAGGGTCACCTAAGGGGAAGGCCAAGGACGAACAATGCTCAGTTGTGATGATGTCATCTGTGGCCATAGGGAGAAATGATTTATTGTTGACAGCAGTGACAGATCTGTAGATAGTAATTAAAAGACTCACGCAGCATGGCTCAGAAAAGGCAAAATATTCAGAGATTGAAATTAACTCGTTGGCAGGGACAAAGCCTAATTAAGTGTGGTTCTTCTTTCTCCAGATAAAAATAATCCCCCAAGAAACAGGAAAGTTTCATCCTCTCAGTAGAGGTTGGCCGCTCACAGAAGTGTGTTCTCCTTGCGGCATCTGCATGACCACAGAAGTCTCCACTGGAAAATAACCACTCAGTACTGCCACATGCATACTGTCCCCTGCCTTGAGGCCTGTGGGACGAAGGAGAATACTGTTTGCCTCAGACAGTGGAAAGCACTTCCTGAAGAGGCTCTATAGGCCTTTCTCTGGCCCAACCCTGAAGGGAAGCTAGCATTGGCCAGGATGCCCCAGGAGACCTTGCCACATGATGACTCAGAACCCAAAGACCCTCATCCAGAGCCTGGACCACTGGTTCAGCACCAGCTTGTCCAAGCCTTGGTCTGTCACTTATATCCAGGTGGCCTGACTTCCTTAACTTACCATGTAAGCGTGAGTGGTCATCACCTCCTGCTTGCGTTGCAAGTGCCTGGATTTAAATCAACATTATGTTCTTCTGTGAAAGACAAACGGACCACTGAAGAGGTCTCAGCCTCCTCCCATGAAGAGAAGACAAAAGGAGGACAAAGGAAACATCCATTTTTCCCATCAACTGGAGATCCTAAGGGTAGGCATTATGCAAATTACTGGAGAGGCACAGAAGAGTGAGCAAATCAGAAGGCAGATAAACCCAGCCCAGCTTTCTAGGGGAGGAGCTTCCTTCTCCCCAGTTCCTGAACTTCCAGTACATAAGGATCAGCCCTTGAGTCCTAAATCCCTTCAATCCTGGGCTCCTTTGAGGTGGCCTCGTTGTAGCTCTTGAACTGAGGGGCTCAGTTGAGTAAGGAGGGACTGTTGGTGGAAGCATGGGCCCTGCATGGTACAAAGGTGTGAGGACCCAGGTTGGGAGATGCCCCTAGGGCAGTCCTGACAGAGCTGCTGTCCTCCTGACCCATAATACCACTGTTAGTATCACTACCTGGCTCCCACCTGCCTGCTCTAAGCCTGGAAGTTCATATTTCATTACATCCTCCAGTTGGAACAAGAAGGCCTGGGTTTCAGGGCAGCAAGTACAGGCCGCCTGTGTGAAGATCACCCTGATGGCCCTTCTCAGCATGTCACGCCAGGGAGGGTCAAGTAACCTCTGGGCTGAGTGTGGTGCCAGTGGACCAGAGCTCTATGGCAGCTGGGCTCTGGGTCGGCAGGGCTTGGGGTTCTGTGTGAGGAGTTCATACAGAGGGGGCTTCATACAGGGTGGCCCTTGATGAGGTGGCTCTTCCCAAACTATGACAGATGTCTGAATGACCACTTAAAACTGAAAACACGGAGGACAAGGAACAGCAGAGATCTCCCTAGCCTGGAATGAACTGAAGGGGTCTTTAACATCCGGGCGCTGTCCTGGCTTTAGAAGAGGAACTGTTGTGAGCTTCTCATGACAGCCTGGAACTACCATGTGTGCAGGATTGACGCAACACAAGAGGAAGTGCCAGCACAGAGCTCCTGGAGGCCCCAGCTATTCCGCTCCCCCAGTCTGTGAGTGTATGTCTACCTACAAGCAAACATGCCAGGCCTTGGTGGAGCAGCGGGCCAGCATCTGAAGTGTTTGCCAAACAGACATCAAGGTCACTGCTGCATCCAAGCACAGCAGCATCCCATGCTGTGTCCTCTGTGAGTGGCCTCAGGTAGGCAACTCAACGGGGACCCTAAGAAGGGCACCCACCCTGGCCCTAAAATTAGGTTGGCAAGGAAAGATACCTCTACATTTGAAAAAGAACACAAGAGATAGGCTAGGCTTGCATCTGATGTAGATGACATAAATGATATAGTTATAAATTATATAGGTATGAGTGGTATAAATTATATGGATATAAGAAATATAGATATAGATGATATAACTGATATGAACATAGAACATATAAATGACACAGGTATAGATTATATAAATAATATAGATATAAATGGTAGAATTATAAATAATGTTGCTATAGATGATATGAATTATATGGCTAGAGATGGTATAAATAATATAGATATAGATGATATAAATGCCATAGATATAGATAGCAATGACAGATATAACTGGTATATATATTATAAAAATACTACAGATAATGTGATGGCATTCACATCAAGATATAAATGGCACAGACATAAATATAGATGACAGATGATACTATGCATAGATGACATAGATATACATTACATAGATGGTGTGGAGACAAATGTAGGTTATATAAATGTAGATATAAGAATACAGAGATATACATAATCTATTCTTTCCTGGACATAAGAAAACTAAATCTACATCTAACACATGAAACAGAACAATTACCACCAAATCAACATTGAGGATATTCCTAAGTAGAACAGAGTTCCTTGCACACTGCACTGAGGTGCTCCCCGAGAGACAGGTGGGCAGGAGGGACAGCTGGGACAGCACTGACCACTGAACAAAGGTGTAATTCTCACCTAGGCCCCGTGGGAGGGCCCAAGGTTTCAGCCCATCACTCAGAACCCTTCCCAATTTAAAAGTTACAAATTATTCCTGGAATTTTTCCGTTCGGTATTTTCAGAGCCCAGTTGACTCCATGCTGTTGAGATCCCAGACACGAAGGCTGTGGTGCAGGCTGCTCTGCCACTGTGTAGGTCTGTTGAAAACTACTGCCATCTTGTCACAGGTGGTGATGTCCTCAACATCACCTGGCGGTGGTAGCAGAAGGCTCCAGCGAGTGACTCTTTCAGCGGAACCACTTCGTTTCTAAAACCTGAGTAAACAGGTGTTGTTTCCTTTCTTTGCTTCCCATAACATTCTTGTTAGGAAAAGCTGTTAATGTCGACATAGATTTTTCAGAATCCATTCATACTGTTTTCCTTTGGTTCTTTGGGCAGACTTGGCTTGTGTGAACGGGCGTCTTGATTTGAGCAGTCTGTGCTGCTGTGGCTCTGTTTAAACATGAGCTGTGTGTTTTATTACTGACCCATCTGCTCACTCACATGCCATTCTTCACCGCATCCCCTCAAGTGAGCTAAAAATACAGATTTATTCTTGTTTCATTTGTTTTATTTGGGCATTTTGTTGCCTTCTGCTAGATTTGGGTAATAGAATGAAAACTTCTGGATAATGATTGTTTTTCAGTTTCTCTTTTTTATTTTATTTTAGGGATAGGGTTTTGGCCCACATATATGCACAACACCACGTGAGTGCCTGGTGCCAGAGAGGGCCAGAAGAAGACATCAGATCTCTTGGAGCACTGGAATTAGGGATGGGTGTGAGCCACCATGTTGGAGCTAGGAACCAGACTTAGGTCCTCTGGAACTGCAACTAGGGCTCTTAACCACTGAGGTGTCTCTCCAGACTCAGAATGTAAACATTTTTATAAAATAATTCTTGTTTTTGAAATAAGCTGAGATGAGGGCTCACTCTTGTTCTGGAGATCTCAATAATTCAGTCAGTTCTGAGCCCTGAAAGGTCCTTACATGCTGATGAGAACTCACCCTACTGCCCTGTAGCCTGTGGTCTGGCTACTGAAAACTTCTCTCTCCTCCCTCAGCCCTCTCTGGTCAGCCAGCATCCTCACAGGCTCGGATTTCCCACAGCTGGCTGTAGACATCTGAACTTCCTCAGTGGTCCTTCTCCCCAAGGCTCGCACATCTGTGGCCTGACACGATGTGTGATAGCTCAGCATGGTCCTCCCTTACACCATACAGACCATAATTGCGGGTGGGATGGGCTTGAAGCTTTGGGGTTATCTTTTCAACTATGTCATAGAGATTTTGGTTTCATCAAATTTAGCTTTACCTTCTGAATGTCCTTGGACTTTGCTTGCTTTTCACTCTCCAAAGACCGGAGCCAAGTTACTTGTCTTATGGGTGCGTTCTTCCTCTGTCTCACAGGCAATGAACGGAGAGCTCCTGTTCCTTTGTATAATTTAAATTAAGCTTACTCATTTAACTGACACACGAGAACATAGAAATTACGCATATTAAGGGGATACCATGGACTGTCTCCACACAGGCACATGTTGGATAAAGTGTAGATGGAGTTAAACGTATCTGTCTCCCAAACAGTCATCACTTCTTTGTAGAGGGATACTTACAAGCTTTCTGGCCCTTTGGGATGAACCATGCATAACTGTCTACAACACCCTACTGAACTTCTTGTTCCCATCCAGCTGTATGCTGATGCCGGTGAATCTATTCTTCTTCCTCTCCTTCCCCCTCCTACCCACCGCCTTGATCTCAGTGGGGCCCACCCCTTTTGAACTACCTCCTTGTTCAATCATTACTATTTACAAACTTTTATCCCCTGTATCCATCAGAAGAGGTGAGGCTTGCTGTAGTACCAGTGCCAAGACCTTAGTGCTTAACATGGCAAGCTTTACTTGCCTACTGAGAGAAACCAGCTTGCTCTAGGTCGCCACCCTCCATCAGGCCCTCTCTGCTGGGCTGCTTCAGTTCCACACATCACCCCAGTGTGTCCTTCTGCAACTAGCAAAAAGTGAAGGCAAGACCTGAGTCTTGTGATGGCCTGTCACATGTCCCTGGGAGGAATATAGCACCTCTTGCCATGTCTTCCCTGCTTGATGTCGCCAAAGCAAATCACAGGGCCATGTTTTCCCTTCAGCATGGGACGCAGGGAGGGAAAAGCCAGAAAGACAAGCAAATGAGCGTGTGGCATTACTGTCCAACAGGTTTTCTCTCTAATGTCAGTGCTTAGGATCTGCAGCACCATGTGACTTTATTACATGCCGAGGATCTCATCAGTTTAGGTAAATTTTTATGGCTATATAAAAATGCACATTGATGCCCAAGGCATGTAACTACTCTATTTCGCACAATTATTTTGCAATAATTTTGCATTCTGTATCATCTCATAATATTTATACTCCTGTATCTTGGATTGCAATGATCTGGGGTATCTTTGTAGATCCCTTTCTTTATTTTCTTGTTAGCTATTAACAACATTTCATATGTGTACAAAATGTATACAGAAATGCTCCTGGCTCATGTGTGATACACAGTAACCAGTTAATAAGGAGAACATCCCAGCAGCCCACACCCTCCCTGCTCTCTCACACACCCCAGAGACACACCTTCTTCATTTTCATCAGCTCAGCTGAGTCTCAGACATCGCGTGCATCCTATTTGCAAGGTCAGGCCCACTGCTGAGAGCTGTTACAGATCATTGTGCGCTAAGAATGTTTATCCTTACCCGAGTTTTTGGTCCCCTCTACCACTGACAGGCCTCCAACAGCGTCCTTCTCTTATCCCTCGTGAAGAAATACTGTTCTGAGTAAACTTTTCTAGAACTGGTGTTTCATAGAGGACACTAGTGAACCTTCCTGTTGTCTCTATCCCTGAAACGAGGTTATTTGGTTACAGAGCATGCATTTCCTGTGTAAGTTCCCTATGCTTGTGGTACCACACACTCTTCTGGCCCTAGTGAGATGCTGCCTCTCTGCAGCCCCTCCGAGACTCACCTTTCCATCCTGGTGGTCCTCCGCTGCTAACAGCCCCACTGCACTCACCAATGGTTTGAGCCTGAGAGAGCAAGTGCAAAGAATACTTGCTGGTTCAGAGAACTGCTACACCAAGAAAAAAAAAAGGAACAACTCTTGATCATTATAACTTATATATTTTAAATTTTCCATTTTGATGTGTGTGTGTGTGTGTGTAATGCATATGTGTGAGCATGCGTGTGCCATGGCTCTCAGGTAGAGGTCAGAGGACAATTTAGGGGAGTAGGTTCTCTCTTTCTGCTCTGGGTCCCAGGGCTCTAACTCAGGTCGTCAGACTGGCTCTGCAAACGCCTTTATCTGCTGAGTCCAATTACTGGCCCCATAACTTACGTATCTTAGAAATAAAACATTCAATTGAATATCTTTAGCCTATGATTATCCTTATGCTGTGCAAAATTTGTGCAAACTTTGATATAATGATGAAAGATTAAAGAGTAGGGAGAGAAAGCATATCATATAAACAACCAATCCAGAAAAGACTAACGTTCCTCAGTGTTCAGTCAGGCTAAGAAACACTAACAAGAAACAAAGGGCACTTTGTGATGATGGAAATGTTCCTCTTCTTTGAATATACAATTCAGTTCCAGATGCAGGAACCTGCTCTAATAACAATCATCCCAAACCATCAGCCACAACAAAAAAAAATTGCTGGACAAAAAAGGAGTCCTAGTGAATGAGGAGACTTTAGTAAAACCTCTTTAACAAGCCTCTGAGCAACTGAAAATGAATTCATTGATGAAATAGCCTCAGGATGGGCAAGACCCAGAGACTGGACTGGCCCTCCATCTGCTTTTTAAATAAAGTTTTGTTTGAGTACAATAGCATGCATTGTTTATGGGTTTCCAATGGCTCTCTTTGCATGATAATCATAGGGTGGATCCCCTTGGCATCTCCATCAGTGAAGTCACCATCTGGCCCCAATAAATGAGAGTCTGCAGGCCCAGATAAATTAACACTGACTGTCTTCAATGACCCTGTCCTCTGAGGGTGTGCATGGTCTATGCCCAGCAGAATCTTCTCCCTTTCCAAGATAGAATGGACACTTTAAATATTTGCCAAACAGACCACGTACACCATAAAGATGTCTCTGCACATCCAGGAGCAAAATTATTCTAAGTGTCATTTTATCTACAGCAGACTTAACCTAGAAGTCAGTAAGTTAAAGATATGGAGAACATGTGTAAGTTGGAAATTAAATAAAACACTACTGAATAGCCCATAGGTCAAAGAAACTATAAAAAATATTAGAGAATACATCAAATAGATGACAATGAAATATAACAGGTAAAGACCCAGTATTTAGAGAGGAATTCAAACCCTAAAATATTCTTATTTCCAAAGAATATGAGTGACAGGTCAATCGCCCAGCTCCACAGTCAGTCTGATAAAGAATGCAGAAGGGAGCCAATGAGAAAGAAAGAAAGAGAAAACAGCCACCCACTAGGGAGCATGAGGCAAGCCTGAGCCGGCTCTGTATGAAGCCTCCCAACAGCTCACACACATGGGTAAGACAGTAAAGAGGAAAGGGGTGGATCACCAAACCAGAGTGAAAACTGGCATCTCCACCAACATCCCTGGAAACATAAGGCAGAGTTGAAGAGCAGGGGGTGATGAACACAGTCAGTCTGACAATTTGAATGAAACAAATAAAACAGAAAAAAATTTCTGAGCCCAGCACACCAGGCTAAGAGGGGAAGAAATGGAGAATCTGAGGCCTTGTATATCTGGCAATAAACTTAACCCAAGGCAAAAAATGGCCAATGAAACACAACCAGGCAAATAGCTCTGTGTGCAAAGTCTCACTCCTTTAAACACCCACGGCAGGGAGGCCCCACAGCCTCCCCAGGAAAGGGGGAAGGGATAAAGAGGCTGTGTCCAGCCCACTTCCAAAGCAGAAATGCCACAGACCCATTTTTCTCATCAGTGCCAGTAAAAATTCTAAGCAAGATATTAGTAAATTGAATTCTGCAGTTTGTAAAATGCATCATGATCAAGCAGGTTTAATTCCGGCAATGCAAGGGTAATTTAACTTTAAAAGAATTAATTAATGCACTCTGCCCCATTGACAGCAAAGGAGAAAATCCACCCAGCCATCTCCACAGAAGATGCAGCGCTCACTCGATAAAGCTCAGCCTCTATTCTTGTTAAAAGCTCTTAGCTAGCTGGGAATTGAAGGTAACATATTACAGGGGTCTGGTCATTAAGGCAGCTTGGTATTGCTGCAAGCATAGGAAAGAGGCTTCAATTAATAAAATGAAGGTCCTAAACACTTAACTTATGACAAAGGTGACCTCGCAGTGAATAAAGATGCGCGGTCTCTTTACTAAATTGAGTTTGATCGATTTGAGAAGAGAGGAAATTCTTATTACTCCTCCAAGTCACCCTCAAAACTCCCTTCCAGATAAACCAAGATCCCAATATAAAGACAGGACAAAAGCTGTGGAGAACAACCTGGCAGGATATCTTGCAAGATCTTTAGTTATGAGGAGATCTGCAAACTGTTCCCAAACCACTCTGAACAAAGTCAACACCTGGAAATGGTGTAGGCATTCGATCCTTGGGTTTGTTCATCTCCAGAGTAGAGCAGGTTAAGTCATTATGTCCTGAGACACCTCAGCTCCTATCCACAGACCCGCCACGACACACTAGACAGAAGCTGCAGCCATGGTAACCCAGCAGCCCACTGGACTGCTACATGTTCCCCAGCAGAGTCAGCCTCTTTGAAAAACTGTTTCCCAGGGCTTATGAAGATCAAAACATGCCATCCCCACATATGTTCCGGCTCCGTGTACTCCCTTGACCCTTGCACTGCCTGCCCCAGGGTGCAGAACAACACCAGACCTAACCCTAAAGCATCCTGGTGGCGTGGGTACCACGAGTGAGAAAGGCCCAGAAAGTTCAGAGGATGTTTCCACAATCGTGAGCAAACATCTGCGCTGCACACAGCAGGCAGGAGCTTCCAGATCAAAGCCACAAATGGAACTGTTCCACATCGGGTGCTTCAGGAGAGGCAGGAGGATGCCTGTGTAGGGCTGCAGCTGCAGGACCATGTGAAGGGGATTCCAGGGTAATAAGCATGCTCCTCTCTTACCTGACTGGGGCTGGGTCTCTGCTGCCCTCTATGGACTCTCCCTGGCCACTATCTATAGAGAACTTTGCAAAGGCTTTGATTCTTACCCAGACTCTATCACATCCTCCCCTGAGGACAGAGACCGCAACTCAAAACACAAAGAAAATGCACTTCCTATCCATTCTCTCTTTCCATCCTGAGACCATGGGCACTGAGACAAGTTCCCTGGCTAGACTCTTCTTCTAATCCCTTCCTGGCAGCCAGAATGGGACTTCTCTGGGAGACCCTCGACATCTCCCCCCACCTGTTGTGGGACCCTGAAATCATGCCCATTCTTCCACACAAGCAGTCAGTTTAGATGTAATTATAGCCTGTGTATAGAGTGTTAAATCAAGACCAAACACTGGCTCTGACACTAACATCCCCAGAAGCCAGGAAGGGGCAGCCAGCAGCTCCCACATCTGCAAGTCGGGTTGGGTAGAGGAGTCTCAGCTGCGGTGTTCCAACGAGGACAGGGGAATCCCTGTGCCCTTGCCCAGTGCATGCTCTGGTGACCTGCTTTCTGACATTTGTGAATGTGACTTCTAACTTTACAGAAACAGGGCTTTCTTGTGGATGCAAGAAAAGAGGGTGTGGCAGTGCTGTGAACTGATGAGCTGTACGGGGGCTTTCAAACACCCCAGCTGCATCCTAACATACACATGAGGAAATGCTGCGGCCTGAGTCATCCTGCCTCTGCTGGAGTCTCTGCTCCAGATGGAATGGTCTCCTCATTGTCAGTAGCCCAAACAACATGGTCACTCAGACAGTACAAACAGTTGGAGCGATGTTCCCACGTGGCTCTCCTGTAGACAAGGCCATGGCCTCAAATGAAAGTGGAACTGGGAGAACCTGGGACGAGTCCTAGCATGAGCAAATGTGAACCCCCATCCAGGAAGCCCTGTCCTCTGCTCCCCAGTGGCCTTTGTTGGCTGCCACCTTGTAAAAGGCTGAACAGTTGCTAGTTTTACCTTTTCCTCTTCCTCTCCTCCACCTGCTTCTGCATGAGTTCTGGGAAGAGAGGACAGGAAGTGAAGATGACAGGAAGCATAAATGACCGAGGTGTCTGTCCTGAGGGAGGTACCTGGTCTGCCTTCCCTGGCCCCATGCACACCTTCCAGGCCCCTCTCTCCTGCCAGACCCCACCCTCCTAGAGATGGACACACACATACGCACACGCACACACACACACACATGCACACACACCACTGATGACCACACTGCTGCAGCCATTTAAAGGTGAAATTAAATGGATTCTGAGCATTAATAACAGATTGTAATAAGACAGACCACCTCTTAATGATGAAGAGAATCCCAGTTGAAAATATTTCTTTGTAAAGTGAATGAATGCATAAGGGGAGGGGTTGTAGAACACAAGAGGGGTTTTATGTACTGAATTAAAATGAATATTGATTGCATGGCTGATAATTAATGGTAGCAATTTTTGATTAAAAATGAGTTCATTTAGCAGACAAGTGGAGTGTAGTAACATATTACATCTAAAAATAGCTCAGAGAAGAAAGGGTCCTTGCTACACGGGCAGGTTCACAATGAGAATGAAATCCTGATGCCCATGCCAGCAGGCTTGAAATGAGGTCTCCACAGTAGTCCCAAGCCATGATCTCCAGGGGGCACATCTGCATCTTCTCCAGAGCTCAGGGTTGCACAGGTTGACTCCCGGGCACAGGATACAGGACAGACAGGAGCCATTTTCCATCTGTGCTCCTGATGTTACCTGAAGTCCTCCACCCAAAGAACCTGCAAAAATGCAACACAACAGAATAGCAGCTCTATCAGCCCCTAGAAAGGCTGACCTGGGTGGAACCTCATTTCTTGATTCTGGGGAACTTCATTCTCAAACACGTAAAGAAATAGAAGAAAATGTTTAGTGGCTATATCGGGGGAGGGTGAGATGGGCCTTCTGGTTCAGGACAGTGAAATATGAATCAAAAAGGGAAAGCCCGTGTATCATAGCAGTGCTCACAAGAGAGTTATGACAGAGGTGCCCCTATGGACACCAGACTGGGGACAGTCAGCCCAGCAGGAGGAAACAGAAGTCAGCATCACCTCTGCCCTGAAGCCATATGGTTTCAGCTGCAATGTTTAGGCAGGGCCAGACCCTGTCAGTGAGAGAATTCAGAATGCAGCTGTCCTCATGGAGCCAGGACATTGCACAGAGCAAGGTGTTAGTGAAAGAACCTGAGAATTGTGCTGTTTGCAGGCCCAGCAGCCCCTGAATCAGTCAATTGCACCTAGAATTTACTAGGTACCTAGCTCTTCACTCTATGTAAAGTGGACTGAGCTGGCCCTGCCACCAAGCAATTAACAGAGGCCACACAAGGCTCACCTGGAGGCCTGCACATCATACGTTGTTTAAGGGAATGTTAGGATGTAATTAAAAATCACCAAACTCAGAGACGAAGAAAGTCACCTGCAGTGAACCAAGGGAAGAAATAAATGTAAAATTAGAGTGTAGAGTCTAAGGATAGAGGTCTCTGATCCCAAACTCAAAGAGGGATGTTTGACAGGAGTAACACAAAGTCATCAGCCATGTGCGAGAAGGCTCTGTGACTCCAGATATATATATGCCCAAGGGTGCCTCTGGTCTTGCTGCTAAGTTGATGAACCTCACAGCAACACCAGAAAGCAGACACAGAGCATGGGGGAGGTGACTCCAGCCAACCTAAGATCCTCCAAGCAACCAACAAAGACAACCACTGAACCAGGATGGTAAGCCACAAAAGTACTCTTGACAGGGAAAGAGGAAGAGGGAGGGATATTCAGATGAACCAAAGTGGAGCTAATTTGCAATCAATTGACCAGGTCATCACTAACTTCCCCCAAGTGACTCTGAGCAGAAAGGGAATGGGAGCTGCAGCTGAGGCAGAAGTTGCTGTTGGGGGCTCTACATACACCTACCACTGTCCTCACTGTCCCATCAGCCTGCCCCTGATGTCTCCAGGGCTCTTATCTTCCCTGAGCCCAAAGATATCAGCAGAAATCGCATTAGCAAGGAAATGTCCATTTAGGCCCCTTCATTCACTAGCCCCTAGGCTTAGGCATCCCGAGGTACTGAGCTGTCTGTGCCATCTGCCTGTAGGCAGCAGAGCACCAGGATAACAACTCTGTCTGTCTACTCCTATTTCCTGGCACTTCCCGAGTGAGGAAATCATCATCTTTGAAAGGATTAGCTATAAAATACTCATGTATCAATTATAGCAAACCCAAATCCAAGCACTCTAGCTACTTCCTCAAGACTGACCATCCATGAAGACCCAGACCTGAGACTAGACTCCAGAGTGGGGCCCTAAGAGCCAGCCTGAGCACATGTCCCCAGATGTACAGACACCCTGACTGCCCTCTCTGATGCACATGAGCAAGATAAGTAAACCACACAAGGTGTAGGCTCTGAGCTTACCCCTGAAATGTTCCAGACAGCACAGTGCCTGGCCACCTCCCTACACTCTCTCATAGCTGGTCCTTTGTTTTGGCTGTCTCCCAGAGCCTTCCAGAGCCTTCTAGAAGACATGGTGATAATGTGAGAATGTATAAGCCAGGGATTGTCCCACATCAGGGTGAAATTCTCTTGGCAGCTACAGGAGGCAGGCAGATTATCACTAAGATTTTGAATGTGCACACACACAGCACACACAGAGTGACAGAGATGGAGGGGGAGGGGTGGGAGAGGGGGAGGGGAGCACATACATACACAGCTGGTATATCTTGGTGCTGAATCCATACTCTGGCAGTCCTACCCAGTGCTCTGAAAAGCTGAAGATGAAAATGAGGGCATAGATGGGTGGGCTGGGTGAGTAGGTAACTGGATGAGTAGATGGAGAGGAAAGTGGAAAGAGAGGAAGGGAGAGGGAGGGAGATGGGTGGTAGGCTGGGTAAGTGGTTTAATGGATTTATGGATGGATTAATGGGTGTGTGGGTAGTGTGTTGAGTAACAAGTAAGTAAATACAAGCGTAGATGGATTTGTGGTCATGGATGGTGGTAGATGGACAGATTACTGGATGGATGAATGAGTAGATGGGTGACATTGTAGACTGGATCCAGTCCCTGTTATGATACTAGACTTAGAACAAAGGCTTAATATCCCAGTGAGATTTTTCGATCTGTGAAGCTCTCAATGCGGTCTTTGATCCTCCCTGATGTAGCTGGAGAATTACAGAGGACATTTAGCCCCACTGGCTTTGACTTCTGAGAGTCTCCACGCCCTTCTCAATGCACAGCCTCCCTTCTCTTTGCTTACATCTCTTGTTTTATCTCGGCTTGTCTCTGATTCTTGGTGACGTCTGTGGCCCTTGCCCTCCCCCGAAAAGTCTCTCATCTCATTTCTAATTAAGCATCACAGCTGTACTCCGAGCTCTGATCCCTCATCTGTCTAAGCCAGGGCCATGTCAAAGAGTTCACAACTCCCCTTACCCAAGTGCCAGTCAGCAGCTGAGGGTGCAAAAGGAGAGCTTGGCTGATGAAGAGGAGGCCGAGGGAAGGACAGTGAGGTAATTAATCCAGACAGGCAGAGATGCGGGCGTCCCCTGTCCTCTTTATTTCTGACTCTCACCAGCCTTCTTACGTACTCACCTCTACAGTGAGGTGCTCCATCTTGTGTGTCTGGAATAGAATGGCCCGAAGGATGGGTTTATGCATGCAAATGAACTTCTAAGATTCTCCTTTCTGCTGCTCACCAAGCAATTCAATTGGTGTTTTTTTTCCCTAGGGAAGAGAAGGAAAGAGAAGCATGAAGGCAGGTAATTAGGGAGGCATGAAACACATGGCATCGAGCGCAACTGATGCGAGAGTGTGAATGGTCCAAGTGGCTTTGAAGATGGAGGGCTTTGCATGGTACTCTGGGCTTCCACTAATTCGCTGACAGGAGTCAATTATTCGGCAAGTATCTGATAGATATTCCAAGCCTATCTGTGTGTTCTGTGTGTAAGCTTCCATGGCCTCTGGTGGAAGTGACTCTCAGATGGCAGAAGAAATTGTCTTTCAGAAAAGTGGGGCAGTAAAAGCTAACGGATAATTGAGAAACATGTTTTTTTGTGTGTGTGTACATCATAATAGGAAAACAGAGTTACCTGGTTCTGCATCAGGGATGGGCCATTGCAGGTGTCTTCCTAGAGGGCCTCAGGAGATGCAGCCCTTCTCCTCCCCTAGGATCTGTAGCCAAAACCCTCTACAGTATCAGTGAAGTGCACCCCCTCTTTCCTGGTAGACTAGCAGCAATGCCCAGGCTCAGCCAAAGACTGCTTTTTCATAGATCTGCTGCCTCTCTCCACCTAAGACTATGGGCAGAACCAGCCTCATGTGTGGTGGCCACTGTGGTGAGAGATGGTGTGTCTTCCCCTACCGCTTTTGTCTGTATGCATGTGTATTCTCACAAGACTGTGTTGGCGCACAGACACATATCTATGTGTATGTGAGTACTACTCTGTGTGCGAGTTCACGTGGCAGGGTCAGGGAATGCCTTGTGCAGAACGACATCTCTGCACAGCCAGAGGAAGGGAGAAGGTCCTGAGGGACACGGCAGAGAGTAGGGGCTACAGTAGTTTGAGTGTTAGGACGTCAGGAAGGCTGAGCAGTAAGAGAAGACCCCTGTAGTCGCTAAAGGGAAAGGCATTCAGAAGTTTAAGCAGGACCCTAAAAAGTGGCTTCCACGTGGATGGAGAAGACTAAAGCAAAGAACTATTGTATCTATCTGTATTTTGCAACCCCAGGCACTAAGCTGGACACCATAAGCGATGCACTCCTAGGTGTCTGAAGAATGGGTGGCAAGTGACAAGAGGGGAATTCCAAGCAGCCAGGGAGGTCCAAAATGTGTAAGATTTAGAGTTCTACATGATAGCTCTCAGGACCAGAAGAGTAACCAGCCATTCAGGATCCCCTGTAGGAGATGATGCTGAAATCAGAGCCAAGTGTTCTTTTATGAAAAAAAAAATCACAGTTCTAGATGGTTCAAGGGCTGAAAAGGAAACCACACAGAGTGGGAAAGAAAAAGTGCCCAGAGCAATCTCGACATGTGTGCTCATGCAATGTCCCATGCCGTAAGGATGAGAAGGGAAAGCCAGATTGAATGTGGCTTCACACACAAAGGGGATCAGGGTGATGAACCTGGGAGTCTCCTGAAAGTCCCAGGGGAAACACAAGGGCAAAGGCAACCACAAGACAATAAAGAATCTGATGGGAGACCTTCTCATGGGAGCTGAAGAGAGAGCGCACTGTTGGTACATCCACGGGGGCCCCAGGCTGGCTGCTCTAGGGAGACAAGCATTAACCATACTGCCAGCTCAATGCCAACCACCATTTAAAATGAAGATGCCTTTGACACACAAGCCCACTGCTAGCAGCTTACTTCAGACATGTTTGCACATTTGCATGAAATTTGTGAGGAAGGGGCTTGTTACAGTGTCTCCACCCAGGAAGAAACTTCAGTAGGGAACCCGTTAAATCTATTACTGTCCATACCTCCAATTGTGATCCATGCCAGGTTGACACAGCTTGCTCTGGGAAGACACTCCGCATCTGTCATTGAGTGATGACTGTAAATACATAGAGCACTGAGCCACTTGGTTAAAAATGTGCCATTGCATGTGTGTGAACACGTATAGGTGTCCCACCCTAGCCATGAGAAAACACAGTTGTCACTATGAAAACAAAACCCTGCTTCCCCAGACACAACAGTGTTTGGGAGTCCAATGCCTGCCAGTCTCCACAAGTTGAAAAATGAATCACCTGCAGGGCAGTGATGGCACACACCTTTAATCCCAACACTCAAGAGGCAGAGGCAGGAAGATCTCAGTGACTTCAAGGCCAGACAGGTCTATAAAGTGAGTTCCAGGACACCCAGGAATGTTACACAGAAAAACTCAGTCTCAAAAACCAAGAGAGAGAGAGAGAGAGAGAGAGAGAGAGAGAGAGAAAGGAAGAAGAGGAGGAGGAGGAGAAGGAGGGCGATGGGAGGGGAAGAAGGGGGAGAGGGAGGAGAGAAGGGAAGGAGAGGGAAGGGAAGAGAAGAGAAGAGAAGAGAAGAGAAGAGAAGAGAAGAGAAGAGAAGAGAAGAGAAGATGAAAAGAAAAAAGAAAAGAAAATGCATCACCCACAACAGACCATACTGTATGTGGGATCTATATGTGTGTGTCTCTATGCTGTGCATGTCAGGGTTTTATATCTGCTGTGCACCCAACTCCACACGTCTCAGGCTCTACACTCAGCAGCCCACCCAGTGGACATATCCATGCTGCCCATGTGAGCAGATAGACAGACCCAGGTAATAAATGTGACCAAACAGCTAATATCTGCAGCAACAGCCTGGGCCCTGAGGAGGCTGACAGAGGTACCTTTATCAGTCCTGACATGCCAATCAAAGCCTCCTGCCCCATCCCCTGGAATACAATCTCCCATTCAGGGGTCATTTCTTTGAAGTGAAGATAACACAAAGATGGTATATAATACATCTGCTGCCCGGCCTTCTGGGTGGGACTGTGTGGCACCCATCAAAGAGCCAGTTTTGCAGTCAGCCCAGGCTTACTGAAGCTGACAGCAGCAGCCACAGCTATGAGGATGAGGAAGATGAGGGAGACCGAGACACCAATGTGGAGGTAATGGCACTGTGGTATTTCCTCGGGGTTTCCCAGATAAGCAACACTGGAGCCTGCTCCTTTAAATATGGCTCCCTAAAGTTCAGGGCCCAACACTACTGACTGAGGTTATGGGAGATGCCCTCTGTTTCCCCTGTCTTTGCCTCCTCTGATAGGAACAAGGGCAGGGAAGAAACCTGGCAACCATAATGCTGATAGTGTTGAACCCAGCAATCTACACTCTGGGGGATGGGATTCTCAATCCCCCTTTATAATCCCAGAAGACCCCATCTGGAGATAGTAGTGCCTGTGACCAATTAGTCCTCTCTGTTCTACTGGGCTTGGCCAGTTAATCTCATGTGTCCAATCAGTTCTGATGAATTGACAGACAGATGGCAGGCAGAGGGAAGGAGGAAGAGGAAGGCAGAGCAGAACCCTCTTCCTGTGCTGCTCAGGAGCTGCGACTCCTCCATCCACGCCCTCGGTCCTTTGGGAAAGCTTGGCTTTGGGCACTGGTGTAAGTGCCCTAGGGCGCACTTGTTTGAGCCACTGTTGTTAATATGTGCAGCAATCAGTGGCGGGGATTCTCCTGGGTACCTGGCTTGGGGACAGGGTAAAGGTGAGAACAGAGATTCTGTCTTAGAACCCACAGTAGTGGGCAGCAGAGGTCCAGGCTCTCCAGTGCCCAAGTGGAACAGTATCTGCTCTAGACTTGATGAGCTTGTGTTCAGAAGGGCAACAGGGGACACAGCAGCGTTTTTCAGCAATGACAACACCAGAACCCGGGGCTGTGCTGACTCCCCCACAACCACATTTCACTGTAGCCTGCCATCTCTAAGACGCCTGATACAGACAACTCTTCTCAGTCCTGAGAGCTCTCCACGCAGTTTACACATCTTTGTCCTCTTATCCCTAAACCCATGAGCTGTGCCCCTCATGAATGAGAAGTCGATGCTTTTGCAGACATTAAAAGACCTACGCCACCACCCCTAACTGCAGTCATTCTTATTTTTCTATTTGAAGCATGTTTGTGTGTGTGTGTGTGTGTGTGTGTGTGTGTGTGTGTGTGCGCGCGCAGTTGTGGCACTTTGAATACCAGAAGAGGGCATCAGATCACCTGTGGAGTTATAGGTAGGGGGCTGGGAACCAAATTCCCGTCTCCACAAGGGCTCTTAATTGGTAAGCCCCCATCTATCTCCAGGTCACATATCCTTCCATTTGCTTCCAACTGGAATATTTCCTACCAAGTTCACATGCCTCCCAAGAAGCCTCAATAATGTGTTGGATAAGGATAGAGGTGCATGTTTTGGTTGCCCTAACTACAATTTACTGGTCTATGCAGATGTCATGGCTATGCTCCCCGTCCAAGTCCCCCATCACTACCTCTCCCTGTCAAAGGCTAACTCACATTATCCATCATGATTAGAGTCAGACTTTCAGCCAGCGTAACCCGTCATTCAGAAATAATTGAGATACGTTCCAAAGATTCTCTACAGTGTTTTATGGTGTCCAGAAGTCAGGCTTGGAGTATACACCTCCCGGATGGAAGTTCCTTCTTTCTCCCAAATGGAGACTCCTTCCTAGAACCCTCTGCCCAGGGGACCCTCTGCTCTGCTGGAAGCACAGCCCTGGCCAGGGCCACTCCACCTGACTCACTTCTCTGTCTGCACAAGGACAATGCTGTTTTTATTTCAACTCCTCTGAATTCTACCCACATTGCCAAAACAGAGTGGGAGGAACAAGAGGGAGGGAGAAAAAATAACCTCTCTTTAAGCAAATGAGGCTGCAGGGCCTTGGGAACCTGCCAGCCCCTTTCGAGGAGGGGTTGTTCTGTCAGATTTCTCAGCGAGGAAGAAACAAGGAAATTAGTGTGTACTTTAATCGGAGACTAAAATTAGCCATCTTGGAAAACAAATCTCTGATAAATACAACCAAGATTTATGGCTAAATTTACAGGCGGCACAGATGGCATTTGATGGTGCCTCATCTCAAGGGGGGCAACATTCCTTTTCCACTAGACCATCAACATTATGGCTACAGGGAAGACTGCAGGGTGTCTTGCACCAGACTACGCACACAGCCAGCAACTGGTGGGTTGGAAGATGTCGGGATCACCGTGCCCTGCAAGGTCATTCCAGCCAGTCCCTGCAGTCTTCTGGTTACTTCCTAGTACCTTCCGTGCAAGAAACTCTCTTCTGATTTCAGGAAGCCCCCATAAGGGAGCCCTACATGAGTTGTGGCATCTCCTTGCTCAACACAGCAGAACTTGCTTTGTTTGCCCTTGATAGATAGCCTGCCCCGCCCACCTTCACTCAGCCCTCCAGTTCTCCTTGACAGCTCTTCTGACCACCTCTGGCCACAGTTCTGAGTGTAAAGGTTGAATAGCAGGAACTTTGATGTACCAGGCAAAACTTCAAATCAGACTTTCCCCAAATGGCCTGAGCTCCCATGGTGGGTGTCTTAGTTACCGTTTCAATTGCTGTGAAGAAACACCATAACACAGCAACTCCTATAAAGGAAGCCATTTCATTGGGGTGGCTCACTTACAGTTCAGAGGTTTAGTCCAGTATCATCACGGTGGGATGCAGGCAGGCATGGTATTGGAGAAAGAACTCAAAAGTTCTTGCCTCTTGACTCACAGGCAACAGGAAGTGGTCTATCTCACTGTGTAAGGGTTGAGCAAATATGAGAACTCAAAGCCCACATGCACAGTGACAGTGACATGCTTCCTCCAACAAGACCACACTTACTCCAACAAGGCCACACTTCCTCATACTGCTACTCCCTTTGGGAGCCATTTTCTTTCAAACCATCACAGTGGTTAATATTGGCTGCTAACCTGACAGGCTCTAGACTCACTAAGAGGCAAACCTCTGGGCATGTCTATGAGGGAGTTTCTAGATCAGATTAATCCAGGTGGGGAAACCCCCTCTTGCAGTAGGTGGTACTATCCCATGGGCTGGAGCCTCAGAGTTCACAAGAAGGGGAAAGCCAGCTGAGCCCCAGCATTCATTGCATCTACTTCTTCACTGCTTTCATTGGGGGTTTTTTTTTGCAGCAACAAGAAGATAACTAATATCTTCCACTGATTCTTTCCTAAAATAAAACCTTGAAGATTAAAGGCTCTTTAGAAGCATAACCCCGTGACTTGAAGTCTATAAGCTCCCCAGGCTGCAACAAGAGGCCCTGAAGTTTTCATCTGTGATAATATTCATTTTTCTGGTTGATGTCAGACTCAGCCAGAACCACTGTGGGTATGGGGACCACAATAGCTGTCACCATTGAAGGGATTCTAACCTGAGTACACTTACCATGTGGCTACCGTGGTCTCTTATTATAGGATAAGACTCCTGAGGGCTCAGGGATTAGACCACATGACCATTCAGTGTGCATGCTGGAACAGAAGCCTATGGCCTTGGAGGATGAACATGTGGCTTCAGGATTCCTCAACCTGCTCCATGTCTCCTAGGGTTTAAGAAGCATATTATAAGTAACTCTCAACTCCCCCTAAAGCCAAAGTTCCTTTCAGAAGTATATTGGAAAAAGCACAATACCTTAATTACTATTGTGCTTGGTGACAATTGAGGTTTTCAGTGGAGCTAAAAGGGAACCTTTCCCAGCTTCTGTCCTAGTGACAGGCCACAAGGTGTGTATGCCAGACACACACGTGCGGGGGAACACACACACACACACAGGAACTTCTGGCCTGTCCCTTTAACAGGAATAAAGGATGCCACTCAGATGTCATGAGTTTTTCCCTCTGGTCCAAGTGTCCTTGAGTCTCTTCCAGTTGTCAACAGTTGGTGGACTGTTCGAAGAGAATTGTAAAAGGAAATCAAAGAGAAAGAAAGACAGAAATGATCCAAGCCTGGACTCTGTCCCCATGCTGTATGGACTGCTAGGCTTTTCCAACAGTCACCATGGTTAGTTTCCCATCTTGAGCTTGAGAAGCATGCCTCCAAGGTTCACTATACTCTCCTGTCTGTCATACAAGCAGCTGCTGGAACGGAGCCTTCTGGAGCCTCCCAAGAGCTAGTCTGTCCTAGTTGTTATGGGGTCTATAGCTGTGGTGAAGCACTTTGACCAAAAGCAACTTAAATAAGAAAGGGTTTCTTTCAGCTTACAGCTCTCAGCTCACACTCCATCACTGAGGGAAGCCAGGAAAGGAGTTGAAGGAAGGAGCTAGAGGCAGAAACTGAAGCTGAGGCGATGGAGGAATGCTGCTTACTAGCTTGCTCCTCATTGCTTTCTCAACCTGCTTTCTTAGACAACTCAAGACCACATGCCCAGAAGTGGCACAGCCCACAGTGAGCTGGACAATCCCTTGTTGCTAATCAATCGAGACAATGCCCAGAGGCCAATCTGGTGGGGAAATTTTCTCGGTTGAAGTCTCCTCTCCCAAAAATGACTCCAGCTTGTGTCAAGTTGACCCAAAACTAGCCAGCACACAGCTTTTCTACATGTCCTGTCCTTTTGGGATTACGTTCTCATCCTTCCTCTGTAGATTTAGTCGGTCCTTGGAGATAAAGCCACCAGCTTAAGGAGAGCATAAGAAACTGTGTAGATGTTGATACCACCACTGTAGCATCTGTCAGGCATGTGGGAACATCATAATTTAGTACCCACTATTGGGTATCTTCTGCTGCACAATCATTATAGTGATTTGCTATTTTTCCTGTTTCCTTCACATTCTGTATTTGGAATTATTATCTGAGGCATGTTTGGTGATCTGCTACCATGTGTTATACATGAAACGGGTTCTTTACGTAGATCCCTACACACCATTTTGCTGGAGCTTTCTGATTTTGAACTCCAACCCCCCTGTATCTTCAGCCCAGCATGATAATCAGCTGCTGCCTGTGTCCCCTCCTGGTTCCACGCTTTCATGTAGTCACTTCCTTTTTCATGTAGTGAAGCAGCCTTGTCCTCAGACTGAACAAACACACAGGTTCACTTGGAACATGCCACTACATTCAACAGTGTTACTCCGTGTGTTGGTTAGTTTTTAGCAATTCGACACAAGCTAGAGTCATCTGAGAAGAGGGAACCTCAATTGAGAAAACACCTCCATCAGACTGGCCTATAGGTATATCTGTGGATGGATGTGGGAGGGACCAGAACACTGTGAGCAGGGTCACTCTTGGACAGGTAGTCCTGAGTTGTATTTAAAAAGCAAACTGAGCAAGCCATGGAGAGCAAGCCAGTAACCGGTGTTCCTCTGTGGCTTTAGTTCCTGCTCTGGATTTGTGCCTTGTGTTCTTTCCCTGGTTTCCCTTCATGACAGATGTTGTAAGATGAAATAAACCCATTCCTCTCCAAGTTACTTTTGGTCATGGTGTGTATCACAGCCTTAGAATGCAGAGTAGGACATCAGGCTTCGATCTCTAGGTGGTCCCTCTCTGACCCAAACCTGGAAGTGCAGTTACACCTTTTCTGCATTTTGATGTTTCTAACTGCACCATGAAGAGTGGAGAGACCCCATGGCCGGGGTCCTATCACCTGGAAACTTCATGCAGCATGAATGAAGGCTGCTTCTCTGATGGAAAGTAGCAGTGTGAAAAAGCTTCTCAGAACATCCAACACTAGGCTACTGTGTGAGTATAATCTTTAGTCAACTTAGGTAAAAACCTAAGAGCAAGAACCCACAGCCTATTGCCAGGGACAGGAGTCCCACATCTAGGTCAGCTATTGACACTGTCATGTGGTTTGGGTCTTGCTTTGCTTTCGCTTTGTTTGTTTGTTTGTTTTCTTGCTTGCTCGCTTGATTGCTTACTTTTGTTCTCTTCTTCTTTATTTGTAATTTAATTATGTTTCAGTCTGAGGGAGCCATTTGCAGTGAGGCAGCCCTTTGTGACTTATGAGCCTGACTCTGTCCCTGCCTAGTGACAGGTTGTGGGCCAGCAGCACTCAGAAGGAGCAGGACACAGAGGAGGGATCCTTCACTGCAGAAGGTCTAAGAGTAGAGCATCAGGAAAGATGCTGGGAAGAAAGCCACAGACAGGAGGCTGAAATGGAGACCCAAGAAATCTTGACGGCAGGACCTGTATAAAACAAGCAGCAGAACAGGGACACCAGGCATGCAATGCATAGTGCTCAGGACAGGCTATGTGGCTGGGCTGACTGGACCTACACAAGGTCCTGCAGGTCACCCAGTGGTGATTTCAATGACAATGGTGCCCAAAGGCTCATATATTTGAATGTTTTATGCCCCAGTTGACGGAACTGTTTGGGGAGTATTGAGAGGTGTGGCCTTGTTGGATGATGTGTCACTAGGGCTAGGCTTTGAGGTTGCAAAAGCCCATGTCATTCACAGTGTCTTTTTCTCTGCCTCATGCTGGCAGATCAGGGGGTTTGCCTGACTACTGCTATGCTCCTTGTTATGATGGTCATTGACTCTTATCCTCTGGAGGATATGAGGTGAGCACCAAACTAAATGCTTTCTTTTATACATTTCCTTGGTCATGGTAGTTTATCACAGCAACTGAAATGTAACTAAGACACACCACATCTGCAAGGGCCACCCCACATCAGACATTCCACTAACACCATCACAGCAGTGGGTTTGGCTTGGGGTGTCCAGGCTCTCGGGCTTTGCAAAAGCTGTCTCAGGGTTGCCACCTCTCTTACCTTCCTTGTAACCACCACTCCTTCCTCATCTAGCCCACAAGACATCCCTCCTTAACTTCCCTGCAAAATCGGTGCACCCTAGAGTAAGAAAAGCTAAGTTTCAACCGCATCTGTGAAAATGCAAGGCTACCTACATGGGGTTTGCTTTGCAATCAACTGTGGTGAGGCTGCTGAAGAAAAGCCCAGCGTTCCCTGCAAAAGCAACTGCCTTGGGCTCCAGTCCATCCTTCCTTACGATGAGTGTTGACTCACATTCAGACCATTGAGAGGATAAGAAGAAACCTACCCTACTTGTGCCTGGGTTTGTGCACCAGTGCTGAAGGGGCCGGGAAGAAAGGAAGATGGTACCTGTAGGGCTTAATTTCTTCACTGTGACATCTTGAGCCCCAAAAAGTACTCTTCTATTTCTGTCCACTTCAAAGTAGGAGATGTAATGCAAGTACCTGCCTGTGCTTTCTGGTGGTTTAGGAGGCAAAGGAGGGGTGTGAGCCCAGCGGGTGGACAGAGACAACACACTTCTGACAAGAGAGCAATCTTAAAACAGTGGCATGAAAAAACAAAGCTGTACTAGAAAGCTGTTTAAAAGACAAAGACCCGGGTTTGAAGAGAGGAAACGATGTCCTCTGACACAATTTGCCATCGCGTTTAAGTTTGCTCTGTGGTGGCTTTTAAAATAAACACAATTCACACATCAATATAGATGAATTACTTCAATTCTATCTTCAGAAGCGTCTATGAATAAGCAAGTTATCTGGATGCTGTAGCACGGGGTAATGAACGCAGCCTCTGCTGGCTGGCAGGGCTGATTTTGATTTGCTTTGATTTTGACACATGGCAATATATTCCCAGACAGAAGCCAAGAAAAATATCTTTTCAAATTACAGAAATTCATAAATATGCAAATATACCAAACAATGCCATGTCCACTATCTCTGCTTGGCTTCTCATTGTTTTGGTTAGTTTTTCAGATCGTTTGTGTCTAACAGCAGATCCCCAGAGGTCTTCGGCAATTCCACATGCAAAACAGACAAGCTACACCCTACCGTTAATGTGTCAGACACACTCAGCACTTGAGAGATGGACAACATTCCCACCACACAATAAAACTCAGAGACTAGCATCCAGGGTGATGCTCACAATTACAGTATCAAGAGCCTTCTTTCTATTAGTCAGAAACCAGAGGACTTTAACAGAAAAAGCGAGAAGCAGTGAACTATCTCCCCTCTTCCCACTTATAGGAGATTCTTCCTAAGGCATGCCTGGGAGCCATGATGTTCAGGGAGACAGGGTTGCCTGGCACATTCCTCCAGGGGCCTTGTTTTCCTCCTTCAGCAGCCCTAGGAGATAAAGGATCAGGGTGATTCAACAGAATCCCCACTGCAGAAAATCTGCAGTACCTCCACAGGTATCCCCTAGCCCCAGGTTCCATCCCAGAGCATTCATCTCAGAGAGGAAGAATCTCCTTCTTGGTTTAGAATTTGCACATACTGCTCTAGCTACCAGCTTTCCTTATGACCCAGCAAGGCACCTGGTGTCCAGCATCCAAGAGTGTAGAAGCAAATGTGGCAGGAAGTCACTGGCCTACACTGTCTACAACCTGGCCCTTAAATGTGGTAGCATATCTAGGGATGTAGCTCCATTGGTAGAATGCTTCCCTAGCATGCAGGAGGGCCTGGGGTCAATCTCAAACTCCGTGTAAATGCAGCACAGTAGGATATAGCTGCAAACTCTTAAGTAAGAGATGTGGAAGGAGCCACAAGTCCAAGGCAGACTGGGCTCTAGGGTGAGACCATGTCTCAAAAAGGAAAAAAAAAAAGCAGGACTGTGGAAACAAAAATGAGCATCCCTGCAGGTAACTGTGTCCCCTCATAGTAGGTCGAGGTTGACAAGAATCAGGATCTGGGGTAAGGAGTGGAGTCAAAGGAGGCATTGGCAAATGCCTTGGGCATCCTCAAGAGTCACAGGGAGACAGAATCCTAACACTCCTGGGAAGAACACAGGAAGGGATCCACATAGCTGCTGTCAGTGGATTACAGAACTTTTGTTTAAAGACAGAACAATCTTGTAACTTTGATTTTTGAATCCATATGGTACAGGAAATTTATTGTCCACCTCCTGGGTCCCACCAGTACTCACACATGGACCAAGTGTTTTGTGACACAGACAAGTGTACGAGATGCTCAGAATCCAGGGAGGGTATGGGGCCATAGCAGCCAGCTGGTGTCCTGGGCATCAATATATATAGCTTTCTCCGTCTCTTCATTACCTGATACCCACAGCCAAGGAATCGGTCTCAAAGTTCTCAAAGTTCAGGCCCACAACCATGAAACAGTAGTGTTGTGCAGAAAGACCATGAATTCACTGGTAACCCAGCCAAGATTCCTGCCCATCCTCAGTAGCATAGCCTGTTGATTAACACAGTGAAGTCAGTTACATATTGATAAAAGCATGCACACATGTCCATACAGGGATGCACTGACATGGATAACACACACACACACACACACACACACACCAAATATACCCCAGAAAGAGGCAAAAGGGCCCTCTGTCGAAGAGACCATGACCTCCACCTCCAGCCAGCACCAACTTAGGTGAAAAAAAAAAGTTGACACCAAACCTCTCCTCTTAAGGACCATCTCCTATTTGTTTATTAATTCTTGAGGGAAGAAAAGAGAAGATAGGAGAGCAATTCTGAAAAGGAGGAAATGTCTAAAGCTCAAGAGAGGGAAAAGAAAGGACACCGCATAGGCTCCTGATGGGGCAGAGGACAGCTGCCTCAGAGTGGCTGACATGCAGGAGTCTCCACAGACTGGGCCGCTGAGGACCTTTGAGCAGCATCCTCAGCACAAGGGAGAAATGGACAGCAGAGGTGAATTGTTTCATGTGACCACACCTACGGAAAACCTGGAAGCAGCTACCAGAAGCTCCAGCTGAAGATAACAAATGTGTCTGTTTGATACTCTAATGCCCTGACAGGGTCCAACTACACTGACTGCATCTTCCTCATCCGTGGTGACCATGGTTCATTTGACTGTTCCAGTTGAGGTGTTCATCATTAAAAAAAAAAAAGCTCTAAACATCCAAACACATTATGTCATTTTCTATCAACATTGCCTTTACATGTGATGGAGTGCATTTTTGCAAGCCTGGCTCGCCCAATGGAAACATGTCGTTAATGTCCAAGTGCATCACAGGGCAGCGCAGACTTGTCCAGACCCTTCCAGAATGCTCTGAAAACTTGGATCTTGGTGAGTAGCATGAATGATACAGTCCCCTTCCAAAGTGCTTTCTTGTTCCTCTTGTTTTTCTTAGTCTAGAGGAATGAAACATATGGTTTCTTTTATTTAAAAAAAAACTCTAAGCAGTCAGTCAGGTGTTAGAATATCTTTTTCAACCATTTGTTAAATGGTTGGTTTCCTTCTTTGCCAACTTTTTAATAATATGATGTGTTTCTTGGATATTGTAAATAATAACCACAGCCTGTCATTTGCACTAAGAGTAATCACCAATATATCACTTTTATATCGATCATCACAATATTTTAATTTCTATTTGGACACAAATGACTTCCCTTTATGGCTTCCAAATTCCTTACTGCGAATTACTTCATCATTTGTAGATTACGTGTGATGCTCCAAGACTGGCTCCCCTGTGTAACTGGTATTACGGTGATCACCATCTCAGAGGCTGGTGCTCCATCTGGATTTTTTTATTGTGTCAGGTATGATATACTCTACTTCCATCCAGACTGGACACTGCTGAGCTGTCAGCAGCAAAATGTGTTGTACTTGAAGCTAAGCATTTTGGGTCCTAGCAGCCATCTCAGGAGCTGTGAGCAGAGTTCAAGGCCAGCCAAGACTGACCCCAAAAGGAAGAGATAGTGCTTGGAAGTGGAGAAAGAGAGAAGGGAGGGGGAAGGAGAGAGGGAGAAAAAATAACAGAAGGGATGAAGGAAGGAAGGAAAGAAGGAAAAGGAGGGAGATGAGGAAGGGCAAAAAGGGAAAGAAATGGAGAGGGAAGAAGAGGAGATGAAGGAAAGGGAAAAAAGGAAGGTGAGAGGGAGGGATGGAGGAAGGAAATAAGGAAAGAAAAAGAAAGGGAAGGAGAAAAGGAAGAGAAAAGGGAAGGAGGAAGGAAGGAAGGAAGGAAGGAAGGAAGGAAGGAAGGAAG
>LOEQ01000117.1:60521-80214 GCA_001685075.1 Bramus lutescens | reverse complement strand
TAGATAGATAGATAGATAGATAGATAGATAGATAGATAGATAGATATAGATTCTATCAGTTCTATTTCTCTAGAGAACACTGACTAATACCATGGTGGTGACAGTGGTGATGATGGTGATGGTGATGATGGCAATGATCATGGGTGCAATGATGATGGGACAGTGATAGTTAACTTCATGAAACAGAAACCCACCTAATATTCACTACCACAGTTATCACAATGTAAGTGATATTTATCTTTCCTCATTTGGCCATAGGAAATATGGTATGAGAAAGTATTTTGTTGATGGTAAGGTTGATTGAATAGTCAGATCTCAAGCCCAAGCTGGCTTCACAGCCCCTGCGTTCAATAGCCCTGAGTGTGCAGACAAGAAAAGGTTCTTGGAAACCCTAAATTTCTATTTATTGATCCCAAAACACCTTTACCCCTTTGTAAGGTAGCTCACAAGAGGAAGCCACAAGTTACCCTCTAGTCTATCCAAATACAGAACACCCACAGGAAGTGAGTGAAACACTCCAAGCTTCTCACCTTTCTCTGCAGAGATCCCTCACCTTCCCTGAGGATACCTCCAGCTTCCCTACATTGAAGGCTTGCCCATTGCTTCTCTGTGCCCTATGGTGGCAGTGCTGAGAATCCAGCATGCTGAGCAGGGCCCATGGAACCATTCCTTCCACTGGGCTTTGGGATCTTAGGAAGTCCAAGTGGATGTCCCCACTGCCAGCAAAGGCTCTGGTGCTCACCAACTCCCTCAGCAATCCTCCATACTAGGTAAAGCAGATCAGGACAAGGACTTAGAGAAAGCCAGCTTATTTATCCAGGGTGCCATCACTGACTTTGACTTACCCAAGACCAAAATCCAAGTTCTAATCTCAGATCTCCTCTTTAACCTTAAGACAATGAACTTCAGCCCGACTCAAGTTTACTCTTCTGCAAAATGGTGTGTTCACTTGACTTTCATGACTGTAACATATATCTAAGATAACCCATTTTTTAAAAGTGGTTTACTTTGGTTAGCCATTTCTGAGGTTCCATCCACAACACATTGACTCTCTTGCTTTGGGCCTGAGGTACCTCAATACATCATGGTGGGAACATATGGTAGGAAACAACTTTTCTCCTCATTTATGAAAGAGGCTGAGGTCCCACGCTCTACTTCCAGGCACATCCAATGGTCTGGTGTCTCTCGTTTTCTTCAAGGTCACCTGAGAAATAGAAAGCAAGAGTCAGCAGGCGATGTGGTCTTGCCAGATATGGCTGTCAGAGCAGACTGTGTGCATGGAGTTCAATTTGTTCTTCACCCAATTTCTTCACAAACATCCTATAATGATATTCCAGTAAACAACAGGCTGCCTGTACTACTGTGGCCTCTTAAGATTACAAAGGTGCAAAAATTGGCTCTTGCCAGAAGCCACCAAGGCATCACCTGTCACAAATTCTTCAGATACATGATTAGATGCTAGTGCAGCATGCCTTCTGCATCACCAGCCAGATGTGCAATGGTACAGAGCACATGATGCTCATATGGTGGAGATGAACTTCCTGTTTCTGACCTACTGGTCCACCACACAGTATAGGACAGTTTTCATAATACAAAAGGAAGTGGGAGAAGTTTAAGATGAGGTTTATTCTCCAAAGAGTTGGCAGAGGGATGCCTCTCCACTGAATCTAGATTAAGTGTGTCTTACCAATAGAGTCCATATGCAGAGCTAGCCATTTATGAAACAGGCTAACATTCCTGAAAGGGCCTGTGCCATCTGGTATTGATCTTGAGGAACCAAAGGAAAATATATCCTTCCTGCCTCACCCAGACCTCCATGGAAGGCCTCAATTGGAAGACTATGCCACCATAATAGTTCTATCTGTGACTGGTTCCTGAGATAGACCATGACTTCCTCTAGAACCCAACAGGTAGGAAGCACAGAGCCCAATCCTAAGGCATCCACAGTCAGTTAGTGTTGTACCCCATGGCAAATGTCAAGTTACTTAAAATGGAAGTCAAAAATATGCTCCCAGTGTAGGGTAAGAGGGGCCTGCCAAGAGGGAAAATACATGTGGAGTCTCCAACAACATCATCCTGTGACTTCACAGTCTTCTGCCAAGTGTTTGGCCATGACCTTCTGTGACTGAGAACTGCAACACAGAGCCCCAAGATGGTTCTGGGTCCTCCTGGCTCGGACATTCAATTACAGAGTGATTCTGAGCACGCTAACAAAGAAACACTTCACTTGGCTGCCAGACAGAGGGATGTTTATCTGAGGGACCTTCACAGATGAGATGCTCAGATCGTAAGACGCCAACAGGGACTGGGGCAGAGTGTTGGTGCAGCCGCGCCAGGTGGGAACAGAGGGCAGCAGAGGGTTTAATTGTAAGCGTTTTATTATTATTTAGCCATTCTGACATTTCACACACCATTTGCCTCTACAATTACTTCTAACTTCATTTTAGAGCCATTTAGGGAATGGACAGATGATGGCTTTCTTATAGGAGAGACGTCTTTGTCAACAGACAAGTGTTAAGTGACTCTCCCTGCAGTCCCCGTGCTCTTACCCTCTCCTCTCAGAACAGGAGAACTGTCCTAAAATGAATGTTTGTGTCCCACCCCCCCCCCAGCCAAATTTATATCGAAGCCTAACCTGTGTGAGTGGTCATAAGAGGTTGGGGCATGGGCAGTGGTGAGGTCCAGAAGCTGGATCCCTGTGGTCTGAGGTGGGGGTCGGAATCCAGAGGGCACACACTGAGGTTCCCTTGTGTCCTGACCCAAAGAACTGAACCAGGAACGGGAGGGGGGGTAGTGATTGAACAGGTTTATAAAGAAAGAGAAAGGTGGACATGAGGAGAGGGGGTGAGAGAATTAGAAAAACTGGATGTTCTCATGGCCAGAGTGGTGGGCCCTTGGAGGTCGTTTATGTGACCCACTCCTTCCCCTGCATTGACAGTTACAGGGCTTCTCTCATGGGTGCTCTGTCCCTTTATGGAGGTATTTCCTGTCTTCCTGCCAGCTGGCTCCTTTCATGTGACTCTTATCCCCTCTCCCTCCAGGCGCTATTCTCCTGCTATGAGGTGGACAGTGATGGGGTCAACATTCCAGAGCCACCTATCCCCCCCCCAATGTGGAAGGATGCTGTTTATCAATCAAGAACTGGACCTCACCGTTTGCACTGAGTAGGCTGGAGCTTTCCGCTCCATAACTGGGGGAAACAAACCTGGTATTAACCAGCTGCTGGTCCATGGGGCCTTGTTACAGAGCCAGCTGAGAGGACCAAGATAGTAACATTCCACTCTGCTACAGAGCACATTGCACAAAACATCAGTTTCCTCTGTCGGTAAGAGCACACTGGAGAAAAGGCTGTGCCATTTCTAAAACTGTCTTTTTTAAGAGCCAGACCACTTGAGTTTCTCCTGGGGTCCCTCACAACCAAGCCTGTCTTTGTCTCAATGCCCAGATGCCTTTGCTGTGACAGGGGTTCTGGAAGCTACTACCTTCTTATCCAGGCTATAGGGGATAGGCTCCAGGGTTCCTAAAGCAGGCTGAGCAGCTCAAATGCTGAGGGATATAGGATAAAACAAACAACTTGCAAAGTGATCCTGAGGAATCCATCCCTGGACTGGACAGAGCCCGGGGTTTCATTTGCATGATTTAGCAGAAAGAAGCTTGCACTGAAATGCACATCGTAACATTTTGGTTTGCTTTGGATAGCACAGGCTTGGCATACACATCCAAGTTTACAGCCTTTGCTGCCTCCAGAAAACACAGCAGTTATCCAAACCTCAGCTTAAACAGCTCCTCTGCTGCCAGTGTTGCCGGGTGACAATAGAATTGTGCTGTCATTTGCATATGGTGTTCTGGTTGAAGGTATGTTCCAGATTTATTGGGCATTTTTATTCACCTTCTGTGGCTGAGTTCTAAAACTCACTGAGTGCAGCTTAGAAAGAGAAAACTTGAGCAATGAGGGCATGCGCGAAAATGCATGTCATTAGCCCTGTCAGAAGCTGCAGAGAGGACAATTCAGGGTCACAAGCTTGTGCAATGATGGGATCTGCAGGGTGTCCCTAGCATGTATGGAACTGATGGCCCCAACAGCGAGAGGTTACTGGTCTGAATGTCATGGAGCTCAGCAAAGAACAGGCTGGGCTCTTGGCTTACCATCCCAGGCCAGCTGAGCAGCAGGGATCTGGCAGGTGAAGAAAGAGGTTTTGATGTTCTCAGGAGGCCTGCTACCCATAGCACAGGACAACCAGCATCACCAAGCTCCTGAGCATAGGGGACACAGTCACAACTAACCAAACACATGCCCTAGGGAAGCTGCTAAGTAAGCTGGTACATGTGTACATCCTTAGCTCAGTTTGATGAATGACTGTGTCAACTGACCTATGTCTTTGCTGCCTGCATCCTAGTCTTATACACTATTTACAGATGCTGGATACAGGGTTAGAGAGACGGCTCCATAGTTAAGGGCGCTTCTTGCTCTTACAGAGAGGATCTGGGTTCAGTTTCAATGTAAGCAAGAATTTCCTGGGAAAATGTCTTGAGTTTTTTATATATTTTGGAAATCGGTCCTCTGACTAATATGGGGTTGATGAAGAACTTTTCCCATTAAGTAGGTTGCCATTTTGTCTTGTTGATCATGTCCTTGCTTTACAGAAACTTTTCAGTTTCAGGAGGTCCCATTATTAATTGTTTCTCTCAGTGTCTATGTTACTGGGGTTATATTTAGGAAGTGGCCTCCTGTGCCCATGCACTGAAGGCTACTTCCCACTTTCTCTTCTATCAGCTTCACTGTGGTCAGATTTATACTGATGTCTTTAATCCATTTGGACTTGAGTTTTATGCATAGGAATAGATAAGAATCTATTTTCATTCTTCTACATGTTGACATCCAGTAATCCAGTATCATTTGTTGAAGATGCTTTCCTTTTTCCATTGTATAATTTTATCTTCATTGTCAAAAATCAGATGTTCATAGGTCTGTGAATTAATATTCGGGTCTTTGATTCGATTCCATTGGTCAACCTGTCTGTTTGTATACCAATACCAAACTGTTATCATTACTGTAGCTCTATAATAGAGCTTGATGTCAGGGATAGTAATGCCTCTGGAAGTTCCTTTATCATACAGGATTATTTTTGGATATCTTGGGTTTTTGTTTTTCCATATGAAATTGATTACTGTTCTTTCAAGGTCTGTGAAGAGTTGTGTTGGGATTTTGATGGGGATTGCATTGAATTTATAAATGGCTTTTGGTAGGATTGCCATTTTTATTATGTAGATCCTACCTATCCAAGAGCACAGAGATCTTTCCATTTTCTGGTATCTTCTTCAATTTCTTTTTTCAAAGACTTAAAGTTCTTGTCAAATAGATCTTTTACTTCTTTGGTTAGTGCTACCCCAAGATATTTTATAATATTTGTGGCTATTGTGAAAGATTATGTTTCTCTGATTTTCCTCTCACCTTCTTTATCTTTTGTGTATAGGAGAGCTAATAATTTTTTTTAGTTGATCTTGTATCCTGCCACATCACTGAAGTTATTTATCAGCTGTAGGAATTCTCTCTGGTAGAGTTTGGGGGGTCACTTATGTATACTAACATGTTGTCTGCAAACTACAAAAGTTTGACTTCTTCCTTTCCAATTTGAATCCCCTTGATATTCTTTTGTTTTCTTATTGCTCTAACCAGAATTTCAAGAACTATGTTGAATAGATATGGAGAGAGTGGACAATCTTGCCTTCTTCCTGATTTTAGTGGAATCGCTTTGAGTTTCTCTCCATTTAATTTGATGTTGGCTATCAGCTTGCTCTAAATTGCTTTTGCTGTGTTTAGAAATGTTCCTTGTATCCCTGATCTCTCCAAGACCTTTATCATGAAGGGGTGTTGAATTTTGTCAAGTGCTTTTTTGGCATCTAATGAAATGATCATATGATTTTTTTCTTTCAGTTTATTTATATGGTGGATTACATTGATANAAGAGTTTGGCAATGTTTCCTCTGTTTCTATTATGTGGAACACTTTGAGGAGTGTAGGTATTAGCTCTTCTTTGAAGTTCTGATAGAATTCTGCACTGAAACCATCCGTCCCTGGGCTTTTTTGGTTGGGAGGCTTTTGATGATTGGTTCTATTTCCTTGCAGGTTATAAGCCTATTTAAATTGTTCACCTGGATGACCCCAGCTAAGACCCTAAGCAATCGAGAAAAGGGTGCCCAAACTGGCCTTACCCTGTAGTCAAATTGATGAATATCTTAAATGTCACCATAGAACCTTCATCCAGCAACTGATGAAAACAGAGGCAGAAACCCTCAGCAGAGCACTGGAACGAGCTCCCAAAGTCCAGTTGAAAAGTGGGAGGAGTGAGAATATGGGCAAAGAGGTCAAGACCATGGAGGGAACACCCACTGGCCAGTTTTCCTGAGTTATTGGGAGCTCACCAAGTCCAGCGGTGCAGGGAAAGAACCAGCATAGATTTAAACTAGTCCCTCTGACTGCAGGTGACAGTGTATGGCTGAAGCACACAGCAGGGCCACTGGCAGTGGCACCAGAATTTATCCCTACTGCTTGTACTGGCTTTGGGGGAACATATTCTCTTTGGATGGATGCCTTGCTCAGTCTAGATATAGTAAGGAGGGCCTTGGATCTTCCCCAAAGCAATGTGCCTTACCCTCTCTGAGGAATGGATAGCGTATGGAATGGGGGGTAGGCAGAGGGGATGGGAGGAAGGGAGGGAGTGGGAACTGGGATTGGTATGTAAAATGAAAAAGATAGTTTTCTTTTCTTTTTTAAAAAAATAAAAGAAAAGAAACTATCAAAAAAAAAGAATTTCTGGGGAAAACTGTATCTCCAAAGATGAACAGATAGATTAGAACTGTGGCTCTGTGGAGATGGGAGGTTGCCAGCCCAGAGCCTACTATCGGGCTACTGTTAGCCAACTAAATAGCCATTCTTTGCCCACCTCTGTGTCAGAGCTGACATCCTGGGATTACTAGATAAAAATATTTTTTAGAATTTATTAACTAAGCAGACTACACTGGCTCGCAGCAACCCAACAACTAGCGATGTCATCAGATAACATATGAGACCTATAGGAGAGACTCCCCGGTCTTGCTGGAACCTCCTCTCTGGTGTACACACCAGTGTATTTTAAAATGATTTATTTAAAATGACTTATGACTTGCATTGCTTTGCTACTGGAAAACATAATGCAGCTGGTTCCTCACTGGAACATGACCTAGGGTTACCTAGTTATATGTTTCCTTGGGCCATGGTCACTCAGATTTGGCTTCTGGATAAACAACCTGTTGATGGAAAAAAAACCACACCCCTCGTGATAGAGAAAGTAAGAGTTTGTTCTTGAGCCATTTTGAGTGACCATGACATGGCAACACAGACTCAGGTTGCCCCAAATTCTATGTTTCAACATGGAAGCAGTTGCATGGTATTGTATAGTTTTACAGAGGAAAGAAAACCATAAATCAGGGCAAGTTTAAAATGCTTTACTGGGTGCATCAGAGAGGTGGTTCCAGCAGGACGAGAGAGACTTTTCTACAGACTGCAGATGTTACCTGGTGACATTCGTAGCTTTGAGTTGATAGATGCCAGTGCATCTAAGGAATTAGATTCCAAAGTTTTTTTTTCTTTCTTTTTTTCTATTTGACACGGGATGTTAGACAAGGAACAGCTGTTCCAGAACCTGAAATCAGCCCAAGATAAGGAAACTAACTTCTGGAAGTGCCGCATTCTGATCTCTCCCCAGTCCTGAAATTCTGACTTGCTAGTCTCTGCAAACACAGCTTCTTTTTAGGAGTCCTTGTTCACATACTGAGTATTGAGGATGGAGCTGTAATTTTTTGCATCAACACCAGCCCTCCACATGGTGATTCCTAGGGATCCTATGCCCTCTTCCTTCATTCATGGGTACCAGGCAGGCATACATGTGGGACACAGACAATCATGTAGGCAAATGCATACACACGTAAAATTGGTTAATTAATTAAAAATTAAAGCTGCTAGATTTGGCTTTCTGAATTAATTCCATAACCTACTAAGTGGCTGTGACCCAGCTGGCGCTAACCCTGCTCTAGAGCTTCCTCTTGACAGTGTAAACATCGGGGTTACCCCCAAAGATAGTACACCTTTAAAACCTACAAAACGCATTCATGTATTGAAAAAATAAATAAGTCAAATAATAAATCAATGGTGCCAATACTTCAGTCGGAAGGTAAAGAAAAGCTGAAGAGGTGGGGAAAGCAGAAGAGCCTGTAGTTTAACTCCAGATCACTCAGGGCAAACTGAGTGTTAGCTGCTAGAGACACTGGGGGAAAGAAGACCCTATTCCCAGAGAATGAGTGTCTTAGAGCCTCTGTTGCTATGAAAGAACACCAGAACAAAATCAAATTGGGGAGAAAAAGGTTTGTTATCATACACTTCCAGGCAAGAGTCCATCAATGATGACGTCAGTGCAGGGGTCCTGGCAGGCTCTGAAGCAGAAGCCATGGAGTGCTGCTTATTGGCCCACTCCCTGTGGGTTTCTCAGCATGTCCTCTTACAAAGTTAAGCCAGGGGTGGCACCACCTTCAATGGGCTGGGCTCTCCTATATCAATTCTTAATCAATAAAATGCCCTACAGGTTTTGCCCACAAGTCAATGTGGTGGTCTCATTTTCTCAACTGAGGTTCTCTCTTTCCAAATAACTTTAGCTTGTGTCTTGTTGACAAAAAAAAAACCCAACAGGACAGGACAATTGATGCCTTAGCTGACAAACTAAACTAATACATTACTATTAAACCATAACCTTTCCTTTTTTACTCTCTGGATCTCATATGAATATCAATATCTAAATATAAATCATTACAACTTCTAAAGTCCCAGGGTCTTTAAAAGTTCAGTCTCTTTAAAACATCCAAAATCTCTTTGAAAGTTCAAAATCTCTCTAAAATATCCAGCCCTCAAATATCCCAAATCTCTCTAAAACATCCAATGTTTCTCAACTGTTATCTCCTATATAATCAAACACAAATTACTTATTTTCTTGCTCCAAGAAGGAAGACTCAGAGCACAGTCACAATGAAATCAAAGCAAAGGCAAAAAAACATCCAACGGTGTAAATAAAGCTCAGGGTCAGAGATCTGGGACTCACTGTCATCTGGGCTCCAAAGGACTTAGGCGGCTCCACCTCTCTAACCGTGCAGCCAAACTGATGGTTTTTGCTACTTCACAGCTCTCCTCCACCGCTGCTGCTGTCCTGAGAAATCGTCTCTGGTACTGGCATCTCCAAAATGCCGGAGTCTCTCCTGAAACTGGGCTGTACCTTCACCAATAACCTCTCCTGGATTCTCAACAGGGACTCTACCCCTGTAATATGTTGCAAGCCTCAATGTCTCCCTATAATCCCTTGGTGGAACAAAATGGGCAAAATGTATAAAAATGTAAAAATAAGAGAAACTCAAAACCACATTTTTATTGAATAGTTAAAGAGTTTAAGATGTCAGTTTTCCTTAAATTGACTTCAAGATTTAATATAGCTACAGACAAAATGTCTGAGCAACTTTAAAAAATAAAAACCTAAAACCTAACTCTGAAATGTATATAAAATGTAGAGAGCCCATTATGGTCAATCAAATTATTTTTCAAAGCAACACTGGGGATTATTGTGGAGGTTTGAATGAGAATGGTCCTCATAATTTCATATATTTGAATGTTTGGTCCCAGTTAGTGAAATGGTTTGGGAATGATTAGGAGGTGTCGCCTTGTTGGAGAAGGTCTGCACGCAGCAGTGGCAGGGAGGGGGGCTTTGTGTTTTGAAAAGTCCACACTAAGCCAAACAAAGGCCATTGTGCCTTTAGTCCCAGCACTTGGGAGACAGAGACAGGTAGATCTTTGTAAGTTCAAGGCCAGCCTGGTCTACATAGTGATTCCAGGACAGCCAGAGAGCTACATAGTGAGACCCTGTCTCAAAAAAAAAAAAAAGCCCACACCCAATAGTTGTCTCTCAGTTGTCTCTCTGCTCCAACCTGCTAATCAGACAGAAGCTCCTGCTCCAGCCCCATACCTGCCCGCCTGCTGTTGTGCCTCCCACCATGATGGAGTCTAACCCTCTAGAACCATGAGGACCAATAAAGGGTTTCTCTTATAAGGTTCCCTGGCCATGGTGCCTCTTCACGGCAAACAGGAAAGCGGCTAAAAGACTCATACGTGCTGGATTTTGAGTTTACAGTAGCACTAATGTAGATAAGACATGAGTATGAAGGTGAGCAGATGCATCAGTTGAAATAAAGAAATAATTACAGGGTCCGTTGATTCTTTTGACAAAATCTTCAAAGCCATTAAAAGGGAGAAAATACTATAACTACATGGACCTCAATAAGCTAGACAAACATGTACAAAAGCAAAGAGACACTTCTGGTTTCCAGTCTGGGTGTGATAGACTTAGGACATCACCATTCCTGTTGTACAAAAAGGAGAAAACAGAGGAGTAAATCAGAAATGAAATGCTCTTCTTGCCATGGGGACAACTGCTCCCCAAACCAGAGAGACAGATGGTGGTACAGGGAGCCATGACCACGACAGGAGACACCTCCACAGATGGCAGTACAGGGAGCCATGACCACAACAGCAGAAACCGCTGCAGGAACCTGAACTATGGTTGTAATTTTAGCACTATTGGGGGCTCCACACAGACACATCCAGGAGGAAAACCCCAGGGAGACCCAGGAATAGTGTAAAGAGTCTGCGCTTTTGTGAGTTTGTTCTCCATGACCCCACTGAGATTCTTACAAAGAGACCGGCAGAAAACCTCCAGTGACTTCAGCGGGTGATGGGGAATGGCCACTGTGAGGAAGGCTGGAACACGCTGTGCCTCGTAAGGCCTGCTTCTCTTGTTTGCTTTCTGCTGCTGGGGGAGAAAAGGAAAGATCCTTTACCCAAAAGCAACTGAGATAAGGAAGGGATTTAGTTGACTTATGCTTCCAGGTCACAGTCCATCACAGAAGGAAGCGAGGCAAGAACTCAAGCAGTTACAGAAAGCATTGACTACTTAATAAATAAAATCAAACACACCAATAATTACTTTAAATGCTCATGCTTTAAATATTCCAGTTAAAAGACAGACTCTCCAGAGCAGACGGATAAAAATCAACCACAAAAAAACAAGACCCAACTACATGTTGTCTACAAGAAACCCATTTTAGAGAGACAGGGATTAAAAGCAAATGAATGGAAGGGAGGTCTCATTCCAACATTGACCAAAAAAAGTTGGAATACATAATTTCAATCAGAAACCACTTCCCAGCAAGAAAGCAAATTTGTGACAGAGGAACACTGTGCAATGGTAAAGGGGTCACTTCCATATAGAGACCCAAGGACCCCTAGTGTCCGTAATGAAACATCAAGTAAAGGAGGCAAACATAGAAGAACTGTAAGGGGAAAAAAATCCACCTTCACCCTCAAGTCAAACAACACGCAAAGATTAATTTTGAGATGCAACACAGCAAGGCACACAGGCTATCACCATGATGGGGCAAGCGGAGGCTTCTTATGCAGGGTACAGACAGCCCAAACAACGGTGGGAACGGCTGATAAATGAGGATTGTAGAAATGAAGAATTTCTGCTCATCTGCAGACATGGTGAACAAAACACACAGGCAAGCAGAGAGAAGGCCTGGGAATAGAAGCCTGACAAAGGATGCTGGAGGATCTTATCAGGATAAAGTGTGTGTGCTTTTAATAATAAGAAGACAAACAACCCAAGGAAAACAGACAAAAGCACAATCAACAGGCACTCCGTACTGGAAGATGTGAATGGCCAGCAATCCTTTAAAAGGTCTCAAGGGCTAGTCTCATCAGAAATGCAAACCCCATAGCCCGTGAGTCACAGCAGAGAGTCACTATCAAACAATGGCCAAACTGGAGGAAATCAAAGCTCCCAAACATCATTAATCAGGACTTAAAATTCCTCTACCACCTTGGGAAGATACAGGTGTTTCTTGTGCCATTAAATATTTACTTTCTGACACACAAGTCTACTGCTAAACATTCACCAAGGAATGGAGGAAGGTCATAGGAAGGAAGGAAAGGAAGGGAGGGAGGGAGGGAGGGAGACCTCCCAATGAAATTTCTCCAGAAGTTTAATTTCTCATGTCGAGTTGTCTACCCAATACACTTGTCTATGCAAAGAACATAAAAGCATGAAATTCAAAGTGTGGAGCATTGGCAAGGACACAGAGCAACTGGAATTGTGTGTGTGTGCCTTTGGTAGGAGAGTTCTGGAACAACTGCTTGGCAAACTAACTCATCCTTTTCAAATGAGGTCAATTCCAGCATAGCTTATGTCCAGGCAATCCTGTGTCCGGATTTGAGTACTAACTCACCCTATCTGTGGAAGCCAGTAGATACCTACGAAGATGCTTTAGGTACCTGCTCTTTAAGCACAAAGCTAGATGTCCATCTGTCACCAGATAAATAAATAGGATATGTCCATGTACTTGTGCAAAGAAATTAATATTAATTTATTAACATTAATGAAAATGTGCTTCAGTGGCAGGAGACACATAGTAAATGTCAGAAGTATAATAAGCCCCATAACATAAGCAAGCCTTAGAGATAGTTCCCTTTATCAGAGCATGATTCTGTTTTATAATGTTTAAGACTACATAAAAACATATCTACATGCTTAGAATGTGTATAAATTGCTTTGATGTCACCATGAACAACTGAAGAAGATGAATTGCTTATTTTTGCTCACAGTTTTAAAGGGTTAGGGTCATGGTCACTTGGCCCTGCGCTCTTGAGTATCATGGTGACAGGCCCATGTGGTAGAGGCTGCTCCCTTCATGGCTGCTGTGTGACTGTTCACTGAGGTCTGTTCCTTATCACCCCAAACATGGAGGGCAATGGTTCTCTCCAAGCACAACAGGTGAAACAGTGGGCTTATTGGAATTACACAGAGAAGCATGGTGGCTCAAAGCACGCATGACCACAAAGTGCAAGACAAGAGTGCTCACAAATGCTGGGAAGAAAAGAGGGAATGAGCCAGGAGCCAGAAGGCACACCTCCCTCACCCACAGAGCAATGGTCACAGGAGGCAGAGGGACTTGGTCCTGGTCGTCTGTGTCTGGACAGAAGCGAGTTTGCTCCTATCCTCCACTGTGAGAGCCTTGAAGAGAACGTTGTGTCTGGTTGTCCTTGCGCTCCCTCCACGTGGCTTAGAGCAAAATACTGACTGTTCCCACTTCCTGTTAAAAAGCAAATGCGTACACTCTGGCCACTCATGCACAGGGCATGAAGGGCACATGGGTACCAGTCTCACTCACCAAAACTTCCCAGGCCACCAATTAGATTAAAGTGGAAAGATCCCCTGATCTTTGGAGCCTGTCTGCCCTCAGAAAAGGTGCAATAAGCTGCTTGTTTGAAACACAGGGCCCTTGACTTTGATAGACAGAAGGGCTGCCATAACCTGGGGATGAACATCACAGGAGTAGAAGTCTACACTCGTGTTCAGTATCCCAGGTGTCTACCACATTTAAATGAAGTTTCAACCACCATAGCTGCTGACACGTCTGTGAGCATCACAGCAGAACAGATATTACAAACACAGCATGTACATTAAATGAGTGCATAGATGAGTGTAAATGTGGGTATAGACCCAAGTGTGGATGTAAGATGTGCACATTTGTGTATGTGTATATGCATGTGAACATACGAGTGTATATATACAAATGTGCATTGTGTGAATGAACGATAATATGTAAATATTGATCTAAGAATATGAATGTGCATGATGAGTTATGCAAATACAATGTATGTTTACATATGTATGTACATGTATGAGTATGTATGTGTGTATGCCTCTGTTCCACTGGGCTGCCCTTCCTCCAGGCCCACATCAGCTCATGTGGGATGACTACTCTGGGTCTCTGCCTCCACTTGAGTCAAGAGCCCTGCTGTAAGTGTCCCTACCCCAGTGACATGGTGACAGATCCAGGAAGCATGCGTAAGGAACAGTGGGTGTAGGGCAGCACTACCCAGCAAGAACCTGCTGTGGGCAGAGCCAGTGAACATGGCTGTTTCTCCTGTACTTGCTCAAAAGTGCTGATTTAGGACAGCTTTCAGGCTGGCTGGAGTTGGAATACCTGCACCAACTCCTGTGGCCTCTCAGCCCAGGGGACTCCTACTTTGGGATGGATAATAGAACATCTGGGTTCCTGCTTTCTCCCATGCCTGCCTGAGAAGCAAGCTGCAGAGACCATCAAAGTGGACTAACAGCCAGGCAGGCTGTACTCAGAGTTCCCAGCCTTTGAAGGAAGCTCAGCACTGAGACTCCTTTCTCCACAGTCCCCAGATCGCAGTCATGACTCCCTAAAAGGCGGGCTGCTACCTGCTGTCTCACAGGAATCACCATAGCTGTGTGCCATCCAAGTCCCAAGTGACCAACAAGACCATTCATAAAGTTAGGGGAGACACAGACTCACATGGGCCTCAGGCAGGGTCACAGTGCCCAGGACATCTCTAGTCCCTGTCCATGGTGAGGACATCTCCTCACCTCTTTATGCCTTCCTTTAAAGGAGATTTCTCCATCAGCTGCTGTGCAGGTTCCAAAGCCAGGGAGAAGTCAGGTACCACAGAAATGGCCAAAGTCAGGAGGCCACATCCTGACAACAGGCGTTTCCTAAACTCCTGCTATATTCTGAAGCTCTAGAAACAGTTGTGCCCCAGGCTGGCATGAATCCCATCTCTTCACAGCCCCAGTTCTCACATCCCTTTGGGGCCTCCTTTGGTCACCCAGCATGCACTTGTGACCAGTACACAGGGTTTCTGCTTTAAGGCCAGCAGACCCCTACCCTGTTCTGACCAGCTAGAAAACCATCCTGGAGCTGGAGGAGCCAGTGTGTGTCAGGAGTTGCTCTGTAGCAACATCAGGGCCACAAAGGAGGAGAAACTCCATCTCTCCAACAGAAAGGCCCACCTCCACCCCACCTATCCAGACCCCCAGGGCAGGCACTCTGAACAGTTGATTTTCATTCTTTAAAATCCTCTGCTCTGAGCTCAGTTAATTACAAAACTGGTTCACACTTGTGATTTTGGTTTGCAGCCACCTCCGCACCAAGTAATTAGACTGTGGCATTCAGGAGCAGCGGAGCGTGACCCAGCCCAGTCTGCCGAAGCTGCTGACAAGCTCTGCCAGACCCAAGCTTGGGCTCAGCCCGAGGCCCCACCACATTTAAACCTGGAAGGCGTTACAGGGACAGAGCTCCACAAATTAATTAGCAATTAAAAACTTTATTTACAAAATCAATCCATGAGTACACGCCTTGTTAAAATGCTAACTATTATTTCCAGGCGACTTTTAAATAAGAAACGAACAGAAATGCTAGAGGTTGACGGTGTGTCATGCAAGAACATCTTCAAAAACAATTTGCTGAATATTAATGAACTGAAAATGTCATTTCTGGTCCAATTACTAGAAGTAATTAGTTTTTTTAATTATGGAGGAAGTGGAATTTTAATAAGGTCAATTTTACAATTACAGTTTAAAAAATACTAATTGTATTGTCATCACATCTTATATAATAAATGACATTAACTTGCTAACATCTGTTGATTTTCATGTAAATAAAGCAAAAATATCATTGCATTGGCTTCCTTGGGGAGTGATGATTTAATGAGAGAAAGTCTCTCTCTGGCACAGGAGGGCAGGGGGACACTAAGGGCTCCCAGGAAGTGGTCTGGAGGTATCCCAGAAGACCTAATGGCAGCCATGGAGAGAGGAGCTCCACAAGTAGGATTTTCAAAGCCCAACCTCGGGTTCCTAGTGCAGCCAGGGTGGGAAGGATGGTGGGCTCCTACTGTGACACTGTCTCCCCCTGCTGGAGACAGTGCATGCCGGTCAGAACAAGAATATCCATCAGCAAGCTGCTCAGCCCCTCCATGGACTTTCCTGGATGGCCCTCTTTTCCAGATCCCCTCTGTGCCTTCCCGTCACAACCACAGGTCCCTTGGGTCTCTTTCCCTATTTGGTACCTGATCCCTGACCCCACAATAGTACTCCATGTGTTCAGGAATCCCACCCAGGTGGCTCACGGAGCACATTGGCTCCATGGCAAAAGCCTGTGAAGGTGTGTCCTGCTCACCCTATAGATGGCCGAAGTTCAAGTCCAGATGGCCCTGTCTTCTTGACTTGGACACGGTGAATGCCCAATAGTACGTGTGCTAAACTAATCCCCACAGTTATGTATTGGGGTGTAGAAAGTTGATTCAAGCCCAGAGTTTGGAGGTGGGGCTTTAGGACAAAGCCAGCAGAGTGGAATTCATGAGTGCATCCTGAAAGCTTTGTAAGAAGAAGGAGAGGGTTCAGAGGACTCTGAACACGGCACCCTGTGTGTAGCACTTCGGGACTCTGCTAGCAAGAAGCCCCTCACAAAACTCAAGCCCTAACTTTGGACCAGAGCGTGAGCCAAACCAAGCCTTACTCTGTGGAACCCACTGTCTGTGGGATTGTGTTGCAGCAGCAGGATGGGGACCAGTATTCAAATACTGGTAATGGCCCTGACTGAGTGCTACGCTGCTTCTAAATACAGCTATCCGTAACAACAAAAACAGGAAATACGTCTTTAACATCCACTGCACCCCAAGCTTCTCACACACATTTTAGGCACCATCAGGCTCCCGTGGAGGCTCCAAGGGTTTCCATAAAGAGAATGACACAGAGCAATTGTGCCTAGAACACAAGGGAATGATCTGTGAACGTATGAGTACAGAAATCACCAGGAAAGCTCCCGTCCTCTGCTTAACAGCAGGAGATAGCCACGTGCGTGACTCTCTATGGTCTGCACTGTAACTCTGGGTATGTGGGGTTTGAGGGCAGAGGGAAAGGGAGCAAAGAAGGTCTGGTGGGTCCTGAGCTCTGCAGCCACAGACACACACGTACATGCGTACATGCGCACAGCCCCTACCTCTTCCTAAAATGCAATTTCCCACTTGGTCCACGGCTACTGCCCCCACATGGCTGTTTAGAGCAAACACCAAGGCAATGGCACTGCCCAGCTGATGAGCAGTGGCAAGGCCCAGGGAGCCCAGTCCATCTCTGGCCCTAACAGCGACGGGAGACGGGTGCCACCATAATCCTTAACTTGGTTGAATAACATCCTATGGCCTGAGTGTTCTACAGACCTAAGAGTCCAGGTGTCACCGTCCCCTCTCTTTTCATCCTCACCCCACACCGCCGCATGGGGAGTGCAGTCTTGGAGAGCAAGTCCACCTCTGGCTGACCTTGAGTCCTGTCTGATCCCCGGCCCAAGCCCTAGTCCAGACAGGATTCCCATACCTCCCTGCCGCGTGCTCCTGGATCCTTGTGAAAAGCCTCTCACATCTAAGATGCCCTCCCTGCCCACACCTAGGCCCAGAGCTGGCCCTGCTCCCCTGACTCCTTTGTCTATCTGTGAGTGCCTTTCATGACTCTGTCCATCCACCTCTGCCCAGCACTGACCCAGAAATATCAGTGGCAGCACAGATGGATCCCAACATGGGCTGTTTTCTCTGTGGACACCCTGACACCTCACAAAAGAAGCTCTGCCCTTGTCAGCCTGGGTGCGCCTCAGAAGTTCTTCCCTCGGGTGCTAAGTGTTCCCTGAAGATGTGCTCTCATGGCTCCTGGTGAGGTGTCTCTCTGCAGAGAACAGCTTGTGGCCATTAAAATGGTTTGTGGGCATTTGTTAGAACCTTGGGAGCCTCCTATTGAATTTTAATTACTCAGATTAAGATCTGTTGTTATAATTATTGAGATATATAAAAGTTTTATTTGAACATGGGCATCCTAGAAATCAAAGCTCGCAGGACAATAAATGACTTTGCTGTGTTTCACTGGGAGGCATCTGAGGGTGCCAGGACAAGGACTCCCAGCTCAAGGGCATTCTCAGAGACACCTCTTAGAGGTCTTGAGATGGCTCCTCAGGTGGAGATGTTTCCTGAAGGACAAGGTCTTTCTGCTGCAGAGGTGCAAGGGCAGGCCACACCTGACACAGGTTTCCAGGCCCTCAACCTTCTCAGGGCCCTGTGAGGTAACTGTCACAGACTCTGGGCCCCTGACACTCTCAGGCTGTGAGTAACTAACTCTCTTCATTTTCACTGAGTAGCCATCAGAATGTGAAGGTTATCCCCAAGGTACAGTGACCCGCTCAGACACTGCCCTCAAGTGTGAGTCAGGAGCCTATTGCATCTCAGCCATGAGAGTGATATCTCCTCCTTGACTGGGGCTCTGAGGAGGTCCATTTGGGAAAGCCATTTCTCTGACCTTGGGGGAATCTAACATTCCAAGCTACCCAAAATATAACAGAATTAATCCAGTCGGACAGGTTAATCACCTGACCAAGGAGCCATCCCTCGGGAAAGTAGGTTCATCTTAAACCATGCTAAGGACTGGAAATAAGTGATCATCCCTTTAATGAGATGGTACACTCTTCCCAGAATTCCTGGCCCCTAGCATGCTAACCTGCAGAGCCTCCGAAATGACAAGTCCCCCACTTTTCTGAATTACTCATAATTTCTTCTTTCTTTCTCTTTCCTAAAGATGCTTTCTCCCAGCACTTCAGGCTTCCCTAATACTTTGAGTTTCTTTCTCTAAAGCTCCTCGCCCCCATGGTGAGGTTGCCTGGTGCCCTATGGTTCATCTCCATCCTCTGATTCAAAAGACATGGGGGTTTTTTTCTCCTTCTCTTCTCCATCTTCTTCCTCCAGGAAGCTACCAAGATTTACAACTTGCCTACTGCAGGGTTTTCCTTCTACACAAAAGAAATTTTTTAAAGACAAGGTACAGTGCCCTCCACTCTGGAGCGGGATCGGCCCTGAAGAAGAGCTCAGAGGGAGAATGCTCAGTCATCAGGCCTGTCCCTGCCATCCCAGGTCCTTAATGGCCCCAGACATAGAGCAGGGAAGGTTTATGAGCTTCTGCTGCGGTGCTGTGGACTCCCAGCTGCCCACTCAGACTCAGACAAAGTCCTCAGGGACATCCAGAGAGGACGTGACTGCGGGTTAAAGGCATCCATATGCTCGGAGCTCAAGAACACGGGACACTCACGTATCTCATTCTTATTCTGCCTTTTTCTTTCTGGTTCAACAAAATCAACTGCCTTAATGGCTGAAGCAGTGTTTTATTTGGACGTGTCATGGGGACAGAATGGAAATCGCTCCACATCCAGAGGAAGGCGATTGGACAATATTGAAAGTAAGTTATGTGCTTTTAGAGAGGCGAGCTTAACAAGGTGAGAGCAAGCCCCTCTCAACCCGGCATAAAAGCTTTCGATTTCCCTCGTAGACCTCAATTCATTGCAGACTGAGCTTAAAAACAGACATCATCAAGGCCCAAAAGCTGTGGTCATTCACTTAAATAAATCACTTTGTTCTGGCTCTGTGGTGCAAAGCTCTGTCTGGGCTAAAGGTTTGATAATGCCTGAGGTCCCGCTAAGCCTCTCAGGTAGATTAGCATGCTAAAAAGAAAAGAGAAGGAGAGACAGTTTAAGGATTTTATTTTCATCTGGTTTTTTTATCCCCCCCAAGATCATTTTTCACTAAAGAAAAGGGCTTCGGGGTTGAATGCACACAACGAATGTAAGGGTTGTGCTGTTGTAGCATACAGCACACCTAGGTGTAAACACAAACACGCACAGCTGGTGAGGACACACCACACTCTGATCTAAAATATAGATGCACCTG
>LOEQ01000117.1:48889-60473 GCA_001685075.1 Bramus lutescens | reverse complement strand
TGGGTCCCTGCTCTGAGCAGAGGCTGGATCTACCTCTCTGGGAGGAAGCTGCCTCTGGTAGTTTTGCCTAGGGGATCTTCATCTGCCTTTGGTCCAACCTAGAAGACACAACCTAGGCTGGCTGCACAGGACCTTTGTCCTTGAACTCTGAGGGAGCAGAGGGGAAGCCAAACACAATGCCCTGTGTCTTCCTCTGTCCCTACATGCCCAAGCCTCATCCCTCATTCTATCTTATTATCACGCTTCATTTGGGGAGTGGGAACTTGGACCCACTTGAAAACCATCAGGAAACAATTTTGGGGCTTGTAAGCCTTGCTCCCTCCAGAAGTTACAGGTAGAAGAATCCTGTACTCAGCCTTGATTTTTTTTTAATTCTGCCCAAAATGCTTAGCCCCAAAGAGAATGAGGCACTCTTGTCTGCTGTGGTTTCATAGGAAGCCAGCTTTTGCAACTTTGTGAAAGTTTCCAAGTCATTCAAGCAAAATGTCATTCATAGCTCCAACTTCTCACACCACATACACAGACAGGCAACCTTGAATGAGAGGAGCTTGGCAGTTCTGCTCTGTGTGTGTGTGTGTGTGTGTGTGTGTGTTTACTGGCACTTCCTGTCATAATGAAAGCCATCATATCTGCTCACATACCTCATACCCACCTAATTGTTTGCCATGCACCCTGACACTGGGCAGATACCACACAGCTCCAAAATGTCAAATGCTCTTTGTCCTAATGAAGCAAATAATTTATAAACGCCAGGCATGAGGATGTTTGCATTTATCACCTCTTAAAAGATCAGTCAGGTACCAGATATACACCTCTTTGGACAGGCATCTTTTTCTTCCTTCTGGAATTGCTTGGTATAAATTAAATAATAGTGACTGGCATTAAAATTCAACAATACATTCTCTCTGTATCTCAGGGTCGATCAAGACAGGCAGAGTCAGATTGTGACTTCAGGACATGTGGCTCTACATTGTAGGTGCTCGAGTGTCTATGATGCTAAAGAGACTGACTGGGCTCTGGGATTGCCACAGTGATGGCTTCCCAGGGAGGCTTCCCAGGGAGCCTGTGTTGCCTGGGGGCTCTCAAGCCCATAGACAGACATATACACCCAGCCATGTTCATGTCCCTGTGAGTGCACAGAGACTGTCACAACCTTTGTAGAAGCTCATGTGACCTGGGCAGGAACTGGCCAAACCCCTAATGGGGAATGCAGGTACTCTCAGGGCAAATGTCATTGTGATGACATCCCCGTCCTTATTCTAATGCCTGTTTCCTTGCTTTTGCATCACTGTGGTCAAACACAAGAGAGGGACCATTGAAGGGAGGACGAATTTCTTTGGGTTCAGGGATGCCTGGTTCTGTGTGTTTGAGCAGAACCTCGTGGTAGAAGGAGGGTGGTGCAGTGGAGGTTTCTTGGCTCCTGAATTCATAGATGGGAAACAGAGAGCAAGAAACATAAGAAGAGGCCAGAACAAGATGTGGCATCCCTCCAGGGTGAGCCCCCAGGGGCCTGCTCCTCTTATTTTCACTGTCTAGAAATAACAGCAGAGTCATACTGCTCATGGATTAATTCATTCATTAGACCAGAGCCCTCGGAATCTACTTCTCTGACACACTCAGAAGTGCTGTCACCCGCCATGGGGGCATCTCTCAGACCAATCAAGCTAACAATCCAGATCAGTCACCCAAGCGCCCAATACAGGGGCTGTGATGGTCCACCTGCAGCCATGTCTTCCAGAAGACTCCATTCCCAGCTGATCTTCAGGGCTCATACCAGCATAGCTAGGCCTCTCTGGTGATGCTTGGTACACAAATGTCTAAATTCATGTTAATGAGGAAGAGCCGAGCAGGCCATGGACACTTAGACAGGGTGGAAAGTCAGTCTCCCAAGACCCCAAAGACCCATCTCCAGTCACAGCTGCTTTTCCCTGGGATTCATAGCCACACTGAGCAGAGGGGGTGACTGGGCCTCAGCTGTAGTCAGTGCTTCACGCAGCTATGCAGCCAGAGACAGGACAACCAGCTTCCTGGATCTCCACAGTATCTCAAAGAAAGGGATGCTGACTCTGCCCCAGAGGGTCCAGGGCTGGGCTAATAAAAGCCAACCAAATGCAGCAGCTCATCCCAGAGTGGCAAGGCACAAAAACACACAGCTGGCATATATTTTCTGTGAAGGCTCCCATGCTGGCTAGTCTTATGTCAATTTGACACACAAACTTTCAGGTATCTGAAAGGAGGGAAGATCAGTTGAGAAAATGCCTCCATAAGATCCAGTTGTAAGATTTTTTTCTTAATTGGTTAATGAAGGGGGAAGGCCCAGACCATGGTGGGTGGTGCCATCCCTGGGCTGGTGGTCTTGGGTTCTATAAGAAAGCAGGCTGAGCAAGCTATGAGAAACAAGCCAATAAGCAGCACCCCTCCATGACCTCTGCACACGCTCCTGCCTCCAGGTACCTGCCCTGTTTTGAGTTCCTGTACTGACTTCCTTTGGTGATGAACAGCAATGTGGAATTGTAAGCCGAATAAACCCTTTCCTCTCCAACTGCCTTTTCAGTGATGGTGTTTCATTGCAGCAATAGAAACTCGAACTAGGACAGCTACATTACATGCCTGCCTTGGCCAGGAGTCCAGTATGTCTCCTTTCATATGATAACTGGACCTCACTCCCTTGCTATGGCCAGAGACTTTCTAGGACACACTGACAGTCATGTTCCCTTCCACTCTTTTGCTGTCCCAGGTGGCCTTTCACTGCATGCTCAGAAAGTGTTGACATCAATCCCTCTAAAATATTACATGGCACTGCCCCTGGTCCATCATAGCAACTAAATTCATCCAGGAGGTAAATTGAATGTTTGTATATTCAACCCTCTACCTCTTGCAGATAACATGTCCATGGATTCAATCAAGGATCAAAATCACTCTGGAAAAAAATTAACCTGCTGAAAATGTCCATTTTAATCTTTTCCAGTCTATTCCCTAAGTATTATAGTATAATAACAATGTATTAGCACTCACGCGGATGACACGCCATGTGTCATCCAAAGGAGACACGGCTCCCAGGAGGAGTGCCCAGGCCACGTTCAAACACTATGCCAGTTTACAGCTGGAAGCCACTGATTTGATTGTCCTCTGGAGTCCCCGGATCCAGTCCCCTTCAGATCCTAAGAAATCAATCTTGTCTCCCCTCCCTTGAAAACTTAGAACTCTGTCCTTCACACACAGATGTGAAAGAGTCAGTGTTCTGGAGCTTTGTATCAGAGACATCGCATCTCTCCAGTCTGTGGCTAGTTTGTCACTGCAGCATACTGAGTTAAAGTTCCCTGTGGCCTTCCACGTCACCAGCGACTGTGTGTGCCACTCTGGAAGTGGAGACTGAGGTGACGAGGCCATTGAAGCCAAGCCTGCAAGCTGTGATGTCAAGAGTCTACAGACCCCTTCCTGGTGTACCTGTCACCATCATAGGACTTCCCTGAAGGAACAGTGACCAGTGTCCAAGGATCCAGTAGTGTCCATATATTGTACTTAAGGATCCTGTCTTTCCCCTAATCTTGTCCTCTACTGGACCCCTGCCTCTGATCAGGAAGTGGAAGATGAATGAGAGGTTTGAAGAGTAAAGCTGAGGAGAGGAGCATCTTTACCCACTTCCCCGGATCTCAACAGGACCCTGGAAGAAGAGGGCAAAGGGCACTGAGAGTAATGGTGCCATCTCAACACTGTGCCCTCACCCGTGTGCTGCCCCTGCAAGACTGGCCCAGGCCCAGGCAAATTCCGGTAGAATGTGGCCTGGCTCTGTGTCTGCTGGACACAGTGAACAAGAGTTTTTGCTGTTTTGAGATAGGTTCTGTCTATGTCGTCCTGGTTGACCTGGAACTTGCTGTGTAGACCAGGCCTGCCTCTCTCTACCTCCTGAATAAGGGCATGCACCACAAATCCCTGCTCCTTCTCTTCTTAAAGTGTTCACTTATGTTCTTATTATCCATAAATGAAATATTGGTTTCTCTAGGTGCTCTGCAGCCAGCATTTTCCTGACTTCTGATGGTTTCTGTGTGATAATAGGTTTCTTCCTGCCTTTGTGAATGTTTTTTATGAAAAAAATGTATATCTTCCACTTCTTCAAGTGTCCTATTCACAGAGTCCCTGATATCTCTGGAAGAATCCTGGTCAATCATCTGTAGAAGCCTTCTGACTGCTCTGCAGCTGGGCACAGCTGGCCTGTTCCCACAGGAGGCCCAGTGTGACCATGCAATCCCTCTGCCTGGTGAGCCTGCTGCCCTACACAGCATGGCATTTAAAGGGCTACATCAGGCCAGGCAAGGAACTATGAGGGAGTTAATTTATACACACTAGGCAGCAACTAATTTAGACATAGTTAGACACACATGCTTACAGAGACTTGCTTCCCTGGAGGTCAGAGGGCCTTGGCATTAGGAAGGGTTGAGCAATGGATGGGACATTAGTGCGTCTGTGACAACACAGAGATTGCTAACAAAAGCCCTGCAGAAATGCAGGCTTCCCTGGTACTCTACCTGCAGCTGGGAGGAGTAGAGCAGAAAAGCTAATATGGCTCCTCTCTTCCCTTTTCCTTCTAGTCTGGTCTCTGTGAGGATCCCATGCAAACGGGAGCAATCAATCACCCCACTGGCCCTCCTCGGGTGAGAACACTCCTCTCTGCTAAGGATACGTGCTGTTTGACAGAGTCCGTCAGAGCTAGCACCTGGAAACAAGCCATTGGGATCCAGCTTAACTTCAAGATGGAACCTGGGGAAATGCTTGGCTTTGTGCCGATCATCAAGTCCTCTGTGATGGTGCCACCAAACAGATCAGCCAAATGGACTTTAAAAGAAAATGCTTAACCTGGTGTTGGGTGCTTTGTGGTATTAATGGATATAAGCCTAACGCCATAACCCGTGGAGCTGCTCTATGGCCAGGGTGGCAGCGGCTGCAGAGTGCAGGCTACATGACCTCCATCTTCCATCCCTCTAGGTTTGTATTCTGGCTTTTCATTCTCTGTGGCATTTTGACCTGGACTCCTAAAGACTATGGGGTGAGGGTGGAGGTCAACCTGAAAAGACCCACATTTGGGGGCAAATCTAGGCTCTAGAAGAAACTAAACTAAAACCAACCCTTTGTGGGAGAACACTGAGGGGAATCTGAAGCAGAGAGTCTCAGATAACAGGTCTTCCTAACCTACCTACAAAGTCCATGGTCACACTTCACATGCAAGCTCTTGCTACCCAAGATTCGATCAGCTGTGGGCTGAAAACACTGCAAACAATTTTTCCCCCACACTGAAAGAGAACCTTGAACTTTTTCTTGAGTTATTCCCTAAATAACATAGTCTAGAAGCTGTTGACAACGTGTGTGGATTGTCCTTAGTCTTACAAGAGGTCAAAGGTGACTGAAAACTGCAGAGGGACATGCACAGGTCTCATGAAAACACTCCACCTCACAAACTGCCCCTCATCCAACACTCAGAGAGCATCTCGGAAAATAAATGAGAAAGAGCGGAAGAGCCAGAGGGTGGAGAGGAAAGCTGTGAAAATGGAGAATATGAAATTGGGGAGGGGGAGAAGGAGTTAGAGGCCCTGGGGGGAGTCAGAGGGAAGTGATGGGGTGGTTATAATCAAAATACATTGTACAAATGTGTGAACTCTCAAAACATAGGTGCAAATTTTAGAGAAAACATTACATTTAATATAGGGATTTGACCACCTGGATTTTGGTACTGTGCTAATTAATTTGTATCATCTTGACACAAGTTAAGGTCGTCTTGGAAGAGGGAACCTCAAATGAGAAAATGCTCCCATTAGATTGTCCCACAAGCAAGTCTGTGAGGTACTGTCTTGTTTAATGAGCAACATAAGACTTCCTAGTTCCTATGCTGTGGGTGGTATCACCCCTGGGCCCACTTTAAAGGGCAAGTCAGGGAAGGTACACAAGCAGGAACCTGGAGGCAAGAACTGAGGCTGAGTCCATGGAAGAGTGCTACTTACTGGCTTGCTCCCTATGGCTTGCTTAGTCTGTTTGCCTGTAAAACAGAGGCCCAGGGGGTTCCCCTCCTTAGTTTTCTCTGGTATCTTGTGACAGAAATGGATCAACTGGCATGGAGTCTACCAACCCTGACTGGAACACTGAGGAGAAATCCTGCCTCTTGCTATTCTGTAAGTCACAGAGGTTAACACCGTGCCCAGCATCGGCACAAGTGTGACGGGCTGTGTAAATACGGCTGGTGCAGGAGGCAGACACAGGTAAGATATGCACACTGCACCATTTCATATAAGGGCATCAGTATCTTGAGAACTCTTTGTCCTTGAGGGCCTGTTGTGGAAACAGAACCCTAGGTTATAAGGAAGGGTGGTTACACACAGAAACCAATGTTCTCCATATAAGAAACTTCTAGAAGCAGGGTGAAAGGTCGGTCCACTATATCTGAACCCTCTCCGACCGGCATCACGGCCTCAGACTCAGCCAGAGGCTCCACTAAGACATCCACTGCATGAGATAAGTACATGGGGTGGGAACCAACCAAGACAATCATTAACAGAATGAGGCATTCATGTCTTCCACATGACTGACTGCACAGTTGACGATGGAGATGGATGAGTGTAGAGGCTTCTCGTAAGCCTGTGAGTTGAATACAGATCTGGTTGATTCTCATTGGAAATATTAAAGGAAGACTGGCACATCCTTACGCCAACTAACATTTTTTTTGACATCCTCAAGAACAGGCAGATGCAGAAAAGACAATTGAATCAATGGAGAGCCTCAGACAGAGCTGGAATCAGTCTGCCATGTGAGAAATGTAAATTTGATAAATATAGATTTCAGTTAAACATACCATTAAGCAAATTGATAATTAAGCCAATTAGTTTTAGGCAATTTGACAGTTAGTGATGTGGCTCGGTCCCAGCAGGAGAAGCAGCAGCCAGGCCTGAGGTGACAGGGGACAAAGGCAGGGAGGGGTCTCCTTCATGGATCCTGGGAGTCCCAGCAGTCTTCAGTGGGGGGCATGTCTTCAGGGCCCTGTGTCATGTAGCATGGGAATGGCTATAACACCAGAGTTAGCCATTCCCCACTTGGCGAGGCAAGATGCAGCTGAGGCCTCTGATGGAGGCTTTAACACAGCAGTCTTGAGAACGCTAACACCACGCAGGGCAATGGCAAGCTGTAGGCAACTGTGGTGGACTAGGTTTTTAAGACTGGCCCTTCCTTCAAGGTGGCACAACAGAACATGGACCCAGCACTGACATGCTCCCCGGTTCCCTGTGTCTGAGTCTGAGTAGAGGCTCGGCCCGATCCAACCTCTTTGTATTAATGTGTGGGGACGTCCATTGCAGAGACGGCAATTGGTGGTTTAGCCATAGAAATTGATCTCCTGGGCCTGGTGGCTGTAAAACCAAGATAGAGGTGTGAGCAGACTACTTGCCCCGTCCAGTCCCCCAGAGGCCTCTTGCTGGTTCACACAAGTCATCTTCTCACTGTGTCCTCACTAGACCCTCCTCTGCATAGGACCCACACACACCTGTGTCTCTTCCTGTTCATTTGAAGACAGCATGCATCCCTGATCAGGGCCTCAGGATGATGACCCCATGGAAGCTTGCTCATCTCTTAGGCATAGACCCCAAATCCCCTCATACTGGAGGCTGGTGTTCCAACATGCAACGCTGGGGCACAGTTTAGTCCACAAAGCTCCCACCTTGTCAAACTCCCTGTGGAGGAAATCTGGACCATTTCCCTACTGTCCTGCCCTAGTCCTGCAAAGACAGGAACAGAGAATGGTCCTACAACAGTGACAGATGCCGACTGAGCTGAAGTGGGCATAGCTCTCAACCACACCATGGCCAGAGGCTTTTAACGCTCCTTCTGATCTGAAGAAAGCATTTGGAATATGCCTCACTCGATACAGTGCCCAGAAAGCGCCCATGAGACACCTGATATGAAGTATCTCTATTCCAATGGCCAGAGGAGACCTGGCACCTTTCAGACATCTACCCCCACGTGCTACATTCTCACACCCAAATGTACAACCAGGTGCACACTCAGGTACACACGCCTATGCATGCACACAAGTGCACACACACACTCACACAAGGCTGCTGGCTTTTCTCTTCCATTCACTGGCGAGAGTTGATGTGCTGATGTTAATTTCACACCTTTAATTTGTTTTTCAGCTTGGTGTCATTCTAGGAAACCTTGATAGTTCTAAAACAGGCTCTACGGAGAGTGGGGCCTACCTCAGGCAGCCTGTGGATCTGATATTGCAAGCAGCCTAATAGGACTTGTGATGAATAGAAAGAATGTCCCCTGTCCCCTCTGAAAGGAAAAGGCACAAGCAGAGTCCATGCCTGACCACAGATAGGGGAAGCTCTGCTCACCCTCCAGTGGTGGCCAAGGTGGACCCACAGCACATAGCTATTGTTAATAAGCAGCACTGCTCTGGGTCCCCTCCTGCATCCCAAGACTCTTCTCCATGTCTCCAGGTGGGTCTCACCCTTCGTGGGACAGATCTCCAGGAAAGGGGGTCTGCCTCAGCTCTAATGACCATGGTCCTCCTCAGCTCTGATGGCCATGGGCTGTTCAGGCCTCCTGTGCAGGAGCTCCACACTCTGAGATCTGGGTCACTATCATTCCTTGTGGTTCTTTCCTAGGAGTGAAGGAAATTTCTAGAATCCCTAAAGTAGACTTTTTATCCTGTCACACTATTCAGAGCCAGATCTCATGCCCATTTCTTCCACCTATTGCCCAGGCCAGTAGTCATCTGGACAGATGTGCTAAGCACTACGGCCTGGAGAGCATCAGGCTCCCTGTGGCATGTGACTCGGGGCCATGGAGGTCTCATAGCATACCCAGTGTGGGCAGATTATTATCAACTTGACAATACCTATAAAATCTTGACATACTCTGAATCCAACCTCATGACAGCAAGGGAGGTCTCAACCCACATCCAGAGGCATGGGCAGCTGGAAAGTACACGAATTTATCCAGCCTGCTATGTCTGAATAGACCCCATGTGTCCTCAGGATGCGACTGTTCGTCTGTGCTCACCATTAAAAGGGAATGTTGAACCTCAGGCAGCATGGGTACAGCCCCCTCCCTTGCCCCAACAAGAACTCCAGCAGATGGGGTGTTAATGACCTTGAAGAAAGACTGGCTTTGAATGATGCTCTATCACTTTCTCTTTCACATAATTTAGCTTCTGTTTAAAATCAAAAGCCTTCTCTTTTTTTACCTTATAAATCTTTGTTTCTTTGCACTCGAAACAAGGACAGTATCCCATGGAAGCCCTGACCTCTTCCTCTGCCTAAGCTCACTGGAGTAATCGTCTTCACGCTCAGTGGCTCTGCTGCAAATTGCTACACCTCAAAGCCCCTGGCCACTCACGGGCGGAGGAGGCAGAAGGCTGCCTCCGCTGTGGCTAACACAAAGTAATTAGTTTGTGAAACTGTTTCTGTGTGACATGAGAGATTTACAAAAACAAAACAAAGCAAAATAAGGAACAGATAAACAAATTCTGGGATGGCTTCCTATGCAGGCAGCATTCCCGTAGCCCTCCTCCTCCCTGGGGCAGAGTCCCACAGAAGCCTAGCATAGAGGCACAGAGGTCAGAATATCATGTGACTGGGCCTGGCTTTTCAAAGCACCAGGGAAACCTGGCCCACAATCTTCTTCACTCAGAGGTTGTGTTCGCTTTTCTTTTTGTTGTTGTGTTTGTTTGTTTGTTTTTGCTCAAGATCCAATCCACATGGGATTCATCCTGTCTGGCTCCCAAGAATTAACCTGCCTCAATTTAACCAGTGCAAAGGAGGTCCAGAAAGTGAACGGGGGTTCTCTTCTATAATTATCATATCCTTGGAACTTCAAACTGTACTACAAACATGGAGAAAGCATGTCCAAGTCTGGCAGAAGAGAGCAAGGCATAGCTCTCAATGTAGGTATGAAGGAGCCCTCAGGAAGAGCAGAGTCAGAAGAGGACAGTCCCCAGCTTCAAATCCTGGGAGGCATAGGGCTCATCACAGTAACATCCAGAGAGTCCAGTGCTGTCCCAGATAAGGCATCGGGCTTGGTGGCAGAAAGATGCCTGTTCTGGCCCACTCTTCTCTCCCGCTGAGGATCTGAATATGGCGGTAGACCCTATAGAGAAATGTTCTCATGCATGGAATCAATAGTCGCTTACCTTCTTCCTTTCAGCCCACAGCCAACAGGGAGTCCATGGCCACCCACAGCATGGAACGCTGGTACCTTACAGACAGAGGGCCTGGTATGGCCCAGGTCTTCAGCATCTCTGTTGTCTGTGACTTTGGAAATGTGTGTTTGGCAGTAAAGCCGAAAGGGAAGGCTATGAGATGAACATCAACCACTACCAAGAGAAAGCCCTGTAAATCAGCAAACCTGCTGGAATGGCCTGCCCTGAAGAGCATCTGGAAAGCCCTCTACGCCCTAAGGTTCCCTAGAAGTTGACACAAGCCTGAGGGGTGAGGGGGAGAGGCTAGGCCTGTGCCAACCTGGGAAAGTCCGCTGATGCAGCAGTGAGTCTAACACAAGGCTGTGATGTTGGCTCTATCAAATGTCACTTTAATCTGCTACCTCTAACTGATTGCTTCTGGAAACTTTAGGCTGTGTAGCCAAAAGCTCTCACTATCACCATCTCATCTCCATCATAGATACCATCACCACCATGGTCACCACCTCCATTACCATCATTATCTTTACCATCATCATCATCACCACAATCATCACTGCCACCATCATAATCATTATTACCATCACCACCATAAGTACCATCATCATCACCATCATCATTATCATATTTATCATTGGCATCATCCATAGTCACCATCCTCCCATTTTGATCATCACCAACATCTCCCTTTCCATGAGGCTGAGTGAAATGGCCTGACGCTCTTCAAACTGCTTTAACTCTCCTTAATCCTCGGCAAGAGCCTAGTCATGCAGGAAGCTGAAGCTCAAATAAGTCAGGAGAGATCCCAGTCCCGTCTCCAGTGGGGTCACAACTGACCACTCCTGCTGTGAGCTTGTATAAAGGTAACCTGCTCTTGAAGAGAAAACTCGTGGCCACTTTTCTTGAGAGGAATATTCAGGAATGTCTCTAAGATACCATTCTGTGTTTGCATACTGCAAATGCCCAGGCACCCTTTGTGGGGGTCAGGCTGAGGAAGAGGGCGGACTGGAGGATGCTCTTACAGGACACAACAAAGAGGCTAGTGTGAAAGAGTAGCTAACACAGAACCATTTCACTACAACAAGCAAAAAGTGTGGTTGACCTTTAGCACACTAGAGTCCATTTCTACCTGAAATAAGAACAGGTGAAATACAAAAAATCCATTTTATTTAAGACCATAGTATAGGTTTTCTTAAATTATTCACCCATTACAAGTAAAGAGCCCTCACACCTTGATCCTTGTAGGATGCATCTGTGGAGGTCACGGAACAGGTGGAGTGAACAGCAGATGCCACTCAGACAGAGACTAACACAAGTCCTGGTCCTCAAGGCTCCGTGCAATCTTTGCAGACATCTATGCCCTCCATCTTATTCCTGCAGACTCTCTCTCTCTCTCTCTCTCTC
>LOEQ01000117.1:32884-48846 GCA_001685075.1 Bramus lutescens | reverse complement strand
ACACACACACACACACACACACACACACACACACGCAAGATGAGGAACCAGCTCTATGAGGGTAGGCAAAGGCATATACCATGCCCTGCAGAATATGAACTTGTTCAAAACTAGAGTCACCATAGATAAAATCAGGCAAGATATGAAGTCACACTGGGATACTGGGGTAGAAAGGATTTTACTCCAATGTAACTGGTTAGCAGGGAAATTTACACCGTGGCAAAGTCACGGGAATGGTGAAGGTTATGCTTTAGTTGTGCTTCCAAAGCCAAGAAGGGGATTCCGAGCAGTCAGCACTGCCAACCTGAAAGGGAGCCAACCTAACATAACTTCAAATCTGTGTCCCACAGAGATGAAAGACACTCATTTCTATGGCCCAGGATAGCCCTCATACATAGACTATGGTTCTCATCTCTGGGTCCTTAGTTAAGTCCCTGAGGCAGCTATTCCAGATACACACACAGCTACTGAGACAGGCCTCCAGCACAGACCAGGGTACCAGTCACCCATCACATCTCTCATTTCCATCAATCCTCAGCCCATGGATTGTGCCCATGGATTGTGGAAATACACAGATTACAAAAAAAAAATAGCCAGAACTAAAGATGCAGCTCCATGGTAGAGCACTCACCTCCCATGTTTGAGGCCCTGTGTTCAATCCCCAACATAATAAAAACCAAGAAGTCAACGGAGTAATCAACCCTTCCCTCAGCAGAGCCCTGTGCAACCAGAACGGTTCCCCCTGTGAGACTGAATCAGATGTTTCAGGGAGGCACCTTGACACCCTGGACCTCACTCCCTCCATCTGCCCCAAGCCCCGAGCAGCCAACATCACACACTGGAGTGGAGCAGTTATCAAAAGCAGAAATCCTGGCTCAAACCCCCACCTCAGCAGCATGCGCATAGCGGTTTGCGCTGGATGTTGGCTTCAGGTCTTCACAGAGAATCCTGACTGTCCTAGCTTCCTAAGCATCTTTATCTCCACCGGGTGTCAAATCCTGTGAGATTCCCTTTCTGTGTGTACGAGGTAATGTGACGACTCTTTCTACTTAATTTCCCTGTGGTGACAAATGACACTGATTTTGAAAGGCAAAGTAAGTTTACTTCCTGAGATAAGCCCCACTTGTTTATAGCATCATCATGAGAGGGGCTGATTGTTAGAATTCTGTTGAGCCCATCTGCGCCCACTGGAGATGCCAGTCTCTGACATCTTGAATGCCCTTCTCCTGTGTTGTTACTGGTGTTCTACTGGCCTTAAAGAGAGAGTGGGCGCCCCACCTTGTCTTCTGAAAGACATTGTGTAGTGTTGGCATTATTTCCTCTTTAAATATTAGAATTTTCTAACAGCCTCCTGGGACTGCTTTTTCCATTATAAATATAAATATATATATATATNTATTGTTATTTTAGGCATTCAATTTCTTTCATTAAAAAGGCACTATTTAAATTTTCTCCTTTTGCCTTGTGAAGATTTGAATAATATGTTTTCAAAAGCCTGCCTATCACAGTTCAGTCTTAGGATTCAATAGGAGAAATTGTTCCTGGTGTGTTTTATTGAGGGGATTCATCACTGGCTAGAGTTCTTGCTTTCTCTTTTTTTATCCCTTTGTCCAGTTTACCAGTAATCTGCATACTATGTGAATCTCTTCTTTAGATTTATTTATTTTTACTTTATGTTCATGAGAATTTTTTACAATTTTTTATGGAACTTTCAAACGGGACATAAAAGATGGACCTCATATGTTTAAGAATTATTTATGCGATGTTTTAAACTATTTGTTTTAAACTAGGGCCTCCCACATGCTAGGCAAACACTCTGCCTTTAATCTTTACCACTAATCTTTAACCACAGCCCTCTTTCCATTTTTCTTTTTACTATAATTTCTTATTATTGAAAATAGCTTTTTTCATACAATATATTGACTATGATTTCCCTTCCCCCATGCCTCTCAGATCCTGCCCAACTCTCCACCCACCCAAACCTGGACCCTTTCTTTCTCTCGCTCATTTCATCTCTCATCGTACAAACTGGCTTCTAAAATAATAATAACAATAAAATAAGATAAAATAAAAACAAACCAGAACAGGATGAGACACACAAACTACCAGAAGAGCACAAGAAACAGACATAGATGCAGAGACACACATGTTCACACGCAGAGAGAAATTCCATAAAAATGCAACACTAAAAACCATAATATATGCAAAAGACCTATAAAAAAAAGAAAGAAAAAGAATGTTCAGGCAAAGCATTAGGAGGCAAGGAACCTCCAGAAACGCCACTGTGTTTGTTTGTGTTGGCCATCAACTGCTGGGCACGGGAATCTGTCCTTAAGAGTACTTTGTATATACCTAGTGAGACTCCACTGGAGAAAACTAATTTTTCCTTTGCAAGCAGTTATCAACTGGAGACAGCTTCTGGGTTAGGGATGAGTGCTTGTGTCCACTTCCCCTCTCGGTGCTGGGACCCCATCTGGCTTAGACCTGTGCAGGCCCTGTGCACAGTCTCTATGAAGTCATATGTTCTTCAGTCTTCCTGTGTCGGAAGGCCTTGTTTCTTCATGTTCTCCCTCCCCACTGGCTCTTGCAATCTTTCTGCCTCCTCTTCCTAAAGGTTTCCTTAACCCTGGGAAGGGATGGGATCGAAACATTCCATTTAAGGTTTAGTGTTCACTCTCTGCAGTATTGTCATATTGTGGGTCTCTGTTTTGCTCCCATCTCTGGCAGAAGCAAACTCCTCTGAAAAATAGTATCCATTTCTTTTAGAGTTTTCCAATTTGGTGCAGTACAGGTCTTTTTCAAGTATATTTGTATGATTCTCTGAATTTTCTTGGAGTCTGTTTTTATATCCCCTTTGCAGCTCTACTTTTGTTGATTTAAATCTTCTCTCTCCTTGTTTTATTAATTTGGATAAGAGTTTGCCAAACTTACTAATTTTCTCAAAGAAACTACTCTTTCATTTTTTCAATGTTTCATTGATTCTTCATATTTTTGTTTGTTTTTTCCTATTTTATTGATTTTTAACCCTGAACTTGATTATTTTTTTTTGTCTGCTTCTTTTGGGTATTTTTTTTCTTTTTGTTCTCAAGTGTCCAATTGTGTCATTAAAGAGAAAGCTCTCTAATTTTTTGTGTAGGCACTTAGTGTTATGAATTTGCCTCTTTTGTGTCTCATAAGTTTGAGCATGTTTCATTTTCATTCAGTTCTAAAAAGTTTTTAATTTTCTTTTTAATTCTATCTTGACCTAGTTTTTATTCAATTAGTGAGTTGTTCTGTTTCCATGAGTTGTAAGCTCTTTGACTTTTTTTCCACTGTTGTTGATATCCAGCTTTAATCCCTGGTAGTCAGATAGAGTGCAGGAAGGTATTTCAATTTTCTTATATCTGTTGAGACTTGCTCTGTGTTCAAGAATGAAGTCAACTTTGGAAAAAAATATCCATGAGGTACCGGGAAGAATGTATATTCTTTTTTACTTGACTGAGATGTTCTGTAAATATCTGTTAGGTTCATTTGGATTATGACATCAGTTAGCTCCAGAGTTTGTTTACTTTCTATCGGGATGACCTTTCTATTAGCAAGAGTGGGGTACTGAAGTGTGTGAGGCTCAATATGTAATTTTAACTGTAAAAGTGTTTCTTCCATGAACTTAGCTGACCTTGTGTTTGGTGCACGTGTATTTAGAATTGCAATATCCTGTTGGTGGATTTTTCCTTTAATGAGTACATAATGTCCTTCCCTATTTCTTCCGTTTAGTTTTGGTTTGAAGTCTTTTATTTTTTTGTCTTATATTTAAGTGAATACACTGGCTTGCTTCTTGGGTCCATTTGCTTGGAATAACTTTTCCATCCTTTTACTTTGAGGTGATGTTTATCCTTGATGTTAAGGTGTGTTTCTTGGATACAGCCAAAGAATAGATGCTGTTTTTTAATCCAGTCTGTTAGTCTGTATCTTGCTGGAGAATTGGGATTATTGATGTTGAAAGTTATCAATGAGAAGTGTTTGTTAATTCCTGCTGTTTTGTTGTGGTGATGTGGGTTTATTTTTCTCTCTTTTGATCTATTGTTCTGGGATTATTTATTGTCTTAGTTAGGGTTTCTATTGCTGAGAAGAGACACCATGGCCACAGCAACTCTTCTAAAATAAGACATTTCAATGGAGTGGATAACTTACAGTTTCAGAGGTTCAATCCGTTAACATCATGACAGGGAGCATGGCATCATGCAGGCAGACTTGGTGCTGGAGTAGTAGAGTCTTACATCTTGCAGGCAACAGGAAGTCAACTGAGACACTGGGTGGTATCCTGAGCATAGAAAACGCCCTGCCCCCCCACCCCACAGTGGCACACCCATTCCAACAAAGCCACACCTCCTAATAGTGCTACTTTCTATGAGATCGTAGGGACCAATTACATTCAAACTATCATATTTATTCTTTGTATTTTCTTGGGGGTGGTATGTAACTAGAGACTGTTTATTTGTTTCCTGGCCACTCAGACCCGAATAATAACACAGAAACTATATTAATTACAACACGCTTTGGCCAATAGCTTAGGCAATTTTTAGCTAACTCTTACATCTTAAATAAACCCATAATTCTTATCCATGTTAGCCATGTGGCTTGGTAGCTTTTATCAGCACGACATTCTCATCTTGCTTCCTCTGTGTCTGCGTGATAACTGCAGCCTGAGCCTTTACTCTTCCCAGAATTCTCCTATTCTGGTCACCCCACCTATACTTCCTGCATGGCTACTAGCCAATCAGTGTTTTATTAAACCAATACAAGTGAAATTTTTACAGGATACAAGGTCGTTGTCCCACAGTAGTAGTAGCCTTCAAGTTGACATTTTCTTTCTAGCACCTTCAGTAGAATTGGATTTGTAGACAGATGCTACTTAAGTTTGGTTTTTATCATGGAATGTGTTTCTTTCCCCATCTATGGTGATTGGCAGTTTTGATGGGTATAGTAGTCTAGGTTATCCTCTGGGGTCTCTTAGAGTTTGTAGAACATTTGTACAGGCCCTTCTAACTTTTAGAGTCTCCATTTAAAGGTCAGGTATTATTCCAATCTGTCTGCTTTTATCCTATTTGGTCTTTTTTCTTACAGCTTTTAATATTCTTTCTTTGTTCTTTGTGCTTAGTATTTTGATTATTATGTGTCATGGGAATTCTTTCCTGCTGCAGTCTATTTTGTGTTTTGTATACTTGAACCGTGATGCATATCACTTTCTTTAGATTTGGAAATTTTTTCTTCTATGATCTTGTTGAAAATATTTTCTCTGCCTTTGACCTGGGTCTCTTCCCCTTCCTCTATTCCTATTATTAGTAGATTTGGTATATTCATAGTGTCCCAAATTTCCTGGATGTTTTGTGCCTGAATTTTTCACTTTCTTTGACTGAGATATGCATTTCTTCTATCTTGGCTTCGATGCCTGAGATTCTCTCTTCCATCTTTCATATTCTGTTCATGAGACTTGCCTGTGAGAGGTTTTTGCTTGACTTCCTAAATCTTCCATTTCTAATTTTCACTCAGTTTGGGTTTTCTCCAATGATTTAACTCTGCTTTCAGGCCTTGAAGTATTTTCCTCCTCTCATCCCTCTGCTTGTGTTTTCATAGATGTCATTACCAGACGTGTTCAGTTGCTCTTTGAGGCCCTGAACATATTCATAATAGCTATTTTAGGTCCTTGTCTTCTGCTTCAGCTGCACAGCACTTCTCAGGACCTACTGTAGGGTCGGCACTCACTGTGTCTCTGCTGTATCCGCATGCTCTATAACCTGTTTAAAGAGGGCCCTAAAATCTCCAACTTTGACTTTAAACTTTTCTATTTCTCCCTTTATTCTATTTTTGTTTTCTTGTAATTGAAATATTTGTTGTTGTGTTTTTACACATAGAGAAACCCTTCTTCCTTCTGTCACCTGAGGCTGTGGAATCCTCTCTGCAGAACACAGCAAAAAGACACAATCTTGGAATCAGAAAGAACTCTTCACGGTACCCTGAACCTGCTAGCACCTCGACCTTGAACTCCCAGCGTCAAAACTGTGTGAAGTAAATTCTTCCTTTCTACAACTACCATGTTACTCCCATCCTCAAAACTGTGTAAGTAAAGCCTTGCTTTCTACAAATTACCTTGGTAAGGTGTTTTACAATAGCAGCACACAACAGATTAAGGTGGGTGGCATTAATATGAAGAAGACAATACAAATCCAGGTAAGGAAAGCACAGCCGGGGGCGGGACTTCATACAGTGATTTGGTTATGACTGACAGAGTAGTGGGAGAGTTGTGTGTGGTATAGGAAGGGCTCCTTGGGGTGGGACATGCACACTGTGGCCTGTCATGGCAGGTTTGTGTAGAGCCCTGAGAGGGAGAGGGCAGAAGGAGGTCATCGCAGCTGGGTTGAGTAAGCAAGAGGGGAGGGCAATCCCCAGTGACTTTAAGGTTAGCAGAAGTCTTGATACGAGACAAAAATGGGCATATAGTCAGCAAAAGGAAATGCCATGCCCAGATAAAAGAGGCTTCTGGCACACTTTGAAATGTCTTAATTAATATAACACCAAATTTGGGGAGGAATTAGCCACAGCTTGTGGACGTCTTCTCTTAGATTAACTCTCTACTCACAGCTCAGGCCTAGGGACACTAAGTAAAAGCTTTCACAGTTGCTCCTGGGATAATATCTTCTATGGTAGGTTAGCTTGGAGCAGAAATTTTATTGCTGCTTTATAAAGTCTTTAAAATGGCATCTCTATAGAAGGGTTTGAAAGTAGCCCCCAAATTGGTGCAAGCATAATTGCACAACCCCAGTCTCACAGCAAGGGTATCTTAAAGTCAGGAAGAAGCTGTTCTCTAAGCTGTTAGTTTCATTTCTCTTTAAATAAATGTTTACGTGTCTCATGAAGTAGGTCCCCATGCAAATTTTCACATTTTCAGCTGTAGAAGATAAACCGTGAGGAATCAAGAAGCAGGCAGTGGGTGCCGGGTCACTGCTGAGCCAGAGCAAGGGGACTTAATCACTGTGCAGTACTTCTGTGCCGCTGCCAGCAGCAGCTCTGAACTGAACTCAGGAAGACACATGTCTGGGGAGACAGGAGCACATCAGAAACGAGAATGGTGACAGAGGGCATCGGCATCCAATGAGAGGAACCAAGACATTCTCTTAATACCCCGTAAGAGACATGGGTGACTTTAATCAGATCCCAAGTATACTTTTGCCCTTAATGAGTCCTGAGAGTGTGGCATCGGGAGTCCATTATTATGGATAATTTGGGGAAATATAGATGACTCTCTGTGGCCTTCCAAGTCTCCTTTTATCTCAAAGAAATCTGTCTGCTTTCTTTTACGCCATCGCTGTCACAGCAGTCTTATGGCTGACATTAACCTCGCTGATGCCAGTATCTTCATCACCAGCCTTGCCACCATCACCATCAGGCAGCATCCCAGGACCAGGAGAACCAGGTCATCTTGTGCAGTGTGTGGCTCTCGACCCTGAGCCTGGACAAGGTTTTTTCACCTGTGTGTCCCTCAGGCCTTCACAAGGTGCCCACTGTGGACAGATGCCGAGTGAGACACAAAGGTCACATTTAATGGAGGCCTCGGCCTGCTCACAAAGACCCCGCACTTGGAAAACCACTTGCAGAGGCTCGAGATGCAGCCATATGTGCACAACTGCCCTGTGATGCACTGCTTGTGTGAGCCTTGCACACACAGGCCTCCGCTCTCCATGTACCCCTTTGGTGCAGACCCAGCCCATGGGGAGCTTCCTGATCTCACTGCTGAAGGTAAAACTTAAGTTACTATGTGTGCCAAATACAGGACGAGGCAGCAATGGCTCCCCTTAGCTCTTAGCCAGTTGTCTGGGAAGTATCTAAGCAAATAAAGTGAGCTTTCAGAAGAAAAATGCAAACCAGCATCTGTGCATTTTCAAACCCTGGAGATGAAGTTGTGGGGGCTGTAGATGTGGGGGGAGCCTGGCTCTGGCCATACTGACAAGGTGGTGTAGTTCAGAGGTCACTGTGGGAGTCACAGCCTGATAGAGCTCAGGGCGGTTTACAAGCCACTCCACCTGGGAGCCAGGCGACCACGGGGTGACTATCACCCCATCAGTTGCTTTCCTTATCCCCAGGGGTGATTACATCAGCTCCCACTTCCACAGAGGTTGGGGGGAAAGGCAGCCCACAATGCTTCAGGCACACTAGTTTGGGTGCATGCCAGAGATCAGGTTCTCAGACAAACTGGCAAGTTGGTTCTGTTATCAACAAGCTTGTGCAAAACAGAATAAAAGTGGATGTTTGTGCTGTGTTCATCTTATTTATTTCCTGTTGTTGTTGCTGCTGCTGATGTTGTTGTTTTCATTAACTTATTATTCCCAAAGAAGTTACTGCACATCGACGGGGCTTCTTGCTGATGAAGGGCCCCGTTACCCCAACACATCATCCCCACCCTTCAGTCTGACTGCGTAACAGCCTTGAGCCGTGGCTGATGTCTAATGCCATTTTCCTGTCTCCTCTACACTGCACAGCTTGTTCTCAGGGTTTGGGGCTTAAAGATGGCAGCAAGAACCAAGGAGCTCTGCCAAGTGCCACTGGCTGCTTGGATTTAGTGTCATCTAGGAGGATCGGGGAACTCTGCGCTAAAGGTCACTCTCAGATCTTCCTCCACCTGGGATAAATGCAGACTAGGGTGACATCATCCCACCTCGATGACAAGAAAAACGGGTCGATCACAAAATTTAGCTTCTTCTGACCACTCCTGTGTTGAGTTCTCGGGGAAACTGCAGAAATGAAAGTATATAAATACAGGCTTCCCAGAGCACTGGTAGCCAGGAATGCGCATCTCCAGGGGCATAGGCCTCCAGGAACACTGGGGCCCTGACAGATCCATGAGAAGGGAGGCAACCACCAAGGAAAACAAAGAGATGCACAGATAACCGCTTCACAACAATGAAGGTTAGCTGTGACTATGGGATGGCTGGGTCCTCAGGGCCAGGTGAGCACAAGAGACATGGGCAGGGTGAGATGATAGTTAATGTTGTCAGTCTGGAAGACTCTAAAGGCACCTAGAAGACACACAGAGAAGCTGTCCACATGAGGAGAACACCCAGCCTTGACTTCTAACACCTGCTACCACCTGGAAACTTGAGCGTGTGCTGGGGTGAGGCAGGAGCTGGGGAACAGCAGAAAGAAGATCATGGGGCTACAACAGGGGATGTACAGCAGCACCCAGAGGCCAGGCCCCCCTCAAGAGTGACTCAGCATCCATGCTTCCTGGTTGAGAACCAGTTTGTTAAATAGAAATGGGAGGGGGCACCAGAGATATAGTTCAGCTGGTAGAGTACTTATATCGCATTATGAAGTCCTGGGTTGGACCCCCCGAAACTCCTATACCTGGTATGGTGGGGCATGAAGGAGATGCCCGAATAGTGGGGACTTTCTCCCAGCCCAGGATTAGGCATGAACAACACCCAAATACCTGTTTTCACGGAGATCCTTTATTAAGCAGGGAAGAAAAGTTAAAGTGGCTGCTTTCTGACTCAGGCAGAAAAACAGCAGCACATGGCCTTGCAGGTGTAGTTTTTAAGAGGAGGAAAAGGGGAGGTGTGTGTTAGAATGGGCTGGGGTGCGGTGGTAAAGGAGGTAGGGAGTGAGAGAGAAGGGGGAGGGGGCAAGGGAAAGGGGAATGGGTATTTGTCTCAGAGGATGAAGGACTGTCTCTGGGTAGAGAAGAGACAGACATGGCCCACAGGCAAATGGAAGTTTACGAAATCAAAGTGGGAAACCCTGTATTAGGATGAGGAGTTTAATTTTAATTGATCGTGTTAATTAGGTGAGCCAAAGAGGGGTTCTGATTGCTGGACCTTGGTAGTTAGCCTCAGGAGAAAGAATTGGCCAAATAAGGGAATAGACCTTGGTGGCTAGCTTTAGGATTGTAATCTAACCGTTTTTTAGCAGGACAGCAGGAATGGGGAGAAGGACAAGCCTTGCCAGAGCCACATGCTCCACTGGGCTAGTATCCCTTCAATGCACAAATGTAATTTTAGCACTCAAGAGGAAAAAACAGGATTCAAAAGATCTAGGTCACCCTTGGCTACATAGAAAGTTCAAGGCCAGCCTGGGCTACTTGAGACCCTGTCTAAAAAAGGAAGCAGTAGTCATCCTAAGCTTGCCTAACATTCTGTCAAATTTTGAATAACTTAAGATGGCAATAGCAGGGTTTCTAGGTGTCTTAGTTACCTTTCTATTGCTGTGATAAAACACCATGACCAGGGCTACTTATGAAAGAAAGCTCAGCGGCTATTGGCTGAAGGAGCGGAAGGAGCTCCCGCAACACCTATGGTTTCAAATGGTTAGAATACATAATGGCAGAGCAAAGACATGGCTGTAAGAACAGCTGGGAGCTCACATCTTGAGCCACAAGGAGGAGACAGAGAGTACACTAAGAAAGAAGTCTTTTGAAACTTCAAAACCCACCTCTAATGGCGCACCTCCTCCAAGAAGGCCACACCTCCCAATCCTTCCTGAACAGTTCCACCAACTGGGGACCACATATTCAAACATAAGATCCTATGGAAGCCTTCTCATTCCAACCACCACACTAGGCATTTTCCACAAAGCAATAGGGAAAAGGCAGGTGAACCCAGACCCAGCCTTCCTAAAAACCACCATCCATGTTTGAATGATCTCAGGGAAGGCCATACCATAGCCTGGTGCTGTCCCCAACCTGAGGGCATGGTAACCCTGTTTCTTCACCAGGCAAGTTGCCCAGCCAACCCTGAGCTTCTGCTCAGCATCTTCAGCAATCCACATCAGAGGTATCTGTTCCCACCATCCATCCCAGCAGCTGGAAGCCCGTGAAGAGATGTGGGAAAGTCACTTCCTCCTGGAGGCTGGAGGAGCTGGTCCACTCCTTCCCTACCTCTCTCCTCTGCTTATGGTTCCTTGGCTTCTAGCCAGGGCACTCCAATCTATGTGTCTGTCTTCATGTGGCCTTCTCCCTGCAGCTCATGTAAAGAAAGTCATTTGTCATTGATTTAGGCCTCACCCACATCCATAATGATCTCATCTCGAGTCCCTTAACATAATTACCTCCCAAAGCTCCTTTTTCCAATGAAGGTCACATTCTCCAGCTCTGTGTGTTAGGTCCGCTCCTTAGGGGAGGGAGAAACAGGGGCCTTGAGGGTTCTGGGAAGAGTTCCCTAACATGTCAGCCAAAAGGAGACCATTGGACCGACCCTGGTCCATCCTACTTTAAGGGTATTGTGGGCTGGCCCTGGTGACCACTGGCCAGCTAAAGTCTCATCGCGAAGACAACAGACTGACCTCCTGTGACTGAATTGCAGAGCAACTGGAGGCGTATGGCAAATTTCCAAAAACATCCACTTCTTCTTTAGGGTACAGTTTAATTTGAGGAATGAATGTAATTTTGAAATATTAAAGTTCTTTGGTAACTAATGGTGTTATTGCCAATCAAAACTGAAATGACACATGCTTAGGCCACAAAGCGAAGAAGACAAACAAGGGGCTACTGAGGTGGGGAGACCAGAGCAGCTCTCAGAGCTGAAGAACTGCAATCAAACCTGTATGTTCTAAGAGTCCACTTCGTCGGTTGAATTGATTCCTTGAGCTGATTCTCATTTAGTCATTGGCTGTGTTAAGACCACCTGCAAAAGGAAGAAATGCCTCAAGAGGGAGCAACCTTCTAGATTCTCCCGTGGTGGGTCACTGCATTTTGGAGGAAGGTTATTGCCTTGTGGGCACTATGATGGATGAATCATGAGTCAACCCAGCTGGGCCGTGTGCCCAGATATTGAGTCAAACATGATTCTAACTGTTTCTGTGAGTGCATGTGTCTGGCTGAAATTAGCATTCCTATCTGATGTTTCCACAAGGCCAGTGGTCCTCCATGGTGCTAGTGGGTCTCATATAAGCAATGGAGAGTAGACAGAATGGGCAGAACTATTTCAACAGAGACTCAGGGGTGCCAACACAACTCTTCAGTATGCTGCCTGTCCCGAAAATGCTGGACTCGCCGCTATCATTCCTTCAAACACCCATACATAGATTAGGCAGGTGGGTGTGGCCTAGCTGCCCATTCACATATCCTACAAGTTCTGTTCTCTGGGCCTCTGTGACTTTAACACAAGCAGAGAGGGGATTCTGGAGGCTCTGAGCTGTAAGACATCCTCCGTCTTTTATACACCTCACCAGCCAAGGCCAGACTTCCACCAGGCCCTCAGCTCCACCTGGCCACCCAACCTATAGCGTGTACATAGGAATTCAATGTGAGCAGCATCGAGGGAGAACCTATGTCTTGCAGGACATTCCCCAAAGGACCACTGCGGGTCTATTCTGAGCAGAGGCCACAGTCCTAAACCACTTCACAGCAAGCCACTCTGTCTGGGCCCTTCATCTGGGGTGGAGGTGTTCCCTGATGCCTGTACCTGTCAGTTTTTGTCAACTTGACCCACAGTAGAGTCAAACTTCAGGGAAGAATAACTCTCAACAGAGAAGATGTGCCCCCCAAGCTAGCCTGTGGGCATTTTATTAATTAATGATTGATGTGGAAGGGCCCAGCCCACTGTGGGTGGTGCCATCTCTAAGTGATTCTGGGAGGTAAGTTAAGCAAGCCACAAGAGCAAGTCAATGAACATCCTTTCTCTGTGGCCTCTGCTTCAGCTCCTGCCTCAGCATCCCTCAACGATGGGCTGTGATGGGGACCAATAAGTTAAAGAAGCCCTTTCCTCACCAAGTTGCTTGCAGTCACAATGTTTGTCACAGTAATGAAATGCAAGCTAGGGCACCATGTGGCCCAGGACTGTCCTAAACCATGCCTCAGTGGGAGTGAACAAAACCTGGTTAACACACCATTTTGTCCAGAGAATAAACCTCCATGCATGGAGAAGTGTCCAAATGGTGGAATTCAGGGACTGAGGTGAAGTGCTATCTAGATGTGTTTTATTGTGATTTGTGTGACAGTTAACATTCTAACATCCATGATTACGTGGGTCTTTTTAACTCCAAGGATGGCAGGGTCTCCCTATGGCTCAAAGGGGAAACAGAGGCAGGGATAGGGCAGTCTATATGAGGTTCACCTGTAGAGATGGGAGCTCCAGAGCATGGGGTCCACATACTCCTAGGAGGCCCTTGCCAGGCACCTCCACCAGCTACCTGGCTCCTCCCATGCCCTAGGAGTCTCCTTCATCTGAGAGACTCATCATGGCCCACTCCTGGCCAGGTTCTTGCCATCTGTCACAAAGTCTAAATTCTGTGACACCAAGGTGACCAGCAGGGCCTGAAACCTCAGTATTTCCCTGGACAGTGTGTTGTGGGCCAACTGCTGGCGTGTTTTCCAGTTCCTCTGAAGCTGGGTTTCTGGCCGTTGGTGAACACGGTGCTACTGAGAGACATGTAGCGAGCAAACTCCTGGGGAAATGACCGCGGAGGGAGCAGGCCATGACCCTTTAGCCTCTTTGAATCTTTAATCTACATATGATTCACTCCACATCACTACTGCTATGTACACAAACATATGATGCTTGATCCATGATTTTTTTCAATCTATGAAAGTTGTTTTGATTCCACAAGTTGAAATGAAATATTTCCCTTCTGAATTTAATAAGATGCTTTTCTCACTTTGTGGTTTTCCACAAAAACCCCCACTGTGGGGAATTTCAAGGCAAAGTCTTGGCAAAGGAAAAGACCCAGGAAGTTTCTGGAAACCAGGCAGAGGCCATTGAGGCTGGTGTGGCTGTCCAGGAGGTGAATTTGCCTACAGGAAAAGGACCTGAGCACTAGGGGCAATTGCCAAAGCAGAAGTGACCTTGTGGCTGAAAAGGAAAGACAAGATCACAAGTCTGCCTCCTTACCTTAGAGTCCTGGTCCAGGAGTTGGAGCTGAAACGACGCCTTGATGAGAACTGTGGTTCCGGGTAGGGAGGATGCTGACCCCTGGAGCAGAGCCAGCAGCAGTTCTACAGCTGAAGCCTGACCCTTGGAGAACAACCCAGCCTAGGAGCCGTGCCTTGCTCACTGCCCAGCCCAGCCAGGCCTCTCAGAGTCTATCCATCCATTAGACCTTACAGCATATTCTGACGTCAAGCAGGGCAGGGTAGGGCCTTCTTCCCTGAAGTTAGGGTGATTGTTGAGATAGAAGGAGACTGGACCATGCCTTGGAATCCATCTATGTGTTTCTGAAAGATCCCTGACCATTCTTTCATATAAGGAGTGCACACCAAGCACTCAGCTCCATGTAGGTGAAAGAGGAAGTCCCACTGAGGTCAGACCTGGCGTGTCTACAATGAGAAGTGTGTGTAGCCAGGGCTCCAGTGACCTGTGACTCTCCAGATGCAAGCCCAGAGTCTGCACCTCTAAGAATGGGGCTGAGGGTGCCCTGAGAAGCATTGAGACAACATTGCTGGACCTCTAAACCCTAGACTGTGGGAAGCCAGAAGAGGCACAGGATGGAGACGTCAGCAGCAGCTGCTTTCCTGGCAAATGATGCTGTTTTACAGAAATGCACCTGCTGAGCCCTATGGAAACGTCAGAGCCAGGCCGAGCCTTCTCCATGACCCCTGGGCCGAGAGACTGGCTGGGACTTTGATAGGTTCTCTGACTGCAGCCTGAGTGTCTCTCAAGCTGTGTGCCCAGTCAACAGGGTGCCGGTTCTGGACCATTCCTCCTCTGTCTACCAATGAGTGTCTCCATGACAGGCCACAGCCCAGACTGACGAGGAGCCACCGGCCCAAGAGATTTATTAAACATCCAAACATAATTTTCCATTAACATTTCCTATTTTGGCATCTTAAAGAGAGTGGAAGTTGATTTCAGTTCAACATCCTGGGGGGAAATTAGCTCGTTTTGCTAGCGTGTCTCGATAATTGCAGTGACACCAAGGTTAATTGCTTAATCTGGACTGCCACGGTGCGGGCTGAGAATTCCCCGCACAATCTGGGCTATAATTAGTGACAGGGCGGTGGTATTTGGAAGCCGGAACAGCAGACTCAGGCAAGGTGATTGTGGATGTGACAGAGGGGAGGCTGTGGGCGGCCCCTCCCTGGCCCGGCAGCCTTGCACTGCCTGGAGATGTATCTTTACAGGCCATAGAAAATGACAGGCTGCCCGACTGCATCTGCTTCTGTTTGGGGCAAACGGAGGACATGAAACTGTCTCTAAGTCCCTTCTACTCATTGTCTTTCACTCTAGATAGTGGTGGCCGGGACCCAGAGCCCAGGATACCCCGTGGAAATTAGCAGACAAATGACAAGGGCCTATTCACAGCGGATAGTGCTCTCTAGCCAACACCGCAGATACATGCTGAGGCTTAGCACACGATTACAGTATAAAGGAATGACCACCTCAGGAGGTTGGGCCGGGGAGCGGGGTTTAGTGGGGATATCACAAGTGCAAGGCCTGCCTGGGCTAAAGCATGAGTTCAAGGCCAGTCTGGGAAGCTTAGTAAGAAATAAAAATGGGCTGGGGATAGATAGAGCTCAGTGATAGGATACTTATTCAGCATGCAATGGATTCAGTTCCCAGTACTGCAAAACTACATACATACATACATACATACATACATACATACATACATACATACATACATACATACATACATACATGCATACATACATACATGCTTGCATACATACATACATACATACATATATACATATGTACGTACGTACGTACATACATGCATACATACGTGGCTAAGCTGACACTAGGATCAGCCGCCAGTGGCCTCTGAGACTCAGGCTGATGTGCCACATTTAAGAAGCATTCACTCTCACCCCAGAGTCAAGGCCAAAGGACATAGAAGATGGAAGAAGCCATTCTAGGACATTCCAGGAGATGCCCAGTAGCCTGGACACCAACCTCTCCAGCCCTAAGCTCACCTGACAACTCAAGTTCAAGAGTTGACGCCACTCCTGTGTGGGGTGCAGTCAGTAGCCAGTGGGAGGAGAGGCTCCTATAATA
>LOEQ01000117.1:14766-27711 GCA_001685075.1 Bramus lutescens | reverse complement strand
TGGCGCTACAGCGGCAGGTGGTTGTGAGCTGCCCAACATGGGTACTTAGAGAATGCTGACTACCACAGTGGGACTAGCTGTGGCAAAGTGTCTCCAGCCAGAACAACAAAAAAGGAAAAGGACAGTGCAGGTCAAGAGGTAGCATGTTTCCAAAGATTCTTGAGAGAAAGGAGCAGGGACAGAGGACTGTAGAGAGCCTCTTCTGCAAGGCTGGGAGAACAGGTGCTCATCCCTTTGAGGCAGAGAAGGCATCTTTGCCTGGGGCCCTCCTAGCTTTCAGGTAAATCAAGCATGACAGGTGCCTTCTGTTGTCAGTACTCACGCTAAGGCTCACTTCATGGGGGCTCATGCAAGCTCTTCCCCACTCTTTCTCATGTCTGGAGCTCCTTCGAGCTGTGTAAGGAGTGATAGACAAGGCCCTCAGGTTCAAGGTGTTTTCCAGCCTCTGGCAGGATTCAAGGAATTCAGGAGGGTGGTACATGGGCCACAGGGTTGGAGGAACAGCCTGTGTGAGCATCTCTGAGAAAAGGCTCTCAGCTCCCAAGTGTGCTCCTCATAAGGCCACCTCACAGTATCAGGGACATCAGCTAGGTCCAGAGTGACTGAGCATCTCCCACTGACCAGATGAGCATCGACAACCAGCCAGTTGTCAGCAAGGGGACTTTTCAGTGCAGGTGACTACAGAACAAGCAAGGAAATGAATCCTGGCAGTGACCAAGAACCAGCAAGCTCCTGTTACCCTCAAAGTTCCTCCTCTGAAAACAAGGCAAGACTATCTTGATCCCAGCAGTATGAAGTCTGGGAGTGGGCCAAGGCTCTGTGTGTATTCCCTCTATGGACCTCCAGTCATCCAAGGTCCTCAGGAACACCCAATAATATCTACTCATTTGTTTCCTTGTTTCTTTTAAATAACATCAAACAAGTCCCCTGGCCCATGTGTAGAGGTCAGAGGACAGTCCCTGGGAGTTGGCTCTTTCCTGCCACCATGTGAGATCTGAGGACCAAACCTCAATTATCAGGCCTGCACTCAAGCACTTCTACCCACTGAGCCATCCCACCAGACCGAGGTGTCAGAATAAATGAGCAGGCTCTCCTTAGCAAAGCCCTTCCCATCTCCACGGCTTCCATCAGCCAGGCTTGGCTGAGGCCCAGCCAGGCAAGCGGCACGCTGACNACTGCCAGCCATGGCAGGCAGAGACACCAGCCTCTCTATTTGGGGAAGTTCTCATGTCAAAGCACACAGCAGACCGTGTTATTACTCTGTATTTACTCGGGGATTAGTGCACAGACTTTGGAAGCACTAAGGCTCCTGTGATCTCTGTCGGCATGGCTCTGTGTGGTTACTGTCTCCGCTGTGCAAACAGAAAGTGCATCCATAGAACGGCAGCAACAAGTGACTGTGTCTACTCGGGTGACATGAGGCCAATGAAGGCCGCTTCCCTGGACCCAGTGCAAGCTGAGCTGACAAAGAGACGAGGGGATGGCCATGTGCCACCACCTCAGGGATGGTTCTGGGGCTCCCATCTCAAGCCCCAATCATGCTCATGAGTCTCCTCAGAAAGTCACTATGGGAGTACAGTTCATCAAGAGGGTACCAGAAGCCTTCAAGCCTTCTGAGAGGCCCATGAGCTCTACTGAGCATGTTCAGATCCTTCCCAATAAAGAGGAAGTGGGGCAGGTGGGGCAGGAGACCAAGGCAATCCAGCCAACACCCAGACCAGGGTTATGATTCACTGGGTGTGAGGGGCCACTGTTTCCAGGAACATAGAACCTAAGAGTCACTCAGCAGGACGTGGAAGGTCTGCTAGCTCCACATGTCTTTCAGCTCAGTGGCAAACATCCCAAGGGGCCGATCAGAGATGGCAGCCATCCCCACTCTGAGAGATAGAAGGCCCACCCAGCCCCGCTGGAATCAACATTTGCTCCCCTCCTCATGAGCTCTCACCTCTAGGGATGGCCACATCTCCCTCACTGGCCCTGTACATCTCCTGTGACCTTATTTAAAGAGATCAAAACTGTTCCGATCCCCACCTCTGCAGTCTTGAGTGTCAACTAGTCTCCAGAACCCGGTACCAGCCATCCACTCGGCTTGATAGCCAGAGTCTTCCACTCCCTAGATAGGCTGTTGGGGGTGATGGTTATCTGGCCCCATCAGTAATGGGAGAGCTGCCCAAGTGTGGATATTTGGGGACCAGAAAGTCCTGAGGGACCCCTCCCCACCCAACCTGTAGCAGAAGAACCCTGGGAGAATCCACATTGGCTGCAGAACCTGAGACAAAGGAGAGGGCCAGGAAAGAGGACACTTCTGCAGACAAAAGACTTGGCTGATGCTCAGGGAGCAGGAGGGTGGGGGAATAGCAGGCACAGACCTGGGAATGCCCTGTCATGGAATGCTGTCCTCTGAGCATGACACGGTTATTCCATCCCACCAGCTGTGGTGACCCACACAACTGTACAAGACTGAGCCCGTTAATGTGCCATCATGGAGCAGAGCCGGAGCTCATAAGGCCCACCCTTCCTGGGGCTTGAGAGGGAGTCAACCGCTTCTGAGAGAGTGAGAGTCACTTTCTTCGATGGTGACACCCTCATAAGTTATGCTACTGTGAGTAATCCTAGTTAAACCCAGTGGGTCCCAACTCCAGTTCTTTTTCTGATACTGTAATAAACACTTTAACCAAGAGCAGCAGAGGAGCAAAGAGGGTTCATTGGGTTTATGATGGTCATAGTCTATCACTGAGGGGGTCAGGGCAGGAACTTGAAACAGAAACCCTGAAGGAACATTGCTTTTTTGATTGCTCATGGGCTCATGCCCTGCTGGCTTGTAAGTCCAGGACCACCTGCCATGGGAATGGTGCTAGTGGGCTGGGCTTCCCTACCTCAAGTAATACTCAAGATAACCCCCCTCAAAAACAACATGTACCTTTACTTTGATATATATTGTTGATGCCTTACCTGGGGTGAAATGATTGCTCACTCATCTTCCAGGAGAGGTTCACACAACACTAGCTCAGGGTTATGGCCACAGGTTGGTGAATAACAGCAGATCTAAGCACTAATGGCTTTCTGGAGTGCCAGGACCAAGGAACCAGAGCCGGTAGAAGCTGGGTTCAAGGGAACTTAACTCCACCAGACCCACTTTCTGCAGATTCTTACCTCTGGGAACCCCAAGAAGCAGGTGCTGCTATACCATCATCAGAGGTGGCAAGAGAAACCCTGAGACCCTATGTACCCCTGTAACTGACCATACATCTGTCTTCGGGGAAACCACACACCATGTCAAATGGCCCATGCTGCCTTCATACAATCCACTCCCTTCACTGGATTTCAGGGAGACAAACCAATAAGAACTGTCAACAACAGAAGTGCACAACAATCCATCTCCCCAAGAAGAATAATTAATCGTTGCCACATGGGAAGCACCAAGAGTTTTGAATAAATGTGGAGACACAGTTACAAGAGCAAAATATTATCATTTGTCCAACATAATTATTTTCTTGGAAATCGTCAATGATTAATACAGCACATTATAAATACTCTCATGTGCATCGAGTTTCATCTCTCCAGTCTAATTAACATGCCAGAGAATTGCTCTTTTGGTGAGGAAAGCCATTTAAAACATATATTTCATAAAATCTGAGTTATTTGTCAAAAGCTCCAAGAGGAAAAAATAAAATATGAGGAATGCTACAGTTATTTAAATACTTTATAATATGACAGTTTTCAAATAATTTCCTTCTTCAAGCTCTGCAAAAAAAAAAACAGGATGATGGGGTGGAAAACCCTGTTGTCCCTATGGCCATGGCACCCACTCTCTTCTCAGATCACTCACAGGATCCAGCTGTGCCATCCAGGCCGTTGCCCAGAGCAGGTCCCGGCTGCAGTCTGGAGTGGTTCCCTGCGTTTAGTGCAGAGCCCAGTCAGCTCTGGTGGGAAGTTACACAGAGCACTGTATCTACAGTGTCTTCATGGAAAGAGAGACTGTGCGTTTGAAGTTAGTCCAGTCTACATAGTGAGATCCAGGACAACCAGGGCTGCATAATGAGATCCTGTCTCAGAAAGAAAAAATAGCATCAAAAACAAATATGGAATAGTGGGCAGCTACCATCCAACAGGCCTCAGGACAGAGGTGGTTGCTGGAAACAAGCCTTGGAGCTAAATATAGATATTCACAAATAGAAGGGAAATGTAACCATACTTCAGCTGACCTGTGGTCAAGTGCACACATGGACACAAGTGTACTACTTGTAATATCTTACGGGGTGGCTGCAGTCCTGGATGCCTAGAACACAGGCAGTGTGAAAAGTAAGCAAAGGAAACAAAGCAGGGAGAAGAATGGACTGCAAGAAAATATGAAATTCACAGAGTGGAGGATGAATTTAAAGAGTTGGGCTGTAGCTCAGCAGTAAAACACTTGCCTGGCATACAGAGGCCCTGTGATTGATGCTCACCTCCATAAAACAATCAATAAATAAGAAATCAATAACACAAAAAATGCACATCAATGACAACTGCCACAGCAGACAAATTATTTGGAACACACAGTGTTTCGGAAATGCACGGCTCGGAAGATGGCTTAGATACGCATGCATGAAGAGCTGAGCTAAAATCCCAAGCACTAGTGTAGAAAGCCAGGTGTGGCCATGCCGCCTGTGATCCCAGTGTTTTGAGGGGCAGAAGCATAATTCCTGTGACCTGATAGATGACAGCCTAGCTCCAGGTCCAGTGAGAGACTGTCTCAAGGGAATAAAATGGACAGCAATAGAGCAGGACAGCCTATGTCCTCCTCCAGCATCTTCACGAACAGATGTGCACACCTGTGAGTAGTCCCGTTGCTACACACAAACACCACAAGCACAAAATAAATAAATAACCTTAACCCAACTCTACAGCAGCAGGAGCTGCTGGCTAGAGAGGAGGAAGAGGACTTGAGCATTGATGAGGACAGTGTGTCTCTCTAGGAGATAGATAGAGGTGACCACGTTGTGAGTGTGCTTGATGTCACCAACTGTGGAAATGAGCGAGATGGGAACCTGTGGGCAGGCTAAGCCACAGCTAGACCCCAGTGTGCCTGATCTGATAAGATGTGAAGGGTGCTGAGCCTCGGTGATGCAGCCCGGCTCCATTGGGTGTGTGCCGGGTGATTGAGTACAGAGGCATCCTGCATCCGAGCCCTGGGGATATGGGCAGAGGGTATGCATGTATCTTTTCATATGCAGATGGATTGTGTTTGCTGAGTTTTTCTTCAAATCGGAAACAAAGCAGGGGCTCTTCTTTTAGAAGTTTAGTATTCAGTCTGTAAATTGAGAGGGGAATTAATGAATATAAGGATTGCAAAGGAAGAAAAAAGGTGGTCATTACAGATTATACAAGGACCTGAATTACTTAAAAACTGCCAGAGTTAGTAAGTTTCTTTATTGTGATTTTTAAAAAAATCAATTCTGGTCAAGTATATTTCTTTTCTTATATCCCAGTAGCAAAAAAAAAATATTAAGGTTTATAACAAGCAACTTCCAGGATATTAATCCAAACTTCATGGGAGAAAAAAATGCAACAAAAGTTACACAAGCCCTGGACAGAGGTAGAGCATTGGCCCAGCATGCTCCCCTAGCAAGCCGCTCATCTGACCTAGCACTGCACAAACCAGGCATGCCTATCCTCCTAGCTCCTGGAAGGAAGAGGCTAGGAGGATCAGAAATTCAAGGTCATCCTTGGTTGTATGGCAAGTTGACAACAGCCTTGGTGACACAAAACCATGCCTAAAAATAAAAAGTAAAGTTATACAATTCACATGAGCGACAACTGGCGTGTGCACCATGGTCAGAGTGTGAGAACGTGAGAGCAGGTCCTCAAATGGACCCACCCGTCTCTGCTGTCTTAATACACAGGCTTCCGGCAGAAGTGTGTGTAGCTCACGTGCACACACGCAAGGCCTTGTCTGCACTGTGGTGTCTGTGAGCCCAGCAGCCACACGTCAGCATCTTCACACCAGAGCGAAGGGAAATCAGACAGAAACTCAAGTGGTTGGAGAGATGGCTCAGCAGTTAAGAGCACCGAATGCTTTTCCAGAGGTCCTGAGTTCAATTCCCAGCACCCATGTGGTGGCTCACAACCATCCATACCTGTAGTCTCATGGAATCCAAAGCCCTCTTTTGACGTGCAGGTGTATGTACAGTCGAAACATCCATATGCACAAAACACATAAATAAATAAATCTTTTAAAAAAGAAAACAGTCAAGGGAAGACAAAGCACAAATATTATTTGGAGATGGTGTGATCTTGTAGAACAAAGAGTCTGAGAGAGAGCAGACTAATATAGTGCTTGCTTGCTCTGCACTCAGATCTGGTCCTGATCCTGAAACACAGTAAACCTTAACTTTGAAGGGGTAGAAGGTAAAACGCATTAGGGTGTGGATCACACATAACCTCCCTACTGGCCCTTCCTATCTTTTTACCAGTTGGAGGCTTGTATGTCATAAAAACTGCAAAGAGAAGAAAGTATTGGAATTAAAATCTGCTTCNCATCCAGGCCGTTGCCCAGAGCAGGTCCCGGCTGCAGTCTGGAGTGGTTCCCTGCGTTTAGTGCAGAGCCCAGTCAGCTCTGGTGGGAAGTTACACAGAGCACTGTATCTACAGTGTCTTCATGGAAAGAGAGACTGTGCGTTTGAAGTTAGTCCAGTCTACATAGTGAGATCCAGGACAACCAGGGCTGCATAATGAGATCCTGTCTCAGAAAGAAAAAATAGCATCAAAAACAAATATGGAATAGTGGGCAGCTACCATCCAACAGGCCTCAGGACAGAGGTGGTTGCTGGAAACAAGCCTTGGAGCTAAATATAGATATTCACAAATAGAAGGGAAATGTAACCATACTTCAGCTGACCTGTGGTCAAGTGCACACATGGACACAAGTGTACTACTTGTAATATCTTACGGGGTGGCTGCAGTCCTGGATGCCTAGAACACAGGCAGTGTGAAAAGTAAGCAAAGGAAACAAAGCAGGGAGAAGAATGGACTGCAAGAAAATATGAAATTCACAGAGTGGAGGATGAATTTAAAGAGTTGGGCTGTAGCTCAGCAGTAAAACACTTGCCTGGCATACAGAGGCCCTGTGATTGATGCTCACCTCCATAAAACAATCAATAAATAAGAAATCAATAACACAAAAAATGCACATCAATGACAACTGCCACAGCAGACAAATTATTTGGAACACACAGTGTTTCGGAAATGCACGGCTCGGAAGATGGCTTAGATACGCATGCATGAAGAGCTGAGCTAAAATCCCAAGCACTAGTGTAGAAAGCCAGGTGTGGCCATGCCGCCTGTGATCCCAGTGTTTTGAGGGGCAGAAGCATAATTCCTGTGACCTGATAGATGACAGCCTAGCTCCAGGTCCAGTGAGAGACTGTCTCAAGGGAATAAAATGGACAGCAATAGAGCAGGACAGCCTATGTCCTCCTCCAGCATCTTCACGAACAGATGTGCACACCTGTGAGTAGTCCCGTTGCTACACACAAACACCACAAGCACAAAATAAATAAATAACCTTAACCCAACTCTACAGCAGCAGGAGCTGCTGGCTAGAGAGGAGGAAGAGGACTTGAGCATTGATGAGGACAGTGTGTCTCTCTAGGAGATAGATAGAGGTGACCACGTTGTGAGTGTGCTTGATGTCACCAACTGTGGAAATGAGCGAGATGGGAACCTGTGGGCAGGCTAAGCCACAGCTAGACCCCAGTGTGCCTGATCTGATAAGATGTGAAGGGTGCTGAGCCTCGGTGATGCAGCCCGGCTCCATTGGGTGTGTGCCGGGTGATTGAGTACAGAGGCATCCTGCATCCGAGCCCTGGGGATATGGGCAGAGGGTATGCATGTATCTTTTCATATGCAGATGGATTGTGTTTGCTGAGTTTTTCTTCAAATCGGAAACAAAGCAGGGGCTCTTCTTTTAGAAGTTTAGTATTCAGTCTGTAAATTGAGAGGGGAATTAATGAATATAAGGATTGCAAAGGAAGAAAAAAGGTGGTCATTACAGATTATACAAGGACCTGAATTACTTAAAAACTGCCAGAGTTAGTAAGTTTCTTTATTGTGATTTTTAAAAAAATCAATTCTGGTCAAGTATATTTCTTTTCTTATATCCCAGTAGCAAAAAAAAAATATTAAGGTTTATAACAAGCAACTTCCAGGATATTAATCCAAACTTCATGGGAGAAAAAAATGCAACAAAAGTTACACAAGCCCTGGACAGAGGTAGAGCATTGGCCCAGCATGCTCCCCTAGCAAGCCGCTCATCTGACCTAGCACTGCACAAACCAGGCATGCCTATCCTCCTAGCTCCTGGAAGGAAGAGGCTAGGAGGATCAGAAATTCAAGGTCATCCTTGGTTGTATGGCAAGTTGACAACAGCCTTGGTGACACAAAACCATGCCTAAAAATAAAAAGTAAAGTTATACAATTCACATGAGCGACAACTGGCGTGTGCACCATGGTCAGAGTGTGAGAACGTGAGAGCAGGTCCTCAAATGGACCCACCCGTCTCTGCTGTCTTAATACACAGGCTTCCGGCAGAAGTGTGTGTAGCTCACGTGCACACACGCAAGGCCTTGTCTGCACTGTGGTGTCTGTGAGCCCAGCAGCCACACGTCAGCATCTTCACACCAGAGCGAAGGGAAATCAGACAGAAACTCAAGTGGTTGGAGAGATGGCTCAGCAGTTAAGAGCACCGAATGCTTTTCCAGAGGTCCTGAGTTCCATTCCCAGCACCCATGTGGTGGCTCACAACCATCCATACCTGTAGTCTCATGGAATCCAAAGCCCTCTTTTGACGTGCAGGTGTATGTACAGTCGAAACATCCATATGCACAAAACACATAAATAAATAAATCTTTTAAAAAAGAAAACAGTCAAGGGAAGACAAAGCACAAATATTATTTGGAGATGGTGTGATCTTGTAGAACAAAGAGTCTGAGAGAGAGCAGACTAATATAGTGCTTGCTTGCTCTGCACTCAGATCTGGTCCTGATCCTGAAACACAGTAAACCTTAACTTTGAAGGGGTAGAAGGTAAAACGCATTAGGGTGTGGATCACACATAACCTCCCTACTGGCCCTTCCTATCTTTTTACCAGTTGGAGGCTTGTATGTCATAAAAACTGCAAAGAGAAGAAAGTATTGGAATTAAAATCTGCTTCCATCGGTAAATGAGAATATAATGAAAGTCCAAAGGACCCATATCCTTGACAGACTCAAGACTCCATCCATATCATCACCAGCATGCATATAGTTCTCACACACGTCTTCTGATTGGTGAATGACGAATGGCTCACACCCAGGGCCATGTTATCAGAAACAGTCTTGGGTCTGAGTCATTTGGCTCTTCTCCATCCCACAAGTGGGTGGCTTATTGGACACAGACACGCCATGGTGAGAAGGGAGGTATTTCAAGGACATTAGACCTACAGGGTGATAAGGGAGGGTCTGAAAGACACTTGAGTCTCGGGATTCCTAAAGATCCCAGGACAGACAGAGATGATATCAGGGTGTGGCAATGGGTCTGTGGGTACAAGGGGACTCATCACTTAGGGTGGGTCTGACCCAGACATGGCAAAGGAGGGAAGAGGACACAGTCAAGACTATGAGCAAAAAACAAACTGTCCTCTGCCATCAGCTGCCATTCACTGTGACAGTTACCCCGGGTGCCCAAGGTTGACAGGGTTTGGGTTTGGCCTCTATGTGCCTTCCTTACTGTGTCTGGTGTTCAAGACCCTAGCTACACAGCACCCTGTACTCTCTGACTCGTCCATCAGTGGTACACACTAACAGAAGCACACCTACAGCAAACTGGTTTCCTTCTGGCCTATTGTAAAGACCAAATCTAGCACAATAGTGGGGAACAACACACCTGCCTGGGAATCATCACCTTCTTTGGGGGTTCACCTCAAGGACGATGCACAGCCAAGTCTCACAAGAAAGTCATGAAACTCTCTGGTGACCATCAGGTATACCACAGACTTGTAGAACCAAGGCCATGACGGCAACACGGAAAGCAATGCAGTCTGTCCTGCCATTCTCCTGGCGATGCACTGGCAGATGGATGACATGTTAACAAATAACACTGACAGAGGATGTAGTTCCATTAATATCTCCAGGTCCCCCAGGGGCAGGCCCACTCCCACCTCTGCATAAGTGAGAGCAAAGTGTAAATAACATATCACAAGATGCCTGCAAAAGAAACTCTCCCCAGCATAATTAAATGCATATTTTATAATAACATGCTGGGGAAATCCATGTCTGTCTTTGATATGGGGAGATAGAAGCAAGCTTATCGCCCCTGGTTCATTCCAAGTGCAATTACGCGCCTGGCTGGTGTTTCCAAATCTAGGGCTTTGGGCACCAGATTTCAACAGATATGGATATCTCTCCTTTTCCTGGGTGGATGAAGAGATGCCCTAACTAAAGAGCTATCAACAATGACAATCACCAAGGGGGGCACACATGGAGTGGACATACCCTGTGATCCCATGGAGGACTTGTCACCCCTCAAGAACAGCACAATGTCCGGCTCCCACGCACACTGCTGATTGCTCATGGGTTCCAGTTTCAGGATTCCTGTGAGACTCCATGAGATCCTGCATGGCTGTTTCCCTTTAAACAAAAAGGAAAGTATGTGAGTCTGGAAGACTAAGCCAACGAGTGCTCAGGAGGTGCCCTGATGCCTGATGTGCTTTATTCCAGACACCTGCCAAGTCTATTTAGAATGCCCCTGTGGGGACAGACCTCTCTGGAGATGGCTGGGGTAGCCCATGAATTGCTTTGCTGGGAGGTAAGATCTTTAGACTGAATCTCTTACAGGTACTGCTAAGTCAAGCCATCTTTGTGAGCAGCAAGTACGTGGAAAGCCAGCATCATGTGCTAATCAGGTCAGCTGATGTCCCAGTCCATAGGGACAGGCCACCTTCAACAACGCAGTCGGGGTACCTGCCCCTCAAGTGAGCACTATCACCAAATTTCCACCTATGGATGGACAAAACGCACCTCTCCTTATTCCTAAGTGAATGAGATCACTTCCCAACATGTGAGAAAGGGGAGCCATGTTTTCACAAGGAAACTGTTCAGTAAGAATCTAAAACATACGTTACCCGCTCTATTTTGCCCATGCAGAGAGGGGCTCGGGTTTGTGGCTACCCAGAAGGATCCCCAGCAGAGCCACTGCCCCCACACTATTTGAATCAGGGTCCTTCCTTGGGAAATGAAGCAAAAACACCCACCCTCTTAGGCAAAGAAAAGAAGAGGTAGGTGAGGGCTCTCAGAGTTGCCAGCATTGCATACGGACCTGACCAGAACCATGCTCCATGAGACAGGCTGTCTTGGCAGGCCTGAGTCTCCAGGTAACAGGGAGCCCTACTGCAAACTTGGCATCATCATTACCTTATCTGAGCACCTGGCCTTGCTCTCTTACAGCCCAGAGGGTCCCCCCACCCCAGGCACCCGAGGTACTCCAATAACCTCAGCCTTCTCTCAGAGTTTACCTGCCTGGACACCCTGTGGTGGCTTCAGTGAGTCCCAATGAAAACTCTGCTGTGGGAGATGGATGGGGCCCCAGGCTGTGTTCCCACACATCTGCTTCCAGGGATGCCAAGTCAATGACTCAAGCCCATGGAGGACAGACATCCCCTGGTGGTCAGTGCTGCTGATGTAATGCCACGCTTCCCTTTGGTCAGGAAATGGTGGGGGAGTTCTCAGTGTGTGGGGGCCCAATTCTGAAAGCTCCAGAGACAAAAAGGGGCTCCCTGCTCCTCTGCTACTCTTTTGTGCACGTCCCCGTTCCTGTCTCCTGTGCNATAGGCCCACCAATGAAGAGACATGTCTGTGGATAACTTGACTCAGTTCTCAGAACTGCTGTGGAAGGCCAGGATTGGGTCCTCACTCTTTCTGGAACAAGAGTTCTGAAAAGCTGTGAAGCTTCCTCAAGCCCCTCATCCCTGCCAGGAGCCAAGGGCAAGGTCCCTGCCTTGCTTGGGGACCTTGACCTCTGAGCCACTGTGTTACAGTGACCCACCTCCCCAACGGAGGCAGATGGGGAAAGTCTGGCTCCAGAAAAGATAATTTACCCATTGTGTGCAAATTCCTACAACTATGGTCTGGAGGTGGACCAATCCAAGCCCACTGTCCCTGTCAAAGTTAGGCCAAAGTTTGGACCTCCTCTAAGGCCCAGTCAGGTCATCATGGGAACATCATCATTCCAGAAGCATCCATGATTCTTGTCCTCAGATTTCTCTTTTGCCCTTTTGGGCTGATCTGCATGAGAAGCCGACCACAGCCACAGAGAATATGAAGCCTAGAAGGGCCTGGTTGGGAGGCTTTGGTAGTCAGCATGGTGGCCAGCTGATCCTTTCTCCTCATCTGTACTTGTATCTTCATGAAAATGCATGGGACAACACAGCCAGCTATACAAGTCCCCAGAGACACACAGAAGAAGATGAGATAGAGACAGCCACCCCAGGTGCCAGGCTAATGCTGGCACTAGACCAGCTCAGATCCTACCTTCCCTGGCCTAAAAGAGAACAGAAATTTTCTCAGCGTGCGTGCACACACACACATGCACGTACTCAAAGAAACTTGTATATGTGTATACACTCCCACATACATGCATATACATGTATGCATAAGCATGCATGCACATGCTTCTATAAACAAACATGTGTTCACACTTACATATATATGCATACAGAAGCATACATACACACATAGGCCTGAATACATGCATATGTTCACACACACACATACACACACACACACACACACACATACACACACACAAAATCAGCCCCTAGAGCTGGTTTCATGCCAGCTGCTCACAGAGCTTCTTGCTTCTTATTTTTAAAAAATGTATCATGAGGGCTGGAGAGATGGCTCAGTGGTTAAGAGCATTGCCTGCTCTTCC
>LOEQ01000117.1:0-14723 GCA_001685075.1 Bramus lutescens | reverse complement strand
TGAAATGAGGTCTGGTGCCCTCTTCTGGCCTGCAGGCATACATGCAGATGAAATGTTGTATACATAATAAATAAATAAACATTTAAAAAATGTATCATGAATTCCTCATTGTGGGAATTACTTAGAAGTTAAACATGTTCCCAGTGAATGAAAATGAGTCCCAGCCTTTCCTACTGTCCTTCAGGTACACAGTTCCCGCCAGCACACATTTGTTCACACCTACCCACTCCCTTGCTGAGTGATTGTGCCACCGCCCAGTGCCTCCTCTCCAGGGAACTTTCCCTGACTTGACAACTGGTTTCCAATGGCAAATCCGTGTCTCCCATCAAACCCCCTCATCAGTCCTGACTTGCCTCTCTTTGTGGCCCGTGGCTGACTTATACCCCTCTCCTTAAAGGCTACCAGTGGATCTTCTGTGCCAACCAAGTCCCAGAGCACAGAGGCTTGTGGCAAGTGGCGTAGATGAGACACTCAGGTGAGACATCCAGACACACCGGCCCTGATGCAGGGACACAACCTGATGCTGACTCCCAGCAATTGTCCATCTGCCTCCACCCTTGTCCTGAATGGCACATTGATCTCAGGCTGTAACATTGATCCTATATTGACTTGTTAGTCCCAGGCTAGCTAATTGATCTCAGACTTGTGCATTGATCCCAGGCTCACAAACTGAAATTTCACTTGAACTCCCCTCAGAAGGAGCAGGTTAAATTAAAGAGATTTATTGAGCCAAAGTGGCCAGTGAGCAGCACGTCCCTGGCTCCCTAAATTCTGACACGACCGTCAGCCAACCAAGAACAGACATCCTGAGACAGGGAATTGGCATCTGTCTCCTGGCTGCCTATACCCCAGCCTCTGCAGCTCCTCGGGTGCCCCACCTTGCAGAGCCTGAGTATGAAAGAGTCAGCAATAGAAGCACCTACCATAGTGACTCCACCAAAGTGATCACTAAGGAATGAGGAGGTAAGGACTCTGTGCTACATGCTGGGACCTGTAGCCTGAAAGTGGCAGCCTAAAGGAAGAGTCATCCTGGAAGGACAAGGGAACCAGGCATCTGCTTCTATGAGCACCAAGACAAGGTAGACTCGGGTATGGGGAATGCATGCAACTCTCAGAGGAAGTCGGCAGTCAGACCAGACAGGCAGAGGAAGCAAACGTCGCACACTGAGTCCCCACAACTTCAGAGCTAATGCTGGGCTCAGGAATACAAGGTGGGTCCACTCTGAGCCTCTCCATCCTTGACCTGACCTCCCAGGCATATAGGCCAGGACCACTAAGAGCTCACAGCCATGTCCACCTGTGGTGTCACGGACACTCAGTCTTGAACATTCTGACCTGGAGGATGGAAGGCTGACGGACATGTTAAAAGAGAAGCGTCCTCTCAAGTGTTCTGCTCAGCCCACAGCCTGAAATTCACCCTTCACCAGCGTTCACATTACCACCAGGATCTGTGCTGGTCTTCTTACCACATGTCAAATGCCCACAATGTTCCTTCTGCTCCCTGGGGAGGTATTTGGAGCAGCACAGCCTACCCCAGCCTCTTGACCACCCTGCAGGAAAAGCATTCTCCCTGCTGCAGTGTTTCCGTGGAGAATCCAAGTAGGAATTGTTCAGCATGGGTTTGGGGTGGGGGGGCTGTGAACAGACTTGGGGTGGAGTAAGCAGCAATGCCATTAGCACCCGAGGAGAAACCAAGTGTGGAGCTGCCCCCTCCAACTGCCCTATAGGGATTGCAAGCTCCAGCTCTCCAGTGCCCCCAGTGCCCACGGTCGTAGCAACCAGGACCACCTACCTCTCTCTCTCTCTCTCTCCACTGCTTTTTCTTTCTCTCATGACTTTGCTATCTGGGAACTTGGGAAAGAGCAGATGGTCCTGTGTCCCCAGAGTCTGGTGAAGCTGTTACCCAATGCTATCCTCAGTCGCCCCTACACCTGATACCTGGTGCACTAGGGATACCAGAAGCCCTCATTGAATCCATGAAGAGCTTCCACGTGATTACAGATCTGCAAAAAGCGTAACAATGCTAAAAAGAGTAAATAAATAAAGACATTGCTAGTCATGGAGGCTTTCATTGCTAAGGGAGTCCACTGATCCCATCAGAACAGACATGACACTGTTGCAAAGCACACAGCCAGCTTTCTGTCACCTGCCAAGAGCAGGCAGAAAATGCTGGCAAAAGATGCACAGAAAGACTCCACTTGCTAGTCCAACAAAAATATGAATACATTATTCGAGGGATGTTAGCCAACTCTGTGGGGAAGAGCCTGGAGGTCCTTAACTATCCTTCAGCTGAGGTGCTGCCCCAGGCTCTGCCCGCAGGGTTCCACTCACCCCAATCCTGCCTAAAGACTTGGCACAATGGCTCTTTGTTCATCTAGAAATCGCATGCAGCTCCTGTGACATCGGCAGTGGAATCTAGGGAGAACTAACCTGAAATAGTCAAAGGCCATACCATTCCACACATACCCAAGCTCATACACCAAAATGATCCTCATTTTCATTACTGAGACTCAAGAAAAGAAGAGGCAAAACTTGGAATAATAAATGAAGTATCAACACAATGGTCTGTTTAGAGTTCGACCTTAGCACCCCGTTTTTTGGGGGGGTGGGCTATGGAAGAAACAAATAGAATGGGAAGCTGATATTGGGTGGACAGATTGCAAGCACTTGTTCCGTGATGCATGGGGACTTTGGGAGAAAGGATGGCCATGCCTCTGCCAGTCTTGGTCTGACAACAGATTTCTCTAGATGTTCCTCACCTCCAAAACCAGTTCCTTGTGAAACTGAACACTCCTCTAATTGCATGAGGACGGTTGCTGTTTTTATTTTCTCAATCTTCCACCATGTGTCCTTTGCAGGTAGAAATAAATGCAGAAAAGAAAAGAAAAGAATGGAAAAACATTAAAAATTGTGGATTTTATGTGGAGAAATAGCTATCATCCCATTGAAACAAAAGTTAAAATGCAAGCACAAGAAAAAAGAAAGGAGTAGGGTTGAGATGCAGCAACCATAGTTTAGCAGGATTCTTAGTGTTCTTAGTCCACAGAGATGGGCAGGTAGCATGGATAGACAATCAACCATATGGACATGGAGACCCACATCCCTGGAGAAACACTTAGCTCTTAGAAGAAGGGCATTAACATTGCCCTGGAAGGTCGCTTAAAGCACCACTGTCCAGGGTTAGGAAGATTGCATCACATGGGAAAAACACAGATTCAAAGTGATGAGATGCAGCTAAGCAACAGAGACTGTCGTCAAAGATGAACAAGCGTGCTTTGGAGCATACGTTGTGATGGAAGCACACACACACCATGCACTCTGAGGGATGTTTCAAGAAACTGAAACAATGTGGAGGTTTTGAAGGTCAGCGAAGAGGATTAGATTAGGTTTTTCCAGAAGCAGTCCCCAGTTACAAGGATGGGCAAAAGAGAGGTGTCTATCCCGCTTAGCTTCAGCTGCCAGCTTGACACAGCCTCAAGTCATCTAGGGGAGTCTAAACTGAAGGATTGCCCAGATCAAAATGGCCTGTAGCCCTGTCTCCAGAGAACTGTCTCAATTGGCGATTGATGTGGGAGGGTCTAGACCACTGTGGACAGCACCCTCCCTAGGCAGCTGCTCCAGGCAGTAGAAAGCTAGCGGAGCACAAGCCTGTGAGTCAGTCAGAAAGCAACCTTCTGCCAATTGTTCTGCTCTGCATTCCTGCTCAAGCTCCTGTCCTGACTTCCCTCAGTGATGAACTGCGACCTGAAAGTATAAGCCAAACAAACCCTTCCTTCCTCAAGCTGCTATTGGTCAGAATGTTTTATCACAGCAACAGAATAAAACCAGGATAGCGTCTGTCCAGGATGAGACAATTAGTTACTGGGCAGGTGCCCTTTGTGCTGAGGAAGGTCTCAGTGGGCTCTGTGAAGACTATGGTCCACCAGCGTTCCCGCAGTGGCCCTTGTGATCGATACTCATGCATGAGGTCCCAGCCCCCATTACCTTCCAGTTTTTCTTATCCGTTTGACTCAACAATTCTATTTTTCTCCCAGTGACTTTCCATAAGTACATGATTGTTTATCCAAATCCTTAGAGGTTTTTAAGTGTCAACCACATTCCTAAAAGTTCATTTTAGGAAGCGAAACAAATGCAAAGATCTCCACACCGAGTTGTTTGCAGCAACATCCAGAAAAGTGGTGAGAATGGAGCGAGCAAGAGAGTGGTGGAGCCAGCAAGACGATTCCTACACATCCACGCAATAGCTTAAGGTGCTTGCAACTATTTTTATTTATATCACAGAGGGACATCTGACAAGCACAAAGGGACCACACACACACACACACACACACACACACATACACACACACATACACACACACACACTTTTCTTTCTATTATAATCATTAAACATTAACGGTGTCTAGTGCTGCACAGGTGACCCTGTCTGGTTTATCCATTAGATGTTATTTCCGTGGTGTGACTCAGCTTAGCCAGTGTTCCATGACGTTTGTGCGCACAGCTCCAAGGGCTGAGACCTCTACCGCCGACTGCCCTTGCAGACAGCTGAGAGCTTCAGGGCACGTGCAGCTGAGGCTGGGGCTGGAAAGGTGGTTCTCTCTCTTCTGGATGTGATGCCCAGCTCCTGGATGCGCAGCATGGAGCCATGAAGCTTCCCTCCAGCTGGGTAGATGCTCTGGTCCACTCTAGCAGCCAGTCAGCCTAGGGTTTGGTGGGTCCTTGTCAGCCCACACACAGCCTCTCCTTGCTGGATGGGCCAGCACTGTGTATGGTCCTCACATCTGTGTGTGGACAGGTGCCTAGATGGGGAAGTCTCCAAAAGTAATGCTGATTGTTTGGGAAAACTCAAACCAGAATCCAAGACTTTCACACGGCACTTCTGTTTTTACAGAAAGAATAGATAATATTTCTATCCACTGCATGAGAAGAAAAAAAAATCACAGGATTAACGTGGAAGTCATTTGTCCACAAGCAAAACCTGTGTGGTCTGGTCCTTCCAGTCCCTCCTAGGAGAGTTTTGACATTAAGCACAAATCTCCCTGTGTGGAGTTCCTAGAACTCTGCTTCTTGGATGTCAAGGTGGCCTTATTCATCAATGTATGGCTGTGCTAGTTGTTTGCAGTAATCAGCTCTATAAGTAAAATGTGGAGGTTTGATTGAAAAATGGTCCTCATAGCCTCATAAGGAGTGGCACTATTAGGAGTGTGGCCTTGTTGGAGTAGGTGTGACCTTGATGGAGGAAGCGTGTCACTGTGAAAACAGGCTTTGAGGTCCCAGAAACTCAAGTCAGTTCACTTCCTGCTGCCTGAGGACCAAGATGTAGAACTCACAGCTCCTTCTCCAGCACCCTGACTGCCTGCATGCCTCCATACTTCTTGCCATGCTGATAATGGACTAAGTCTCTGAACTGTAAGCCAGCCCCAATTAAATGCTTTGTTTTATAAGAATTGCTATGATCACAACAATAAAACCCTGATTGAGACAGAGTCTTTGAGGGTGTGTGTCTTCTTTCTTCTTTCAGCATTTTAGTTATTTTCATTTGTTATTTACATATTTGTGAATAAGTGTATACCAGTGCCCCTGGCTAGAAGAGGGCATCAGATTTCCTGGAACTGAAGTTACAGGCGTTTGTACATTGACTCATGCGGATGCTGGGAACCGAGCTCATATTAGCAAATGCTCTTTCACTGCTGAGCCATCTCTCCAGCCTTTTGCTGGAATATATGTTGGGGTCATATCTTGAGGGTATGCTTATCTTCACAAGAAAACTAAGCTGTTTTCCAAAATCACGATAATCTCTATTCCATCAACAATGTATAACACCAGTTATTATACCAGACAGACTTTCCTTTGGGCCACCAGCTCACAAATAAGGACATGGAGATTTATTATTAATTATAAAATGGTTTTAGCTTGGGCTTGTTCACAACTAGCTCTTATATATTAACCCATCTTTATTAATCTACATTCTGCCACGTGGCTCAGTTACCTATCTTCTGTTTCTATGCCCAAATTATTCAGTGTCTTACTGGCTTCTCCTGTGTGCCTAGATTCATCCCCAGCTTTTCTCTCTACCTGGTAGTCCTGCCTATTCTCTCCTGCCTAGCTGTTGGCCATTCAGCTCTTTATTAAACCAATCACAGTGACACATCTTCACACAGTGTAAACAACTATTCTGCAACAACCAATGATTGTACATTCTTTTCAACACTTATTCTTTATTAGCCTTACAGATTTTGTCCATTCTGAGGGGTGTGTAATGAAATCAAATTGCATCAATGTTCATTTGTTTTTCCTAATAATGATGCTGAACTTTTATATATGTTTATTACATTTATGTAGTATAGATGCTTTTGTGAAGTGTCTGTTAAAACTGAGTTTGGTTTGGGTTGGGGGTTTTTTGGTATTCAGTTTTTGAGGGGTTTTGTTGGTTGGTTGGTTTGAGTTGGGTTTTATTTGGTTTTGAATTTTGGTTTTTCAAGACAGGATTTCTCTATATAACAGCCCTGGCTATCCTGAAACTTGCTTTGTAGACCAGGATGGCCTAGACCTCACAGAGATCTGCCTGCCTCTGCCTCCTGAGTGCTGGGATTAAAGATGTAGACTATCAGCACAGCCCGGCCAAACTGAATTTTTGGTCAAATGCAAATTGTTAAACTTTTTTTCATGTATTTTTTTCTTAGGAAGTTTTTGTTTTCCCTAAGGTCATGGGATTCTTTTTTTATAAATGCCTTCTTTTTAGGATGTTTAACCCTTTACTTTTTCCATTTAGAGCTATGATCTTTTTTCAGACAATGTTTGTATAGAATATGAAATAAAAATTGGATTTCATTTTCTCTCCACACAGTTTTTAGGCCTAATTTTTATAGCTTCTGTGTCTGTTCCTTCAGTCTGTCTGTCTGACCCCACACCAATGCCATGTTGCCTCTCTTTCTATAGATTTCACTGTGTGGTGTTTAATCCCAGTTGTCAACCAAATGAAATCTAGAAGAAGCCAAGAAAATGGGCCTCTGGACATCCTTATGAGAGATGATACTGATTAGGCTAATCAAGGTGGGAGAACCACTCACAGTAAGTGGCACCATTCCCTGGGCTGGGTTCCTAGACCGTATAAAGAGAAGGAAGAGAGTTGAGAGCATTCATTCGTCACCATCTGCTTCCTGATCACGGATATGATGTGACCAGCAGCTTCAAGCTCCTGCCATTTTTACTTCCCTGACACAATGGATTCTGTCCTTAAGCTGTGAGCCAAAATACACCTTTTCTCCCTCAGGGGGCCTTTGTCAGCAGTAAGGGAGAGAAGTAGGACAGAAAAATTGGTATCAGAAGTGGGGTTGCTGCTGTCATCACAGGCGCATTCCTCACCAGCCACTTCTTAGTCCTTTGAAAGTGTTCTACGACTGGGCGTGGAGGAGTTTGGTATTTTGGTCTAGAAACCCCCAAGTATGCTGCAATAAGACCCTAATGGGCAAGTCTGGTAAGTGCTTATGAAACAAGAATGATGGCAGAAACGTGTACAATGAAAGCCTGGCCCATAAGGTGTCAAAGAATAGTAAGACTATTGGGAATTAGAACGGGGGACACTCATGTGACGTTTTGACCAAGAATCTAACTTCATTCTGCTCATATATCCTAAGAACTTCAGTGAAGTTAAATTTTTAAATAATGGACTAATTTGTTTGGTGGGGGAAATTTTGAGACAGAAGAGCAATTAGGTTGGTGCTGAGAAAGCCACTGTAATTGTAAGAGAAGCCAGCACCACTGAAGAGCAACTCCTGTGCTGGACTGAAACAATAGCAATGTTATCTTGAGGGCAAAATTCCAACTCTTATCCAGCTTTTGTGAGAATCCAAATTTACTCGAAGGAAGAGGTCGTCAGCTGAGAATGTAAGCTGGGGGTGGGGGCGGGGCCTTGCTCCATCCCAGCAACTGCCCAGGCAAGTGTTTCTCTAGGGCCAGCACACAGAAGTTGATGTAGTTGTAGATCGAAGGGATTAGGATGCATCTTGAGCTGTCAACAGAACCTAGCAGCAGCATTCCTGTGGTACTGGTTTTGAGGCCATGAAATATACAAGGCTGTGGGGTCATGGAGACTTGCTCTGTAGTCTTTAAACAGCAGTTGAGTCCATGTGGTGTGTAGCAGGATTGGAGTCCCTACAGAAGGTTCTGAGACACTAACACATGGAGCTACAAAGGTAAAGAAGCCCAAGTGGCAATGGAGATTCTAGAATATTGAAGATGCCAGGACCATGGGAATGTCCACTGAGGAAGACTACAAGCATAGTATGGAGCCAGCCTAAGGGAAGGCTATGTGTGCTGCAGGCAACAGAGCTAAAAAAAAATGTGGGGTTACCTGTGCTTATGGAGTCCAGACGATTACATCATGAGTCTTCAGTGCTGTACATGGAGTTGGCGTTTGCCCTGCTGGGTTATGGTCTTGCTTTAGTCTGATCCTTCACTGTGATGTCCTGTTTTTTCACCTTTTAAATGGGAATGATTGTTCAGTGCCATTTTATGTTAGAAATAAGTAATTTGTTTTTATTTTATAGGTGCTCATAATTGAGAAACTGCCTCAAGTCTCAAGACTTTGGACTTGAATGGTGTTGGGTTTGAAAAGACAACGGGGACTTCTGGAGTTAGAATTAATACAGTTTTGTATCATGAAATGTCCCTTTTACCAAGGTCATTGTCACACCTCTAATTAGCTTAAATAAGGTCACGTTATCTTGGTGTGATGATTCCATCACAGCGAATGGTGAAGTCAGCATTCACTGATAAATGTTGACCGTCTCTCCAGCTACGAGCATGTTACCATCCACCTGACCCAGAGTGTTTCACTATCTCAACATCACGTTTGGCTGCAGAGGAGTGGCTGCCTAGAGTCAGCCAGGACCAGATGTGGATGCAGTGACTCTCCTCCAGGTGACTGCTCTGTGGACAGCTGAGGAGAGGTGACTTTCACAGCTGGGAAAAGGGGGCCCTGGTGGACCTCAGAGCAGATGGAGCCTCAGGTCCCAAGCCAGTTCCAGGTGAAAGTGCTCTCAGTCTGCCCACTGGGAATATATAGCCAAGTGTCAGGGTTCACCCCAGCAACCAGAGCTGGACTTTCCCCAGGTAGGTGGCCTTACTGGGAAGGAGGAGCCAGAAAGATCTTGAAATGGGCCTTGAGAGCCAGGCCTCACTAATTGCCCTCCTGCTAAGATGGCCCTGTAGTTCTGGGCCTGCACATAAATAATTAATTCGCCTCTTCCAAGAGGCTTCCCAGAACCACCAGCATCTCTCAGAGTACGGAAGCTCCATATTAAACACTCGCTGCAGCATCCCACCTTCCCCAGGGGCTCCTTGGCTCCTCCCTCTCATCCTTCAAAAGTTCAATTTACAAGTTCCACCACTCAGCACATTGGACCCGCTTTGTGTTCTGTTTTAATTAGGGGACAATGGAGGAGAGAGAGGTGCATTTGTATTCATGGCATCAATAATTCAGTAAGGAGAGAACAGAACAGACAACCCGCATGTGCAACCCACTTCAAATTTATTGCTTCTCATGATGAGCAAACCTTTAATTGGGAGTCTACCGTTCTATTTTCAGATCTGGAGTGGGCCCGGATGTGAGTCCTCTGTTTGCCACCTAACAATCCCAAGAAGGTAAAAATTCAGGAAGGAAATCCATCAAAAAAAATTAACAGGCTTGTCTCTGGACAGCCATGATGGATGGCTTGGATTTAGTTTTCTTCTTGATGTGTTTCAATTCTGCCTTGTGCAAGCCCTCTATAATGAACGAGGCTTTATAATAAAGCCACGTTTTAGATTAGAGACTACGTCACAGTTGAAGTCTGTTAATTGAAATGCTCTGTGCCATGTGTTATCTCCTGCACATCTTTCAGGGCCTGTCAAAGGCAGATGTCTCTCTGCCTGGAACCCTGGGCACTCATTTGGAATTCAAGCAGGTGCAAAGCACACAACTACTGCATGCTGCATTGCAGGAACCACCCCTGGCCCTGAAGAGGCTGGGCCTGAGTCTCAAGTGTGACTCCATAGCAATGGCACATAACATGTAGCCTCTCCCCCATCTGACAGCTGAAGGGATGACGGCCCCTCCCGGTGCCAACACCCCCTTGATATAGAGTGCCACCAAGAAGAGGTATGTGAGGAATGAATGACCATGTAGTCAGGAGGAGGGATAGATGGAAGGCAAGCCCTGCACAGACCTTCACACACTGTCTGGGTCCTCCTTGGACAGCAATAGAGCGCCAAGTAGAAAGACTCTCAGGCCACCTTCCTCTAAGAAAACAGTGGCGGGGCAGGTTTCACCCAGGTTAGTTTTGTTGTTGTTTTTTTTATTTCCCCCCAAGTTTTTAGGGTGTGATTAGCAAAATGAAATTGTTTCTGTTCAAGGGGTACATGTCTGGGGTTTTTACATCTGTAACTGTTAAATGGTCACGGTGAAGTAATTAACATATCCGGTGTCTCACGGTTGTACTCTGTGTATAATGAGAAATACTCTTGCAGTGAAGTCCAAGCTGCGGTCAGCGTTCTACAGGGCTTGTCCCTGGTACTCATCTCCTGTGACCAATCCCTGTACCCTTTAGCCAGCATCACTCAGCTCCTCCCCAGCTATGAGAGTCATCCTTCGTCTCTCTGCATACGCTTATCTGGCCGTTCAGCTTCCTTGGATAAGCAAGATTGCATTGCTCTCATCTTTCCCTGCCAGCTTGGTTCATGGAGCTCAAAGGCCTCCATTTTCACCCACACTGCCACCTACAGCAAGATTCCCTTCTTTGGGGGTGTTGTGTACTATTCCACTGTGCATATACAGCGTGTTTCCTTCATCCATCTGTAGACAAGCCAGCTGGCTTCCTAAGGATTTCTTGTTGCTATGACATGTTGACACTTAGCTCAGCTACTCTAAAAAGTGGCCTCTCAGGTCCTTACAGGTTGTGTTGGGAGAATTAAGAGCAGTCCCATGCAGCATGCAGTTTTTAATGTAGAGTGGGCACCTCACATAGATAGGTAAGTTGATAGACAGATCAATACATAGATAGATAATAGACAGACAGGCAGACAGGCAGACAGATAGACGCATAAGAGTTGAGGGACTATCCAATGAAAGCTCCTGTCCACAGGAGCTGTGGCGGTGGCTGGCAGCACTGATCTACCATTTTCCCAAAGGAGAATGAAAACACCTCTAAAGTCTGGTCACTGTCCGAGACCATGGAGCTCCTGCTGTGAGTCCAACTGCAGTCATCCATTACTTGTGCTGAACCCAGCTGTAACCCGAGGCTCCCATGGCCAGGAATCACCTCCGCAGACACCAAGAACTTTCCCGTTGATTGTGGAGAGGCCCTCCCGACTCTCCAAGGCATGATCTCTATGTAAACAAAGTGGTTAATTAGACAATTCATTGCGCTATTTAAAATGCATTCTGCTTTAAAAGAACAAGCAATCACAATATAAAAACCACAGCATTTCTAATATGTCAACTAATTTTGCCATCGTATCTTTAGAAAAATGGATTCACATCATTTATTAATGTGCCTTTTTAAATTTCATTCATAAATAAGTAATTGCTTCTTTATTCCCATCTGACAGATCACAAAGGCTTTGAGAGCCAAGAATGCATAGCTTTCTCCACCCTTAAGGGGCAAAGGGAGACCTGGGCAGTTTCAGGAGGTGACCTGCCCCGTTGTGTAGAAGCTGCTTGTCTGTGCAGATCCTGGTCTATGACAATCACTGTGACCCTAACTTCAACTATCAATCCAAAAATCAAAACTATCAATCCAACTATCAATCCAAAAGAAAGAGAACATGATGGGTCCTCCACAGCAATAAGCATGGCTGTGGTGAGGTTAGCTGGATCCATGAAGGGCACACACCACAGAATGGCCTTCCCCTATAGCACCAGTGCTGGGTATCCTGGAGACAGTCTTAACCAAACCCCTTGCACAGAATTGTCCTCGGCTTGGAGAGCCATCTGTCCATGTCAGGTCCCCCTGGGGCAACCATACCCAAGATACTAGTCCCAACATTAATGATGGCCATACTTTTCCTTCCTCCCCTTCAACCTGATAACAGGTGGCCTAGGCTTGGCAAGGTCATGTCCAGCATAGCAGAGCTACAGAAACCTGTCTCCTATATCTGTCTGGTCAGGAAGGATAGGACCCATATCCTCAGGACAGGGAAGGTTGACAATATCACCATCTATATGCCCTGGTCTCTGTCCTGCTTGCAGAAAGCACAGTCTTCCCATCTTGCAAGACACAAGTCCTAGGTCTTCCCTGGGTAGATTTCAGACCTAATATGAGAGCAAGACCAAGAACTAGCCACGGCATGCAGCTAGAACTGTAGAAGTTCTTGGAAAGAGATACACTCAAGACATCCCAGGAAGAGCCACCTAGCTGGGTATTTCCAGAACATAGAGATAGGGTGGACACTGGACCTGGGGTGTCACATTGTTTGTGTCCCCAGAGAAGATCATGAAACAAAAGTGCACCTGTCCAACAAAGCCCAGGGACTCTCTAGATACCTGTACATCTGTACATGTATCTGTACGTGTATATGCTGTATCCCAAATACATCACCAGAACTGCATAACTGGCTCTTAGTATGTAAGGAAGGAAATGGAGCTGAATGTCTCCTGTGTACACCTGAGCAAGAGACATGGTGTCAGGCAAGGTTGAGAAGGGCCAAGGACAGGTCAGTCCCACCAGGAACAGACAAAAGCATCCTTCTCAAGCCACTGTAACACACCGTGATCCATGGGGCCAGGGCAAAACCAAGCCCTGGAACTCACTGCTGAGCTCACAGAGAAGTGGAGGCTCACCTGTATCTGGGACCTCCAAGGAAGCTGAGGGTTCAGTCTGGATGGCTGCCCAGCCCTGAGGGAGGAGTCAACGGGGCAAGGCCAGAGAGTTCAAGCAGAATGAAAGAGCACAGGGAATCTTACCAAGACAAGGTCTGTGTGGAACTGAAGTTGAGTGTTCCACAGCAGGAGGGATGTCCCAGGAATCAGCAGCCACAGGACATGTCCTCCAAAGTGGTCAGCACCCTCACGCAGCCCAAGGAGGAAGATACTGGCTTAGAGGGGAAACGGGTGGAGAGATTACATCAGAGACTGGCAAAGGCTAGTGAGAGGGGTCCTGACTACTCCAAGCTTCCTTGGATAGGGTTCTAAACCCTTCCCAGAGCATCACGTTCCAGGATCCTGAAGATGATTGTCAAGAAAGAGCCACAGTATGGCATTGACCAACTGCCTGGCATTCCCTCAGTCCCATGTTGGGGGACTGTGAGTCTCAACCTGTAGGCTCCTTCTCTGAGAGAAGCTAGGTGGGCCTCAACCCTACTTTTTCTCCTTCCCAGAGCTCTCCAGAAAGATGAGATGAGAGGCACCTCTATGTCCTGGCACAGCCCTGGGGAGGGAGCAGATCTAGGAGGTCAGGATCTGCATCCCTTAGCTCAGTAACCTCCAAAGGTCATCCCCCTCCTGGCTCTGAACCATGTAGGGTGACTGTGCTTGAGGTGCAGCATGTTGTTCCTATTCTATGGGCTATGACCTTGCCATGGGTCTGAACAGGACCCAGTGTGATTATCCCCTCTCCTAGCCTAGCATATTGTCATAATGAAGATGTGGGGTCTCCAGGGCATGCTAACTTCAAAATATAAACAAATACTTCTCATGCCAAAACACCCTTGCAGTTAGCCATTCTAGAACATAAGTTAAATCATGCACTACATCAGACCTCAAGCCTGCTTTATACTAAGAGCTGGCATATGTGCCCAGAGAAATTATCCCAGAAGCTTAGCACCGCATCAAAGTCATGTATCCCAGTGGTCAGTGCAAATCTAGGGGCACGGTATGAGAACATACTTCATCCATAGCTGTTACATGGGGACCCTAGGTCAGAGCAGCAGTCCCCAGTCAAATGCACAGCCAGGACCCCGCACGATCATCTCACGTGCCCCCAATACATCAGGCTCTACAAACAGCAGGGCCTTTGGCATATTCCACAAACCCAACTCCCAAAAGTCATAAGATGTGTGTTCTGGAGCTCCAGAGGGCTTGTCCAGTTACAGNGGCATATTCCACAAACCCAACTCCCAAAAGTCATAAGATGTGTGTTCTGGAGCTCCAGAGGGCTTGTCCAGTTACAGGACACACTGAGGACAATCAGGGGAGAGCTGCCTGCTGGCTGCCCAGTCCGTCTGCCCTAGCCCAGATCATGAACAGGAGGGACCCTGCTCTTTCTAAGTGAGATGAAACATTTAAAAAATGACACTAAGCAGCAGCTAAAATCCAGATACTACCAAACCACTTGTCACAGAGAACAACTAGTATTTGAAAGACAATGACTCCCGAGTTTGTGTGTTTACTTAATTTTAAGTTAGGCTTTCCAGATCCCTAAATCAACAGTGGTTTCTGTGAATCCTCCTGTAAGAGGAAAATCAAAGCCAGAGCGCACACAGGTCAGGGAGAAGCCTGTGAGAAAGGCAATGGTTCAGCGCCACCTGCAGGGCCACGGCTGCAAGTGCAGCACCTGAGTCACCAGCTGGGAACACCACCTGGAGCGCAGGAAATGGGACAGGGCCACACTGTCCCTGGAGTTCTCGCCCAAACAGGATGAATTGATAGGACTTATCAGTGAGAAACTCCTCTGAGAATGGCTGCTTCTCCGTTTAGAAGAATCCAGTCCGAGTAGCTGTGGAGGACAGAGAGGCCCTGTAAGACT
>LOEQ01000116.1:639053-655269 GCA_001685075.1 Bramus lutescens | reverse complement strand
GGGGTATAAGCTAGCCGTGCGGGAGCTGGGCTGGATGAAAAGCAGGCCCGCTCCCCTTATTACTACAAACATTAGCAAAATTAGTTATGAAATAGTAAATTAAAGGGTCATAGCATTAGGAAGGCTGAGAACCGCTGCTCTAGAGAGCCAGAAACACATTTCTACTAATGGTTTTAGAGGTTTTCCTATTTTTTCATCTTTGTCATTTCCATTTTATTCCTATTATTTGATCTTTTTTCTTTCTCCTTATGGGCTGCATTTCCTTGAATGCCTGATACTTTTGTTTGTACCCCAGGACATTACAGATTTTTACATTGTTGAATACTGGATTCTGCTGTATTCCTTTAAAAACATTGGCCTTTGGGGCTGGAAAGGTGGCTCAGCCCTTAAGAGTACTGACTCCTCTTCCAGAGCAGCCATATGGTGGCTCACAACAGTAAGCCCTGTCTCAGGGGCTCTGACCTTTCCTGGACCCCACAGGCAGCAGACATGCATGTGGTGTACAAACACGCATGTAGGCAAAACTCTCATACACATAAAATAACAATAATAGAAAAGACATGACTCTTATCTAACACATCACATACAATCAGTTTGATTATCTTGAAGCCTGCCTTTCAGCTTGAGTAGGGTGAGTGAGAGCTGCCTGTAGTTTAAAGATAATTAAGCTCTACTGCTGGGTAATTTCCATTAGAGGACTCTACCCTAAACCTGGCGTTTTCCAGCCACGTAGAAGTTCTGGGTTCTGTTTGGCTTATAACTATATGAGGAGTTTTTCCCCCAAAATATACAGATCAAAATTCAGCCAATTGTTTAAATAATTCTGGAGATCTCATCCTCTCTTTTCTCAAAGTGCTTCTTTACAGCTGGACTCTGTTTGACTTCCCCCCTATGTGTATTGTGTCCTGCAAATTTCCTTGGTGGTAATCCAGGGTGAGGGCTCATCCCGTTCACAGCTCTTCTTTCAGGGACCGTAGTCTTACTACTTGTCACGCAGTGTGTGAAAATAGTTGTTTCATGCAGCATGAATTCTAATTGTTCCTAATTCTAATTTAATTGTTCTTAGTAAAATTCAGGAGACAGCTATTAGGGTGTGAAAGCTGAGAGAACCAGAGAGAATCAGAGAAGCAGTGCAGCCAGACTCTAGAGAGACCTTTCACCTCTTTCAAATCCCCAGACCAAAGGGGCGATCCTATCCTCAGACTGCACCAGACTGCACCCCAGACTGCCTCCTCAGACTGCGCCAGACTGCACCCCAGACTGCCTCCTCAGACTTCAATGAGCTCCTGTCTCCTTTGGCTTTATATTATTCTCTCTGCCCAGCCATATCACCCTTGTATGATCTCTGTTTCTCTTAAAGACTGGATCAGTTTCGTGTAGCCCAGGGTGGCCTTGAACTAACAAGGATCCATCTGCCTCTGTCTCCCGAGTCCTCGGATTAAAGGTGTGCGCCACCACTGCCTAGCCTCTAGTGGTTTAACTCTGCACTCTGATCTTCAGGGAAGCTTTGTTTGTTAAAACACAAACAACATATCACTGCAGTTTCATGTTTTTGTATGTTATCTCCCTCCATCCACCTGCCTTCCTCTCATTCTTCTATAGTTATTTATGGTAGGTTCTTACAGTGGGTAGAGCTCTACAATCAAAAATTTACTTCGTGCTGGGCAGTGGTGGTGCACATTTCAATCCCAGTACTTGGGAGGCAGAGGCAGGCAGATCTCTGAGTTGGAGGCTGGCCTGGTCTACAGAGTGAATCGGGACAGCCAGAGTGACCCAAAGATACCCTGTCTCAAAAAACCAACTCCCCCAAAAAAGAATCCACTATGCTGCCAGGCCTATTATATAGCTGAATGAGAGGCTGAGGAAGGAAGATTAAAATTTTAGGTCCAATTTGGAAAACTCAGTGAGACCCTGTCTCAAAATAAAATATAAAACAGGGGCTGGGAACATAGCTCAGTAATGGAGCTCTCGTCTAACACATTCATGTATAACAAAAACCCAGAGACAGATATTGGGGTTCAAGCTGAAGATCAGAAAAGCAAAGCAAGCAACCAACAGAGTTATTGCTTCTACCTAGGATGGAAGATCCTGTCTTGTCCTCATTGTGACTGCAGACTGAGCCCTGAACTCCTGTCTCCTCTTGTTTTATATTCCTCTTCAGTGCTGGGATTAAAGGTGTGCACCACCGCTGCCTGGCCTGTGTGGCTGACTAGTGTGGCTAGTTTTGTAATCTGATCTTCAGGCAAGCTTTAGTTATTAAAACACAAACAAAATATCATTACACAGTCAGGGCCCTGGGTTCAATCCCCAATATTTAAAAGAAGAATCATGCTTTCTCATTACCTTTAGGATTATTACTTGAAATGTTATTTCTGTATGAGTTTTAAAGATTCATCTACCTTCTTTTATATGTATAGGATTTTTGCCTGCATGTAGTATGCGCACCACGTGTGTGCCTGGTGTCTGTGAAGGTCAGAAGGAGGCATCTGTTCCCCTGGACCTGGAGCAGCAGACGGCTGCAAGTCACTCTGTGGGTGCTGGGTACTGAACCTATGTCCTCTGGGAGAGCAACAAGTGCTCTTAATTGCTCAGCCGTCTCTCCAGCCCCCTTCGGTATGATTTTGAATATCTTTTTTTCTGTTATAAATCATTATTTCATAAGATGATAACGAAGCACAGGCTTTATTATCCTCTCTGAAACTGATTTTACGGCACTTTGCTTTCTTCACCAAAAATGACTCTTGCTGTTTCTTTTCCCGAGTCTTGTCCTTCATCAGCCTCTTATAATTCTTTACCTATACTTTCTGAATACTTTTAATTAAGTTATTTCTAAGATTTTTATAATTTGGATGAAGCCTTTTTCTACCTCCATCTTCATTTCATTATTTCATATATAGAAAAATTCATTTTAAACTTGCCACAAGTATTGCTATCTTACCACAATTTTTTTGTTAATTCTTCTATGTAGAAAATCAAAGAGTATAGAGGTACCAATGTTACCATACTAGGAATCTAAAGAGAAATTTAAAAATTACTTCATTTGGGAATATAACAAACATACTACATACTAGAGTATAGCTATACAAAGTATACATGTAAAGTATAAGCATATTTTTGAGAAATAACTACATTTTCAAAAACTCAGTAAGCATAATGACCCTGTTTCATATTGTTTAAAACCTGCTTAATGTGTAATAGAAAAAAATAGAATTTCATTTCTACTTCTGCATTCAACTGAGTATAATATCTTATTTTAGCTAAGTGTCTCAAGAAAATCCAACCCCACAGAAAGATATAGCTAGAAAAAGGAAGAGCATCTTAAGTAAGTCCTTGTGGCTACTCTTTCTGATAACATTCCCCAAATTAAACAGCAATTCATTAACATCACCGTTTCTCATCAAAAACTTCCCTCCCCCAGACACAGTAGCATGTGGCCCAGCCGGCTGTAAACTCATCATGTACATAAGGATGAGCAGGAACTTGTGAGCTTCCAGCTTCCAGTCCCAAATGCTGGAGTTACAGGTGAGCACTACCATGCCCAGTTTCACACGCTGCTGGAGATGAACACCAAGGCTTTGTGGATGCTAGACAAGCCCTCTACCAACTGAGCTGCATCCCTAGACCCAGAAAACCTTTTTAATGACTGGGAAGACATCAAGCTCAGATAAAATTCTCCAAAATGTTCACGTCACACATGACTCACATTTTGCGACCAGTCACAAGTATTAGCAGATGCTGAAGTGACAGGCCCATTTGGTCCTTTTGCAAGGAACCATTTACCAAATATCCAAGTTTGAGAGCTAGAGTTCTCTATTGGTTCTTCTTTCCGTGAGAAAAGAGGCTGCTCAGTGGGCAACTGAATCTTGTGATGCTTTCCCTAAGGGCATTCATCATGCTGATTGTTCGTTCAGAATATTGAAAACGATGCCTACTCAAGTGCCAAGATTTAACAAAATGATAAATCTTACTGCTTTATTAAAGCCTTTGAAGTGCAGAACGAGACATTTGTCAATGATGTGAGAGACTATTGCATCAGACGATGGTCTTAACATACTCCGAAGAATATTTCTTCAAGGTTTTGGTCTTGTTTATAAGTGATGACTTCAGACACCATGGCTTTTAACTTATTTTGTATTGATGGTTCTCCACTGCAGAGAGATGAGATCAGCTCCTCAGGCAATGCTCAATGACGGCCAGGACATGTCTGTTTGCATAGCTAGAGAAAGGGATGCTACTGATCCATCTACTGAGCAAAGGCCAGAGATTTCCCTCCCATGATGAGGAGTTGCCAAGGTTGAGAAATCTTAAACTGTATTACTAAAATTATATCCATACTTTTGTATATATGGGTGTGAAGGGGCAACCTGTGTGTGGAGACGAGAGGTCAGTGTCGGGTGTTTCTCTCTCACTCTCTACCTTATTTTTTGAGACATATCCACAGTTTCTAAAAGTTTACACCAGCAACAAAATGTTAGCTTAGGCATTGACTTGTAATATTTCCCAATTTCTGTAGCACATGCACTCCCACTATAGTTAGTGTTATGTCTACTTGCCTGACCTATGAGATGCCCAAACAGCCTCTAAAACGTTTGCACATATGTCTGTGGCTTCTTCACGAGCATCTCATGCCCTTGATCACTGGAGTTCCTGGCTCTTCAGTTCTTGGCCTTCAGGGTTTACCCAACATACGAATCTATTGACCTGCCCCAATTCTCAAAACTTTAGATTGGATTACAGTGCTAGCTTTCCTAGCTCTCCAGCTTGCAGATGGAGAGGAAATTTTTAGGTTGCCATAACCATATAAACCAATTTCCATATGAATCTCTTCTTATGGTATCAATGGTTAGGTTGAACCACTTTTGACAATTATGTGAAAGCAATACACATGCCATAGAGATCATACTCGGGATTTTGATCTCCCCAGGTTAGTGATACCTGGTAAGATATTATCTTGAGATTTTAGTGGTAATCAGTTTTCAACAGTGAGCTGTGTATGTGTGTTGTTCAACGGGTGTTTGTGAGGGTAGGCATTGAAAATGTATTTTCAAATTATGATATTCTTGATGACTGTGGTGCTTACTCTCCATTGTCAACTTTACTGGATTTGCAGTCACCATGGAAACCCATCTCTGGGTATATTCATCAGCTTGTTTCCACAAAGGGTTAAGCGAATAGTAAGATATAGCCTGGCTATGGGCAGTGCCATCCCAGGGGCAAGGAGAAAATGAGCTGAGCCCTGATGCTCACCTTGCTTTACTTCCTAACTGCAGATGCCATGTGACCTGATGCTTCATGCTTTTACTGCCATGCTTTCTGCACGCAGTGAGTTGTAGCCCCCTCAAACTGTAGGCCAAAATAAAATCTTCCTTCCAGAAATTGCTACTTGTCAGGTCATTCATTGGTTGCAAGAACAAGAACAACAACTAACACAGAGGGTTTATTGGGATACAGCCTCCTTGTAATAAGAAGAATATTGATAATATCTATGTGTATCCTGGTGGTTCTGTTCTTCTGGAGAACACATGGTCCAGTCTATGATTGATTTCAAACTACTAACGTGACATCGTCAAGCAAGAAATTGGTGAGAGGTCCCTGCCTCAAAGATACAGACGTCATAAACCCAAGAGCACAAATAGTAAAATCATGAGTTCTGTGTACTTGTTACCTACACCTGTAATGCTTAATTGTAGATAAACTTACTTAAATTTTAATAAGAGCTATGCTTAACAACAATTCACAAAATTCCTTAACAGTTTCTTGTGCATTAATATTGACCAGTCTGGTTCCAGCATGTACTGGAATGGCATCTATCATTCTTAAATTCACAGTTTATTCCCAGAGTCTGGGGGAGACTGATTTCTGTTTCATAAAGAAGGGAGAAGGGCCTCCATTCTGGATTGGATTTTATATCCGCTCAGAGTTACATTTAACAAAACATCCATGTAAATGTGGCTGGACCCAAAGGAAGCCTGACCACTTCTTTCTATTAGAAATCTCATTGGAGAGGAGACAGGACCCTAACATGGCACCTATGGCAATGCTGCAATACACAGACACACAGATGCACAACTCCTCCTGTCCTCTCTCCCTCAAGATAGGACACAGACTGTGTTTCTGACTTACCCTTTTCCTATAGCGAGATTATGAAAAAATAGACCACCAGTTTGCAATGTGTGGCCCATGGGTCAGCAGCAGCTGCCTCACTTGGAAATTCCAGAGAGTGGAAACCAGCAGTTTATGATTAAAAACACCCAACGGGTTATTACAGGGCACGCTAAAGATTGAGACCCACTCTGTGAGATTATTTATCCTTTCTTTTTAATAAGTTATGTTTTATCCATTAGAATTACAACAAAACAAACGTAGGTCATCCTGATAACATTTGATATTTCCCTCCAGTCTCCAGAACTGACAGATAATTTCTTAGAATGCATGAATCCTCCCAAGGAAGAATCTCATCAGCCATGCAGTGATTTATATACTTCATCTTTCAGAAGAAAATTGTTTTTAACTTCTGTGAATACTATGGCCCATATGCATCACCGAACCATAAAACCTGACAGCATCTAAGCTTCCAGGGCCTAGTCTGTGCCCTGCAAGTCACTGGTACCTTCTTCACAGGTAGGAGCTATGCTTTGGCACTGGGTTTGAGCTATAGCACTTAAAGGAGTGGAGAGGTCATGTCAGATCCCGGAGGAGTCAATCAAATGATCATAAGTACTTTGAAATATTATTTTCCTAACCCCCGATGTCTTGTATAGGAATTACTTAAAATTGATCATGTTTAATTTCAAAAGTAAATAGGTAGGGGGAAACTATTTAAAAATTTCAGTAATAAATAAAACAGGAGATGACTGACAACTGAATTTTTTCCAAATTATGAAATTTGTACCAGTGGATCTACTGCCTATGTAACAACTTCATCTAGGCTTATTTCCTTCTAGTAACTTTATTTCTGTGTTTTTGTTACTCACTGGAGGATATATGCTATATTTACTTACATTTTAAAGTATCCATTTATTTGTGTGCTTATGAAGGGGCAAGCACACGTGCGTGCATGCATGTTTGGGTGTGTGTGTATATGTGTGTATGTGTGTGTGTGTTGAGGTTGAAGCATGGCTCTTGAGAGTTGATTCTCCTGTAGGATTCAGGGATCAAAGTCATCTTGGAAGGGCTACGCACAAGCCCATCCACCTGTTGGGTCATCTTGCTGCTCTTACAGGCTATACTGACACATTCATTATTCTACTTTCAGAAGAAAGCCTATTATGAGCATTGCTTTCACTGAGTATTTTTTGAAATGTAGTTTCATATTATTCATTTGTGTCTATGCCCTATAATTTAGCCAACCCCCAATGTAGGAACTTTGGGTTATAGCTAATGTCTCACTTTTAAAGTAGCATTTGTGGTGGGATGCTGTACATATTTTCTAGCTAGCAGAAGAAGCGACATATTCCTTGAACAGTTTCTAAGCGCTCCTGACCATCTTCCCCTCCTTCCTCTGTATTGCAGTTTAAATTGCTCGTGGGTTTGCCCCTTCAAGTATTCACCTCTTTCACTCTTGGATCACAGCCCCTCATTGTGATTTAACACATTTGCATAAACATAAAAATCAAAGTTGGGAATTGAAAAGGAACTGGTACCGAAGTCTTTGTGTTCTCTGTGAACTCTCACTTTTAGTATCAGCCATGCCTACACTTCAGGTTTGGGCGTTACAGTCTCTAGTTCCTAAACAGGAAGAATGCTGATAAATGGTTTGAGCCACGGCAACAAATATGCATACAGGCATGTTAGTAGGTTTGATCCACGGATGTTTATTTTATGAAGTCCCTTAAGTTTTCAAAAACTCTAAAAATCAACAAGACATTTTAGATTAGAATATGAATCATCTTTCTATGTTGGCTTGTTCCTGGCAGAAGTCAGGCATCTTTTAGTTTAAAAAAAAACTATCATGTTTACTGTACATTTGTGCATATGTGCACCTGTGCATAGAGACACACGTGTGTGCTGCGATATGGATGTGGTCAGCGGACAACTTCAGGAGTTTGATCTTTCCTTACACCATGTAGGTTCCAGGGATTGAACTCAGGTCATCAGGCTTGGCAGCAAGGGTCTTTAGCTGCTTGGCCATCTTGCTGGCTGTCTTTTAGATGAAATATAATCCTATCACACACACACACATACATACATACACATGCACACACTATAAAACTTTCCCTAAACTGAAAATGAGCAATCCTTTCAGTTACTATTTTGATAAACCATCTTACCTATAGTCAAGTTTGAATGATATTTCTTTCCATTTGGAATAGGAAAAAGTAACATAAAATATTGTTGAATTATGATGACTAAACATAAAAATGCTTTCATGGCTTGGAACCAAAAATAAATATATTATAAATCGTTCTAGGATTAAGAAAAAAATCTCTACCAAGTATGGTGGTGCTCTCTAAAGTTGGAGAAGGAAGATTCCTTTGATAATCAGGAGTTTGAGACCAGCCCAGGCAATATAGTGAGTCTCATCAAAATAAAAACAAACCAGAATAAAATTTCAATATACTTTTTTCTTAGATTGGGTTTTAAGAAAGAATGATTTTATCGCCAATATATCATCGAAAATCTTGATTGCTGAATACATAACCAGAAAGCAGCATAAAATTACAGAATATTGAACAGATAATGAATACTGCCATTTTGAAACTAGTATTATTCATGCTTTTCTCATTCTCTAGTATGTTCAACTTCTTGGCAAGCCAGTAACGTGAGAAAGCATGAAGCAAACTTCTAATAAGATCTTGTCTTACACAATTGAGAAGTTCTACAAGGAGCCTTCAAACAAGCAGATTCAAACGAGCACAATAACAATTAAAAAGGAGACAAACCGACATGGACGCCAGGCTTTTGTTCTTTTCTACCTGTTTACCAAAATCACAAGAGAGTAACCGGAGGGTGCCGCTAGGGGACACCAGTACTCAGGGACTTCACCGGCGTCAGCGCGGGTGGGAGTGGGGCCGCTCCCTTCTGTCCTCTCGTTCATCTGGACTTCCGCCGGAAGCGGCCCCGGTAGTGGTTGTCCTCTGATAGTTGGGCTCTGGTTGTACGGCGGTTCGTCCACCCTGCGTGGGTGAAGTTATCGCCCAGGAGCTGTGACAGCTAAGTGGAGCTTAGACCCTGGCGGCGAGATGGACATCCTCAAGTCGGAGATTCTGCGGAAGCGGCAGCTGGTGGAGGACAGGAACCTGCTAGTGGTGAGGGTCCTTTGACTGTGGAGTTTGGACTCGAGGCTCGTGTTCTTGTGCGTGGATGGGTGTTGGGGTGAGGGTGATGGACTGAGAGGAGTTGGGCCCGGCGTGGGGTTGACAGATCTGCCACACCATCCTGGGGCAGGTTGTCAGCCAATAGCTAGGAAGAGTGAGTTTGAACCCTAGACTGGGTACTTCAGCGTTTGCTCTCCTAACCGACACCAGCGGCAGGTAGAGTAATAAAAACAACTTAGGGGCCATGAGACGGTCCAGATCACGTTGCGGAAGTCAGTATACTTTACTAAGCGGTTTGGCACAAGCCATAGAGTTCACTGCTCATCTGTTCCCCTTTTTTTGTTTGTGTGCAAAAGTTTTATGTGCGGCTCCGGTGTCTTCCCACCTTGGTTTTGCCTGCTATAGAATTTCACATAAATAGGATGTACATTTTTATATGGAGCCTCATTTGATCAGAGTGTTTTGAGTATTTCTCATTCTCCGGTATAGTTTTTTTTTAATTTCTGAAATTGCATTCTGTTGTCTGAATAGACCCAGTTAGCCATCTTCCTAGTGATGAGTATTTGAGCTGTTTCTAAGATTAGATTGAGCAAATTCTGAACCTTCGGGAAGCTTTGTTTTCATCTCCTTAGAACTGCTAGGTTATAGAGCTCATGCATATTTAGTTGTAGAAAACGCTATTGTCTTTTTTTTTTAACATAGCTCTACCATGTTACACATCCACGAGTAGTGTCAGAGAATTGGTGTGTCTGCATTCTTGCCTTCTTAGTGGAGAGGTATTGGTGTGGTTCTTATTTACGTCTTCTTGATAAATTAGATTAAGTGTGTGTGTATAATATTTAATATGTGTGTGAATTTTTAGATACTTATGTATCTTTTGTGAAGTGTTAAAACGGCTTGTAAATTTAAATTAGGTTAGCTTTTTATTAATTATCCTTTATATATATCACCACTTTTCTTTGATAAGTATATGTTTTCTAGATATTTTCCTCCAGATTGGGTTATCTTTTATTTCATTAATAGTCCCTCTTGATGAATAAAAGTTGTGTGTGTTTCAGAGAGACAGAGACAGGACATTTATATTTATGGGTGGGGGAGCATGGCAGGGGCCCTTGGGCTCATCAACAACAAGGCAATCAGGATAGACTGGAAACAGCCAGGTAGGACATTTATAGGGGGATGATCAGGAACCAGAGAGATGAGCATAGACGCTACCTAAAATTCCAGGAGAGAAAATTGAAAGCAGATCACCAATCCTCCAGATGGAAGGTAATACCAGGAATCTGAGTAGGGGTGTGTGTGTGTTCTTGTTCATGTCCCTGTCACTGTGTGTCCATGTCCCTAGCTGCACTAATGCTTAGGCACAGGCACCCTACACTATTTCAGCCATACCAGGAAACACTCCCAGGCCCAGCATGCTGACCACCGGCTTTGAGTTTTGACCACCCTCTCTGGATCCCAGCCATTTCCTCACTCTGGTGCCCTCAGAGCTGACAGCAACCCCTTTGCTCTCCCTACACAACCTTTATAGATGACAGATGTGTATGCCGGACCTGTGTGTGCCAGGGCAGGATGGTGTCAGCCAGCTATTTCCTTACACTCTCTTTATAGCCTGTCAGGTGCTGGTGGGTGTGGACCTGACTGCACCCAGCCAGGGTGACACAGCCAGCTGCTGGTGCCTGGTCTCCTCCTGTTCTGTACAAGGCAGTGCTGAGTGTTCAGAGCTCCAGGAAGTAGGTACCATGGGATTCCCCTGGGTCTCCAAGGTGTTTCCCTGTGGTCTTATCCAAGCAGTTATGACAGCTTCCAGGTCCCCTTCCTCTTGGATTTCTGAGATTTCCTCCCAGATGGAGGCCCTCAACAGGGTCATGAACTTGCCTTAAATCCTCTGCAACATTTCTGGCTGCACAGGTAGAAGTATTTGAAACCATTTGTGAATCTTGTAGCTGCTCATGGCAGCTTCTGAAGAAACATATCCACCATGGTGTCCAGGGTGAACCTTAAGGTGGCAGCGCCAGGCACCCGTTAAGAATGTGATCTGGTAGACCTTCTCCACAGACACTGCCAGATTAGCATTGCTTGTTTCGACCCTGTGGAATCACCACCGGCTTTTGATTTCATAGAGCACAGTTTGTTTCTGTCCTCACCCTCTTCCTCCCTCCCTCTCTGTCAGTTCTTGCTATGCAGTCTTGCTTTATCATCCAGGTTGACTTTGAATTGATGCCTCAGCCTCCCAAGGGCTGCAGTCCTGTACCTGTCTTCAGTTTGTCATTTATTTAATGGTTATTTTCTGTTTCTTGTTGGGAGTTTAAAACAGTGTAACCAGGTGGAAAATAGATGAGCAGTTTCTTAAAAGTTACGTGAACCAGCCCTTCTGCTTGCTTGAGATGTTTATTAAACTTTAAAGGTGCGGTCTTCTGAAAGTTCATAGTCTTTTATGAAATGCTGCTTATTTCAGAACATTTTGAGTCAGATTTTCATATGATGCCAAGGAGGAGTTATCACTAGCGAAACCCAGAATTGATATGGTGAGATTTGTTCCAGGGGAGGAGACATTACACATTTTTTTCAGCGCCCATATTGATGAGAGCTCCTGAACTGGCGCTTTATGCCGTAATTTCTGTTCTGGTTAGGAGAAAATAGCAAAGGGATAGCTCTGTGTTGTTCATTGTAAATCTGTAGAAATTATCGTTGAACTCAGATATTAGGAAAGTGAATGAAAAGGAAAAACATTTTGAAAATACACTTGGTATATTCTCTTTGCTGTGAGAACTCCTATTACAGTTCAAGAGAAATAGCTGAAAATTTATCACACATCAGAACACAGGGACTCAGTGTGATGATCTCCAGACTAAAAACATGACCAGATTCTTGGAAACTGCAAAGTGTTTTCAAAGGTTTCTAAGAGTGTTGGTATCTGTGGGGCATGCATTTCTGCCAAGAATACGTTATTAACTTACTGTTTTTTGTTTTTGTTTTTTTTACTTTGATAGGAAAATAAAAAATATTTCAAGCGGAGTGAACTTGCAAAAAAAGAAGAAGAAGCATATTTTGAAAGATGTGGCTATAAGGTATAAGTTCAAAGTTTTATGCTAAATCTTACATTTCTTAAATTTATACAGCTGTTGCTAAATAACAAAATTATTGATCTCTGTTCAATTTATCAATGTTATACATTAGCCTATAAATGAGAAGCCATCTGGAGAGGTATGAGTTTTTGGTTTTGGTTTGGCTTTTTTAAAAAACAGATCTTGAATTCAGGAAAATACGTGCATGACTTTTGGCTTGGAATGGTTTGGCTTTCTGTGGACAGCATGAACTGGCTTGAGATCGAAGCTTGAATTTTTTTTTTTTTTAATTAAGCCCTGGTTCTGATACTGCCGTATCTTCATCTCCACCACCACTCTCCCCTACCTCTCCCCATAAAATAATGTGTTTTGAAAAAACTCAAAACACTTTATTCATTCAGCCTTGATTGTATTAGCAGCTTCCTTCTGAGTACTTTAAGCGGTTGGTTTATGTTAGTATTATTGTTAATTCCTCTTAGGCCCAGCTAGTACTCCTGTCTGATAGAATACTTACCCTCTGTATGTTTTTGTTTCTTTTAAACATGAGGCAACTTTTGTGATGCTATATAGTCTCTTAGTCAGAAGAAGAATTTTGAAATAAATGAGCTCTCAGAATGGCCTCCTTAGTGACCTTTAGATGCATGACTGAAACAGTCTTTCACACTGCCTAGCTGATAGCGTCCGGGGTGCTCACTGGGAGGGGAAACCCTACAGGGCCGAGAAGTCCTTTCAGTTGTCTTCAAGCAGACTAGCTGACTCTTAGCTCACAGGTAACAGAGCAGACCAGCTGGCTCTTAGCTCACAGGTGACAGAGCAGACCAGCTGACTCTTAGCTCACAGGTAACAGAGCAGACCAGCTGACTCTTAGCTCACAGGTGACAGAGCAGACCAGCTGACTCTTAGCTCACAGGTGACAGAGCAGACCAGCTGGCTCTTAGCTCACAGGTGACAGAGCAGACCAGCTGGCTCTTAGCTCACAGGTGACNNNNCTCTTAGCTCACAGGTGACAGAGCAGACCAGCTGGCTCTTAGCTCACAGGTGACAGAGCAGACCAGCTGACTCTTAGCTCACAGGTAATGGGCCCATCGAAATATGCGCAGTCATACATTTGTTGATGGAATGCATGGAATGGAGAAAGTTCTGGAAATTAATTTGTATAGCATTTCTAGAGGAAAGCATGAAAAATGTAGATGATTTCCATATGCATTTGGCTTTTTTTTTTTTACTGTTGGAATACAAAGGAATATTTTTAAAGATAGATGTTTAAAAGTTTCTATTTGTATTTTGTTAGTTTTCTATAAAGATACCGACTTCATTTGCTTCTAGTTTAGGAAAGTAAAAGACATTTTCTATAAATAACCCTGAGTAGAAATGTAGAAAGAAGAGTTCTCACATTTTACTTGCCCAGTATCATGCCCAGGCGTGGCCTGAAATGAGAATCCTTTATTATACGTTTCTCTGCTAACTTCATCTCTAAGTGTGAACCTTTGCTACCTTTGGAGAAAGTAGGATAATAATCTAATATAGTGTGACTTTTGCTTTGTGTAGGTTCTTTTGGTGATGTGAGCAGGGTTTTTTGTTTGTTTTTGTTTTTCTGTTTCTTATATAAAGGAGAAGGGGTGAAGCACAATATTTTTGGCGACAGCGCTATAGCCTTGAATCCAGCTGCAGAATGTCTTAGATCTTTGTCCCAGAACTGTCAGCGGCCATTATATATAATTAAAGATGCATCAGCTCCTAGAGTGAAGACATCTGATTACGTGATTAAAGAGAGTGGTAGCTTTGCTCTTTAACAACCCCACCCTCCTGCAGTAGTGGCGGTATAGTAGTGCTCCCTTGTAGAGGCCAGACACCATGTTAAGGCTGGTGCTGGACTGACCTGTGTAAGTATTCAAAAAGTTAGTTTTTATTTGTTTTTCTTTACCTTTAACCAGAAACTATCGTGTCATGAATTGCATGATTTTTTATTGTGCAGACTTTCTTAATGGAATAGTAGTTTCTTAAAGCCGATCTTTATGTTTCTTTGAATCTTATTCCTACTTCTGAATTTTAAACTTATTTTGTGGTTGAATGGAAACCACACTTCAGAATATTTCCAGGCTACACAGTGAGGCTTATAGTTCCTGTACTCCGTTTTCTGTTTGTGACTGAAGCCTGCTGCCCGAATGTGGAAACTAGATGAAAACGTCGCCCCCTGTAGGTTCCTGTGAGCAAAAGTGTCTGTGCTCCTTGGGTGGCATTGCAGGCTTCCTTCCTTTTCTTCGAGGTTGGCAGCTCATTTTGTGGTTCAGTGTGCACAGCCCTCAGCATTCTTCAACATGCCGAGTGTGTGGTTTACCCAAGGTTGGAGTAATATGTCTGAAGAAGCAAAATAGGACGAGCTCTAGCTTGGTGTCCCACAGGCTCTGCGGGAAGCAGTTCTTTAGCCTTCATTGTACAGGCGAGCAGCAATGGCTAACCCTTGAGGGTAATTTCCTCACAGAGGAGAGGCAGATTGATTGTTTTCAAGAGGAAGGTGGGCTGTTCTAGCATCTGGGGAGAAATTGAGTTTAGATTTAAGTGCTCTTAGGTTTTTGTCTCAGAAATGGTTGTAGTTACACCACTCCTTTTTAGCAAGAATGCGCTCGCTCATGTGCATGCCTTCCATGTGTCATGTTCCTGAACTGGTGTCTGAGCAGCTCCGAAAGCATGCACAGTTGCTCCGCAGCCTTTGCGCAGAGCAACAGGAAGTTAGACCTCAGTCTAAACACTCTTGCTCCGTGTGGGTGGCTAAGGTGATAGTTGGCGAGTAGACATGCATTGTAAGTTTAAACTTCATTTCTTTGGGCTCTTAACCTAGATACAACCAAAAGAGGATGACCAGAAACCACTGACATCATCAAATCCAGTGTTGGAACTTGAACTAGCAGAGGAAAAACTACCCATGACTCTTTCTAGGCAAGAGGTAAGGTTATATTTGAGTATTTTATAGTCAGAAAGAAAAAAATTTGTACTGTACTTGCATAACTTTTGATATTTCCAAAATGAGAATGATTCGACTTAAAAATCTTGTGTAGCCAGACAGTTTTTTTCATGAACTTCTAAATCTCTGCTTCCTTTGATAATTTTCTTACTTCAAAATGAAACAGGAGCTGGAGGGGTGGCTTAGGTGTTAAAAGGCGTGGCTGCTCTTCCAGAGGACCAGAATTGGGTTTCCAGACCTCTGTGGGCATTAGGCACACATGTACACAGACCTGCATGCAGGGGAAACACAAATAAAACACCCCTCCACATACACACTTTATCATTATTGTGTGAGTGTATGATGTGTGTGGGCGTGTGTGTCAGGGCCCATGTGGAGGGCAGATGACAACCTCGTGCAGTGTTTTCCACAGGTCCCAGGCCTCAAGCCCAGGCCACCATACTTGTGCATGAAGTGCCTTACTCCACCAGCCTGTAGTCTTCCTCTTTTAAAGACTGTATTTTAAATACATGACACAATCTAAGTAATTATAACAAGAATTATCAAAATTGTTTAAATGATACTCTTTTGCTATTTATTACATCTTTTCTTATTTCCTGGTCCATATTTTCAAATTAAAACATAGCTCTAAGTAACTTTCTTCCCTCTTTTTCTTTTTCTTTTTTTAAAGATTTATTTATTTGTTATGTACACAGTGTTCTGTCTGTATTGTATGCTTGCTGGCCAGAAGAGGGCACCAGACCCCATTACAGATGGCTGTGAACCACCATGTGGTTGCTGGGAATTGAACTCAGGACCTCTGGAAGAGCAGTTAGTGCTCTTAACCTCTGATCCATCTCTCCAGCCCCCTCCCTCTTTTTCTTTAGTGCTATATAGCTTTTAATGTCTGCTTAATTTCTCAACACGTTTTTGCACCATGATTTTTTTCC
>LOEQ01000116.1:622403-637807 GCA_001685075.1 Bramus lutescens | reverse complement strand
CGCCTGCCTCTGCCTCCCAAGTGCTGGGATTAAAGGCGTGTGCCACCACCACCACCCGACCAGATTTTTGCTTTTTTAAGCAATTTATATTTCAAAATACTGTTTGAACACTAAAGTATGTATCCACATATACTTTTAGAAAGGCCTAAGCAGTCATAATTACATGAGATGAGGGCCAACAGTGTGTCCTTTATGCTATGTTCTGACAAGTGTATGGGTGTCTGTGTGTCTGTATAAACTGGATGCTTACATTAAGGGCTTGCTTTAGATTTGCATTATAGATTCATATGTCAGACGACTTGATAGGAATTTTTTGGTAAAATAATATATGAGATATTTGAGTCAAAATAGTGTTTTATTTAAAGTATTTTCCCTTTTCATTCACAAATATCTATTATGAGACAGATGATTAAAGTTTCCTTGAAGGATCTTGGGACTGTCATACTGACTCTGAGAGTGCTTGCTTGTGGAGCCTCGCGGTCTCAGTTGGTTCCCTGGTACCCACGTGGTGGACAGAGAGAACTGACTCCTCTGCATACGCTTCATGGTTGACTGCCCTTGCAAATACATTTAAAAAAAATTGAAGGACTTTATATTTCACTTAGAAACATTTATTTGGGTAATTATATTATACTTATAAACTTAAGTTTCATTTTAAGATACGTATATGCAAATTGTTTTGAGATGTTTAATTTTTTCCCTCTTTGAAGTCTCCTTTGTATATTTTCATAGGTCATCAGAAGACTGAGAGAAAGAGGAGAACCAATTAGACTGTTTGGAGAAACTGATTATGATGCTTTCCAGCGTTTAAGAAAAATAGAGATTCTTACACCTGAAGTTAACAAGGTGAGACGTCAAAGCTAAAGACATAAAATGGCACCATGTGAGCTGGAGTAGATGGGCTTTAACTGATTTGTATTATTGTAGACGAGTACAGGAACAGTGTCGGTATAGGACGGTACTGCGGGAGTTGTGGCCGAGTGAGATTTGACTGACTGCATTATTGTAGGCGAATAGGAGAAAATAGTGTCAGCTTAGTGCTGCTGAAATAACTGTTTTTAAGGGAACTGTATCTTGAGCATTACATTCGATCTATTACATGTGAGCATATAAGGATACATGTGAGCATATAAGGATAAAGAATATGTTTATCACCCAATGTCTGTGTCCCTTCTCTGCTCACAGGCAGCACCTTTCTGAATTAAGATACCATGAATTGAGTTTTACTTCCTGCTTTGGTGTTTAACACTTTCAGTATTTCATATGGATAGACCCAAGAGTGACTATCTAGTTTCTTTTGCTCAGCATGACATTTTTTAAAGTGCTATCTATGCTATGGAGGACAGTTTCCCTTTATTGATCAGTAATGTTTAGTTATGAGTGCTCACTTCTAGCTTTGGGCCACTGTGAATAGAACTACTCTGAATACGCACATGCAGTGATTCGTGGAGGGGGTGCGAGGTCTCCGCACTCTCAGTACTAGTACTAGCTACAAGCAGCATTACTCAATGATAAGAGTAAACGTGTGCTTTATAAGAAGAGCCAGGCATTTCTAAAGATCAGCATATGGTATTGTTAGACTTTTGAATTTAAACCATTTTCTCGTGTGTGTAAAATCTCATGTCCCTAGTGACTGAAGATGTCTTTTCATACTTTCCTTCCTTTGTACAGTGTTTGTGTTGTGTCATTACTGTGACACAGTAACTAACACAAGCAGCTTAAGGTTAATTATTTTGGTGGCACTTTTGAGGGATACAGTTCAGTTGGGCAGGAGGCCATCGGTCACATTGCACACACAGTCAGGAACAGAGGGATGTATGCTGTGCTGGTGTTTGCCTCTTTTTCTTCTTTGTTTTGTTTGGGACCCCAGGCCATGGGATGATACCACCCACACTTAGTGTGGGTGTCCAGCCTCACTTTACCCAGTCTAGATAATCATAGTTATACCCAGAGATTTGTTTCCATAAAGTCCATCAACAAGATTAACCATCACAGATTTATTAAATCCTCTTGTTCAGTTTTTAATTGAATTGTTTGTCTTTTATTAACATCTATTTATTTATTTGTTTGTTTATTATCCATTTATCCATCCATCTACCTGTCTTTTGGTTTTTTTGAGACAGGGTTTCTCTGTAAAATAGTCCTGACTGTCCTGGAACTAGCTTGTAGATGAGTGCTGGGCTTCAAGGCATGGGCCACCACCACCTGGCTAATGTCTTTTTATTAATTAGGAGTTGCTTATATGTGCTGTATATAAGCCCTTTGTTAGTACACTGATAGGATTTTGGACTTATTTTTTCCTAGCCTATGGATTACTTATGTTTTTAATGCAGTGTTGCTGAGCAGAAGTTTTAAATTTTGATGAAGTCACAGTTGACTTTTTTTTAATTTAATTTTTAAATTTTTCTTATGGTTATTGGTTTTGTGTTCTGTTTGAGAATTCTTTGTATATACCAAGGACTTGAAGAGATACTTTGTGTTTTCTTCTAGAAGTAACAGTTGTAGTAGAGTCTACATGGGAAGCTGTGGTCATATGTTTTTGCTCAGCATCTGGTCTGTTCTGTGGGCTCCTGAAAGGAGTGTGGTTTTGCTTTAGTTGTTTGGTTCTACATTTGTCAGTTAGGGTTGTGTTTGTTCAACTCTTCTGGGGCTTTGTTAATGTTTTATCAGCCAACCGTTAATTACTGAAAGGTATGTGTGGTTTTTTGTGGCTGTGTAACAGACTGTCCCAAAACTTGGTGCTGTGAAGCGATTTATTAATATCAAATCTTTCTTGGTTATTTATAACTTTAATGACACTAGACAAACTCAGTTCTGACAATTCATGGGCTAAGCTAGGCAGTCCCTTGCCTAAGATCTTCATGTGATTGCAATCAGACAAAGTGCTTGCTGGCTTGGTGTCTCAGTCAGAGCGGTGGGATAGCTGGGGACCGGCTAGTGGTCTTGTTCCACGTGGTTTGTTTGCTAGTTTGTGCTCCCTGTCTGCTTTTCTCCTTTCCACACCACTTTCTGCATTGCATCCTAGCAGTGCCAGTCAGCCCTGTGGTACTCAGTTCCTGGGATATTTGTGGCCTTCTGTGTCTATAATGATGTGCTTGCTGAGACTCTCTCCAAAATGTGTCTGGAAATCGTCCTCTGTTCTTCTAGACGCAATGCAAGAATTCCCTCCTTTTTTTTTTTTTTAACTTATCCGCAGTCCCCTTCAGAATTAGTTGCTCCCTTCTCTATGTTATTACAATAAATCTCTGCTGGCACACTTAGTGTATTACTTAGTGTATTTCACTGATGCCAGAGTTTTGTGCATATGCAGCCTGTCCTGGGGGTCAGGGGCTGTTCTGTTTTTGTATTTGTGGCTGAGGCCTCACTTGTGAAGGTTAAGGATAGCAGATAGGGATAAGGGTCTGGATTCTAGTCCTGAAGTAGAATGATTAGTTGTGGACCAGTGGCAAGTCTTCTAACTTTTTCCAGTCCTGCTTGTGAAACAGAGACAGTGGGACCTCCTGCTCACTGTGGTGTTTTGAGAATTAAATGAGGTAACCATTTGGAACCTGGTCCTGTACATCACATAGAGCAAGTAGTAAGTGTTTACTAAATTAAAAGTAATAGCATTGAGTATTTCTCTGTGTTGATGAGATGATGGTAGGAAATGTTCCAACGCGTCTAGTATAACAACCTTAAGAGTGACATCTTCCAGGTTCTTACCGTGCTACAGTAACTGATGAAATTACCCTGTGCATTTGTTAACTCATTGAAGGAACTTTATATTTTGCAAGGCTTTGGGAACAGTCCTAGCACACAGTAAAGTTAAATAAAAAAGCAACAACTACTTCTTCTAATGAATCTATGTAGTGGGAGGAATTATTCCTAGTTTACAAATGTTGCAGCTAAGGCATAAAAGTAAGTTCTGAAGAACTCACACACAGCATAGGTCTGAACCAAATCACTTTTGCTCTCAACCACTACCACATGGCATCTTCCATTTTCACCTCACAGCCAGTGCTTAAGGAGCATACCCCTTTCTCTCTTTAATTAAATACTCAAGCCAGAAAATACACTGGATGTGGAACTTGATACTTTGATAGAAACAAGTTTAGAGCCTGGCTTAAAGAGACACCAGGTTTATTCCATTGATGTAAGGAGTTCAAGAGTAGTTGAAATGAGGTTTGACTTGTATATGACATGGTAAAATGGATTGGGGACTTTTAATGAGACCCAGTGTCCATCTGTCTGTCTCCCTGTCTGTCTTTTCTTAGAATAATTTATATTTTAAATGATACAAAATCCTGTTTCTGTTGATACAGCAATATAATTTGTATTTTTAAAAAATACCAATGCTATAAGAGCACACTGAATGTTAATATTTCTAATTCTCAAAATAATAGTCAGGTAGCCATGTATGTTTCTATATATACTTCACTATAAGCATGCAATAAACATCATTATAAAATGTCATTCATACCAGAAACCCAAATAAAATATTAGCAAATGAATGCAATGTGATATTTGAGTGAAATTGTTAAATATCCTGCATGCACGTACAAGATAATGAGACATAGTACTACCACGTATAAAATTAAACTAAACAGCTAGCAGGGTATATCTTACTTGAAGTACTAATGGTATACTGTTTTCTATTCCTCTTGTTTAATCTTCTCTGCCAAACTATAAAGCGCATTTGTACTTGCTCTGAATTATAGTATTCTTCCAATAATGTCTAGGGGTTCAAAAATTAATAAATTAAATATCAAAATTATGATTTTTCATTAACTCTAGCAAACTTTCTGTCCTGTATTATATTAAAAATGTGTGATAAATTAATAGATTAAGATTAATTTAACAGTCTTAAATCCTGGCTACATCATAATAATTAAAAACATCCAATTGCTTATTTGCTCTTATACTTTATAACATAGTAAATTATAAAATTTTCTTGATTGACCCATCAAACAATTTGAGAAGGTAGAGATTCAACAGGAATAAAAAGCACTTCATACAACGTCCAGTTAGTGTCATCCTTACAGAAGACGGTCTGGGGAATGAGCCAAAGGAAGGAACCAAACACCCAATGACATTTCACTAAAGTGTTTGTTCATAAATTTTCTTTTCTGCTCACCTGTGAATTCTTAGACCAAAATCTACCAGTAACAGAGGGTGTGTGCATGACGAAACAAATCGTTCTCGGCTTGTCTTAGACCGAAGATGATTCTTGTGTAGTATAAAAATCAGATATTCAAAACATTTGTGGGACCAAAGTAGAAATTATTTTAATATATCGTGATAAAAGCTGTCTTTTCCTTACATTAAGAAACATACCATGTGTGCATTATTCAAACAAAAAAATCCCTAAAATTATGAGGCTGAATCAATAATTTTTCTTATAAAATCCATTATAAGGTTGCAAAAAAACAAATTACAAGAATCTTCAAATAAATATTGCACAGTAATACAAGCATGCCATTGTTCTCAAATTGTGGTTCAAGTAAACTAGCATCATTCTTCAAAACAAACAAGAGAATGGATTGACACAGAGGACCCTTACTTGGTGTTCTTGTAGGGTTCTCAGCAGCAGGTGGATCTCCAACTTCTTTGCTGGTTCCCTGGACTCTTCCCTTGCTTTGGGCCCCTTCTAGCCTCCACATGAGAGAGTCTTTGCCCTCTCTCTTTGCATCTTGCCCTGTCCTGTTTGGCTGTTGTCTTCTGAGGGCCTGCTGTCCTCCATAGAGGGAATGAAGTGGGGAGTAGCTACAGGGGAGAGGGGAGGGGGGAAGACTGTGGTTGGAGACCCATCACTTTCACAAAGGTTTGTTAGAACATAGTGGCATTGATGATACAAATTTTTAGATTTGTAACTCATGTCTGTTTTCTTTTTTCTTAGCATTAGACTGGATAATGTTGTTTTAAATACGTTTATAATTAACTTTTGAGTGGTGCTAGTGTTAGTATATTGAATTGATTTGTTTGAGTCCCTAGTTTTGACAAGCTCTTAACAGGCAGTGTACTTTTCGGGGTGAGATTTGGGAGGAGAAGTTGAGACAAGTTCTCATGTAGCCCAGGCTGGTCTTGAACTGAATCATGTGGTCCTCCTGCCTCTACCTCCCAAGTGCTGGGACTACAGTGTGTAGTCCATGACTCATCTCTAGGGTACTAGGGAGCTTTGTGCATGCTAGGCAAGCACTCTGCTGACTGAGCTGCATCTCAGCTTGGAGTGTACTTGATATCAGTGGAAGATCACAGATCACACCCAGTGAGGTTTCCTGACAGGTGCCCTTCTGGTTCTCGCCTTCCGCAGGGCTTAAGGAATGATCTGAAAGCAGCTTTGGACAAGATTGACCAGCAGTACTTGAATGAAATTGTGGGTGGTCAGGAACCCGGAGAGGAGGACACACAGAATGACTTGAAAGTTCATGAAGAAAACACCACCATTGAAGAATTAGAGGTAAATCTCTACCCCAGCCCAGGCTGTTTCCCCGCTTCTCTTCCTCCTCAGGAGCAGTGTTCCTAAACAGCTTACTCCTTTGTCGTTGAAGGAGCTTTATTGGTTTAGGTCTCTGTTTTTTCTTTTTCTCGATCACTCACATTTCTGTATTTTCTACCGTTAGAAGTAATCGTTGTAATGTTTGATGTGCATCCTTTCACTTGCTGTGGTGCTCTTTAAAGATCGCAGTTTTTATGTATGGATAAAGTAATGCCATGTTATGTAATCTTTATTTTATTGCATTCCCACCCCCCATTTCATACTGTTAAGATCCATGCTTGTTTTTTTGTTTGTTTGTTTGCTTTTGTTTTTGCTTTGAATTGGCTAAATATGGCAATCCTGTATTTTTGTGTCCTTGTTATAGTGGACAGCTTGGCTGCTCTCAGCTCCTTCTTAGCCACAGACAAGGACTGATACAGAATCATGGAGCTTGTACATACATATTTAATTTGTCTGCGTACAGCCAAGCTGCCCTCTGGCCTGGTGTCCCAGTACATAACCCTACTAGCAGCACATGAGGGCTTATGCCTTGTATTCCTGCCAATATCCAGCGCTATGTAGCCTCCTGATTCTGTCACTGTGTTGCATGTAGAATATGTGTCGTCTTTATGAAGAAACAATATTGTCTCATGTGACTAGCATATAACAAATACAGCTTACAGTTGTTTTTTCTTGAATACTACATAAGCTGTTATTTCTGTTTTCTTTAGTTTCTGGCTCCGGGACACGTTGTGATCTCACTAGAGATCATGGCTGAGAAGGTTGTCCTTTGGCTGTCCTCCCCCTCCCGTCACTTGTTTAAGGTGGTTTGTAACTTTTGCCTAAATGACTGGACTGAGCAATCACTTCTCAGTCAGGCTCCTTCCTCCTTCTCAATATTGAGATATTTGCAGCCTAACAATTTGCCTAAATAAAGTATATAATTGAGTGGCTTATAATCTACATCCGCAGGGTGTTGTTACCACCAGCATAATCCGACATTAGACCATTTTTACCTGCCTAGGAGAAATGCCCAGATCTGTTAACAGTCACTGATATTTTATATTAAATTTACAAAATTGGGGCCAGCAAGGTGGCTCAGCTGTTAAGAACACCATGCACTACTCTTGTAAGTTTGATTCTCAGCACCCATGTCGAACTCTGGTCTCTGTGAACACCTGCGCTCTCATGCACATATCCAAACAGAGATACATAGCTAAAAATAATAAAGCCTTTACGATGTTTTGAACTATCATTGTGGGCATATATGGTGTGTGCATATTTGGCAGGGGTCACCTGCCACTGCGTGGTGTGGAGCTCAGAGGACAGCTTTGTGGACTCCATTCTCTCTGTCCACCTTTATTGGGTTCTGAGACTTGAACTCAGGTTGTCAGGCTTGCCTGTCAGACACCAGTTGCCTTTACCCACTGAACCTTCTTGATGACTCTTCTTATCTTTCCAGTTCATAAAAGGCAGCACAGTCTCCAGTTAGAAACATGTAGCAGGTTTTTTTGTACATGACTTGTCTAGAAGTTTCAACAAATTCTAAAATAAAAATTGACTAATATGTGTGATAAGCCTCTTTTAATCTGTTGTTGGTCATACACCTTTTTAAAAACTGCTCTGTGTTAGTGAACAGAACAATTATTCTTTCTCCTCAGGCTCTGGGAGAATCCTTAGGGAAAGGTGATGATCATAAGGACATGGACATCATCACCAAGTTCCTAAAGGTATGTACTTAGGGAAGGAGAGCACTGTGGACGTGTAAGAAACAGTCTTACATTTGAGGATATATTTTAGGCAGGGTAATTGTCAACATTTGTTCTTGTCGTGTAAGTACCTGGCACTAATTGGCTGTGCTGCTGGAGCCTCTCTCGCTCTCTATACAGTGGTTAATGAGTGTTTACCTTCTTTATGGAACTTTCCTTAAAAGCCATAAAATGATCTTTGCAGTAGAGTGAGGTCTCCTGTCCCCTGTAAATACCCTAAAGGGAAGTGCCACCGAGGTGATCCAGTGGCTATTATGGGAGGGTGGGGGAAGGGCGTTGACAATGCAAAAGTAAACAGACTTAACGTTTCAGCAAGGTTCGTTTCTTGAGTTCTGTGTCCATTTGCTTATTTTTGCTGACTTGCTAGTTCTGTACTTGCTGTCAGCATTTCTTTGTAGTTATCTAGGTAGAGTGTGGTCAAATCCTAAATTCATTTAAATATTTGTCCACATACCGGGAGATTTAGTGCAAAGCGTGTTTTTATTTGTATTTACATTTTTATTTTACTTTGTTATTAAAGTATATATATTTTTTTCAAGACAAGGTTTCTCTGTGTAGTTCTGACTGTTATTTGTTGGCGCAAGTTTTTTTGTCTCTGAACTTCTTAGTCCCAAATGATAGGCAGCCACTTCCCAAATTACCACACAGAGGCTTAATATTATTTATAAGTGCTTGACCACTAGCTCAGACTTACTATTAACTAGCTCTTACATTTTAAGTTAACCCATATTCCTTATTTTTGCTCTTCCATGTGGTGGTACCCTTTCTCATTATGGTGTTCCCATCTTGCTCCCTCTGCATCCAGCCTGTGTCTCCTAACTCTGCCCTTCACCTTCCTGTCATCTTTAATTTGGTTGCCCTGCCTATGCTTCCTGCCTGGCTACTGGCCAATCTGTGTTTTATTAATCCAATTTGAGTGACAAATCTTTAATATAAGAGGATTATTCCACAACAATTCTGGAACTTGTTCTGTAGACCAGGCTGGCCTGGAATTCAAGGGAATCCTCCTGCCTCTGCCTCCCAAGTGGTTGATTAAAGGTGTGTGCCATCACTACCCAGCTAAAGTACTTATGTTTAGAATACAACATTTTAGTTGTCAAGGTTCTAGAATATATTTAGGACACAGTACAGAACTAGACAGTGTGAGCAGCAGCGCGGAGCTTTTCTCTTTGATGGTCTGTCCTCATGTTGGAACATGTCACCTTCACTGTCACCTGCTCTGGAAAGAGAATGCAGCTAAGCCCAAGGGGCCTAGGGCAGCTTTCCAGGGTGAGAAGTGTGGATCATAGTTTTATGTTTGTTTGTTTTTTATTTCTTCACCATTAGTTTGGTGTATTGGTGGAATTTTTTAGTTTAATTTTCTGTTCTCTATAGGTAGAAAGTCCAAGTAATACGTAGCATACTTCAAACATTGATCAAGTATCAAAGTGTGTATAGTATAGATCATGGTTCTCAACCTTCCTAATGCTGTAACCTCATGTTGTGTTGATCCCCAACTGTAAAATTATTTTTGTTGCTACTTCATAACATAATTTTGCTGCTATTGTGAATCATAAATATCTGATAAAAAGGATATCTGATATGTGACTCCTGTGAAAAAGTCATTCAACCCCACCCAAGGGGTCATGACCTCCAGGTTGAGAAACACTGGTATAGATGATAAATCTAGATTAGTTGAACTATGTGTAACGAGTACAAGTAAAAATACAGTGTTAAGGAATTCGATGGTTCTTTTTTGAAGAAACGGACCATCTTCACATGTTGTGATATATGAACTAGGGGTGTTTTCTACTTTGAAACACGTCAAACAGCTGTTAATTAAATCTTACTTGACGACAATTTAATCAGCAAGATCGTCTTCTAAGAATGAATGTATACCTTCGCTCTGTTAGGGAGCTGTTCTACCCGAACCACTGGGTGCCGTTGCAGCCTTAACTTTTTCTGTCAACAGTTTCTTCTTGGTGTTTGGGCTAAAGAATTGAATGCCAGAGAGGATTATGTGAAACGCAGTGTGCAGGGCAAACTGAACAGTGCTACCCAGAAGCAGACCGAGTCCTACCTCAGGCCACTCTTCAGGAAGCTCCGGAAAAGGGTAAGGCTTCTGGAAAGTACTTCATTAGCACATGATTGTCTTTTATCTTTTCTTTTTTTGGTTTTTCAAGACAGGGTTTCTCTGTGTAACAGTCCTAGCTGTCCTGGAACTAGTTCTTGTAGACCAGGCTGGCCTCAAACTCACAGAGATCCGCTTCCTCTGCTTCCGGGTACTGGGATTAAAGGCATGCAGTGCCACCACCTGGCTTGTTTTTTCTTTATTTAATCAGTATATAGATTTAGAGTAAGTAGTTTTCACTAGCTTCCAAAACTAGTTGTTTTTTTTTCTTTTTCAGAATCTTCCTGCTGATATTAAAGAATCAATAACAGATATTATTAAGTTCATGTTGCAGAGAGAGTATGTAAAGGTAAATTCTTATACTATGTGTTGCAGCTGTTGTGACCATTATCTAGGTTATGTTCATAATGTAATGGTTATTTGGAATGGGAAGGATCGTACATAGTACATTTAAGAATGAGTGTGAAGCAAGCTAGTAGGAAAAAAAACCTTTCTCTTTTCTTGGCATTGAGTAACAAACTTCAGACCACAACTGTATTTTCTTAGTCATTGCAAAACTGGGTTAAAAGGTTCCTCAGAGCACGTGCTGTACATAGGCAGTGTTCATTTTATGGTGGGATTGAATTTCAGTGTATAAATAGTTGATTATGGCATGAAACGAATCCCCCCATAGGCACAAGGCTCTTCAGACCGCTACAGGAGCCCACTTAATCTGTTATATAGCTGGACTACCGTACTGCTGAGTCAGTGGACTTTACCTGTGCTTTGTAGTTGTTTCTGTGGGAAAATGGTGCCTGGAAGGCTGCCTGGACTAGTCTCAACCTTTACAATACTGTAGTAGTGCAGAGCACCCGCTGGGAAGGACTGCTCTTATTCACTCCAGTGTTTTTACTTGTGAATGGTTCTGGGGTAGGTGCTGGGGAAAGCACCCTAGAGTCCAGGACTATTGAAGAGAGTTTGGAAGGGAACGCTGGAGGGAAGTCAGTTGGTAGAAGGGAGAGAAGGGCTCTGGATACCCATAAGAAAACAGTGAGGACAGGCTTCTAATGGCTGAGCCTCCCAAGAAGCCTAGAGCAAAGGTTTCTTTGAATCACAGTGATCCTGGAGCGCTAGAGAAGGGAAGGGGCTGCTGGCTTTCTCGGGTGGCTGCTGTTTACTGGATGAGAGCATTGGCTTATTGAAGTGATTTTACTCTTAATAAAGCCAGTTGTTTCAGTGAAAACATTTTTATTTCATTCTTAGTTCCTGTTAATTGCATGTCTTCTTAAAATTTATTTTAGTTCTTTGAGAGTTTCATACACATTTTGATCATATTCCCCCTCCCAGTTCCATGATATTTAATAAGGATGACTGCATGATAATACATGACCAAGGCCTCCATGATGACAGAAAGCATTGTAATCCTTGCTTGCCCTGGTCGATACCTTTTCCATTATTTTATTCTCATGGTGTATCTCAAAACCAGGTGAGACCTTGTTTTGTATAAATGACAGAAAGAACCAGTTTTAATAATGTCCTGGAAAATTCTCTTTGAAATTTTAGAGAAACTGAAAATTGGGATTTATTAGTTAAAAGTTCTGTTTTGAAGTTACACATGAGAGCCAGTGACTAAAAAAAAAGCAGAATTCTCTATAAAATTAAACTCTAAAATGTGTTACAGAGCAAGTTGCTGCTCTCTCTAGGGTGCACAGTGATCCCCCAGTTCACTGTGGTGCTGCGTTTTCACCCACTGTGCACACCACACAGTTGGAATTTTGATAGGATATCTGAAGCCTTCTTGAAGTCCTTGGAGATCTTTTAGAAGTTACTTGCTCTTTGTTCTGTTTTCCCCTCCTTTCTCACAGCTAGCCAGACCTGACTGTGAAATCAAGCCATTTGTCTCACTGGTTTCTGTCTTGACTTTTCATAGCTTTTGTTTTAAGGCTCTTAGGGGGTGGGAATCTGGGGATCAAAGTGAAAAGTATGCTGTTCTCATGCTTACCATGCTTCAGCCATTTGACTTGTAAACCAGTGTCCTGTCTGTTTATCCATCCCAGCAGATAGAGCACCCCCATCCAATACACACTGCTTCCAGAGCCCCAGAGTGCTATGTGACGTGCTGGGTGATTGCAGGTGGGATGGTGAAAGGCTAGCTAGCTTCTGTCTACCTTCCAGCCACATCGGTGAACACTGGATCTAAAATAGAGTTTCTGTTAGCTTGTCAAGTTAGCTACCTGCTATTCCAGTCTGAAACACATTGCTTTTCAGTGTACAAAGGCTTGAAAGGGTTATTTGTTTTTCTTGCATGCTTAGCATTGGCTTTTCTTTCCACAGGCGTTTGTATTTCTGGGCAGGGCAGTAAGTCACCCCATGCTTGAATGTCTTGATTTGAGTAATGGAACACAATATTTTCATCAAGAGGTAGATAAAAAGTATGCCAGGAAGGGCTATGCAATACTTGAAATAAAAGATTTGAGCCAATATGGTTTTTGTCTTTCTGATTTCTTAAACTTTCTTTCAGGCGAATGATGCGTACCTGCAGATGGCCATTGGAAATGCTCCTTGGCCTATTGGTGTCACTATGGTTGGTATCCATGCCAGAACTGGCAGGGAAAAGATTTTTTCCAAGCATGTTGCACATGTTTTAAATGATGAAACCCAGCGGAAATATATTCAGGTAAGCAGCTTTAAGGGACAAGATTTGCTCTGACAAGCCTTTTCTTTCCTTTTTTTTTTTTTAAAAGTTATTTGTGAGTGAGTGTGAGTGCATGCGCACACACGTGCTGTGGCATGCCTATAGAGGTCAGAGGACAACTTTGTGAAGTTAGTTCTCTCTACATTTATGTGGGTTCTGAGAACAGAAGGAGGTAGGGGAGATAGTTTATAATTGGAGGAGGAGCAGAAGAGGGAGGTTGTTAGTAACTTATTATAAAAGGAACAGTTGTAACCATATTCTGTAATGAAAGTTATGTGATTATGGCCTCCCTGGAAACAGTGTGGTACTCTGCCTCTCTGGAATAATGTGAAGTATCATTTCTGCATAAGAAGATGAGGTAAGATTGGTGATTTATTTGATGGCATGGTGAGTAAATGGTGGAGGCTACTGTTGAGCTTCTGCTGATCCTATGAAAGAAGCCATGATGATAACCATTGACTAAAGGTAGCCGGAAGGGGGGAGACTAAAGCCCCACATAAGGGTCGTGCACACAGTGAGTAGGGCATACACAGGAGGATATAGGGAAGTTCGGTACTGATGAGCACTTGCATTTATGACAGCTTCATGGCAAAGGATGTCAGTGACTTTCATACATGATGAAAAGAAGGGAAATCATTATGCTTTTAGCTTTTTTAACACTGAAATAAAACTGTTGGAATTTGCTTTGTTTTGTGTAGTCCAGGCCAGCTTCAAACACACTGCCTCCACTTCCTGAGTGCTTGAGTTATTGATATGAACCATATCCAGCTTGGTTTTTCAAAAAAATACATCAAATGAGTTCATAAGAGAAAACTGGGAGTTTAGTGAAGACAACGAATTTAGAGTGTTTTATAATAATGGGACTTGCAATGTGGATTTAGTGTATGCTCATCTAAGAAGATATGGAAAGTGAACTCTTGTTTTGGTGTATATCATTATTTTTAAGTGGCATATGAAAATAATTTTTAATTATGTTTTATCAAGTCTGAAGTATTTATAGTTTTCTTGAAGTTATACATGCCTCATACAAACTTACTTGCACTGAGCTAAACTTTTCTGAAAACTCTATGTGAATAAAAAACAAAATCAACTATATCTAGCTTTGGCAAACGGTCACAAATCCCAGATTGTGTGTAACAACTTGCCGGGTAGCGGTTCTTAAACTTGAAGATGAGCTTTGGAAGTTTATTTAAAATTTGCTTAAAAGCATAAAGTGTATTCAGATGAAGTGCCAGAGCGCAGTTATTACCATATTCATGAATTATCTTTGTTTGTATTTTAGTTCCAAGTGCTGAATGTTAATTTTGTGACATACTTTATGCCTTATTCACGTACATTAGCATTTAAAGACATTTCAACCTGACTCGCCACTGTGAATTGTGCAGTTTATAGAGTTCAAATACACTTGGGTAAATTCAAAGACATTTTCATTCTTTAAGTGTTAGAATGACATTATGCTTTTATTGTGTGTATGTATGTGGGGCGGGTGGCATGTGCAATGGTGCCCTGTAAAGGTCAGAGTATTCTCTCCTTCTACCTTTATGTGGGTTCCAGGGATCTAACTCAAGTCATTAGACTTGGCTGCAAGTGCCCTTGCCTACTGAACATTGTGCTGGCTTCATTTTCATTTCTTAATAACCACCGATGACTGTAGTAAAGGCAAAAGCTTTGAGTTAAAAAAGGTTTTTTTTTCTTTGACAATTAAAGATAATTTCTAAGGATTAATTTTGCTAATCATGCTCATTTATACCATGGCTGCATTATAATGCTTAAAAGTTCATACAGTTAAATAATTTTAAAGACAGCATTTCTTGTTGTAGGCAGTGGTGTGGTTTCTGCTTCCTCTTAGATTCCTTTTCTTTTTAAATACACACACACACACACACACACACACACACACACATACACACACCCCTATCTCTATATACATCTTCCTATATCTATGTGTATATATTATTTATTTAAGAAGATTTCTGGTTTATTTTGAAGCTGTGTAATGACCTGTTCTTCTTTCAACCTTTCTTTGTAACAATATTCTTTGATTCTTTCATTGTTTAAGATTGTTCCTCTGGGAAAACTTTTAGGTTTGTTGTCGTGGCACTTAAATAAAACTACTATGCAAATAAAATTTAAAAAGAGACGTGGGCTGGAAAGATTGCTCAATGGTTAAAAAACCTTCCTAAGGTCCTGATTCCAGTTCCTAGCAACCGCATGCTGGCTCCCTACCATCTATAATGGGATCTGATGCCCTCTTCTGGCATGCAAGCATACATGCAGACAAGGCACTCATACATAAGAAAACACGCCTTTAATCTCAGGCAGAGGCAGACTGATCTCTGTGAGATCAGCTCCAGGATATGCCCCAAAGCTACAGAGAAATCCTGTCTCGAAAAACCA
>LOEQ01000116.1:601434-622264 GCA_001685075.1 Bramus lutescens | reverse complement strand
TCTGGCCTTCAGGCATACACACAGACAAAATATCATATACATAATAAATAAATAAATAAATATTTAAAAAAAATCAGTGTGTTGCCTGAAGTTCAAATCACGGTGTGACAAACCTTTAATTTTTTTCAGGGTCAGTTACAAAGTATCTTTGTGCTTCCTGTGAACTTCACTAGCAGCCAAAGGCTGCATTCCGGAGACAGTATTAAAAATAAGGTGGTTTTATAGATCAGTTTGTGACCCCTGGCAAATTTATAATACAATTTTTCTGCCTGAAGATATTGATAAGGAGACCATGTGAAATCATTTGATAATTACTTCTTTTAAAATACACCTCAAGAAATGCTGTATTGTTTAAAATATATAACCTTAATTCTACAGCCCAGTGATTCTGGGTAATGGAACTTATTAAAAATTAAGATTGGCAGCTCAAGGCCAGCCTGGTCTACAGAGTGAGTTCCAGGACAGCCAGAGTTGTTAAATATAGAAACCCTTTCTCGAAAAACAAAATAAAACAAAACAAAAAACCCAGACAAACAAAAAGTTAAGATTGGGTCCAGAATTTTCCTAGTATGTTCAGCACATTCCTTCATGCTTGCCTTTTACCTAGGTCCCCTTTTCCCATCAGTCAATGCTACTCTTCTTTCTAAAATATTTATTCATTTATATTTTATGTCTATGAGTTCCAGTTGTGAGCTGTCATGTGGGTACTAGGATCCAAAAATGGGTCCTCTGCAAGAGTAGCCAGTGCTCTTAACCACTACGCCATCTCTCCAACCCCCTAGTTAGTGCTACTCTTGATTTAAAAGTCTTTCCTAGTTTTGCCTGTGACTGAATGTCATATAAATGGAAACTTAGAATGTGTGAAGTGATTCTTATTTTTATTTGAAATACTAGCATAGCATGTTTTAGGAAATGTGGTGGAGAGCAATCCAGGAGGCTGTTTGCTGAGTATGATTTCATCCTCTGGCTTTTATGCAAACCTCTGTAGACTGTGGATGTTGTTTGAAGTGATTAAATACACCACGGGGAGTTTTCTCACCAGGCAGATCAAACAAAAGCTGTGTAGCTTATTAGCTCACCTAAGTCTGCTTGTTAGGTTTAGATGTTGGTGATAACTTCAAGGATGGTTCATTCCTCCAAATACAGAGGAAACCTTTGGACCAGATTTTTGGAAAAGCTTCTTTTACACAAATTATAGAAACTTGATTATTTAGAGACTATAATTTGGTCATTTCTAGAGGCCTTCTGGCAGTGTTGTATGAAAAGACAGTCAGAAGGAGGCCAAGAAGAAAAGTACCAGCACCTCCTCTGCCAGTACTTCTCCCCAGATGGTCTCCTACCTTGCTCTGTAAGCACTGGCTGGTTCCTTCTCCCCGTGGCTTCCATGGGGCAGGTATGAAGGAACTGGAGGTAATTTTGTAGTGGGACAAGTTTCAGATGTGTGTTTCTCTACAGAGTTCCTGCTGCATCCCTCTGCCTCAGGCCTTTGCTTCCCCCAAGTGGCTGTCTCTAAACATTTGCTATGTCTCTTCTCTTGCCTTTTTAGAGTATAACCTGGCCACAGTCTCAAGATTGCCAACTCTAGGGTCTTGTACTATCCCCTTGTTGGCCCTGAGCTCTGCAAGCCCTTTGTGAAGTCCTTGGACCTGCCCGTTGGATTATCAGTTCAAGGTTTTGCTCTGCTTCCTGTTGGTATCCTTCCTGCACTCGTCACACAGATGGTCATCCTAGAAAGTTTTTTTCTAAGCTTTTGCCATCACGCAAGGACAACTGTCCTTAAGACCCTCTGGCAAGTTTCCAGTAATCTTAAATTCATGAATTTTCTGGTATCCCAACATTTTATCTCAGGCTTTGGCTATTTTATCTGTAATAGAATTGCCCAGCCTTGTAGAACATTTTATAGGTTTATATTATTTATATATTGCCAATATACTCATCTTGTGCCAAAATTAGTATAATATGAACTTTCATTCCTCCAGTAGGTGATCACAGCTTGACTTGCACATTGTATACACTACAGCATAGTTATTGGTGAGTATTCTTCATATGTTAGTACTCAGATTATACATGACACATTTACAGGTCAGGTGTCTTCATGCTGAAGCTTCCAAGTCTTGGCTGAGGTAATTTTTAAGTGGCAAGTTATTGCACAGTAAGAACCTCCTACCCATGTGGTACTTTCCAGTGGTGTATTTTACACTGCATTTTCAGAAGAAAACTCACTGGCATTTTACACAGTGCTGCCCTTTAATACCATGGAACACTAGCATGCTGATATAAACTGTGCAGTGTGTGCAGTGTTGCTTTCAGCAGCTCAGATGATAGGAAACAGTAGATATTTTACTCCACCAAATCTCAGTTTCAACCGCATGCTTGAGAGGAAATAGGCCAGATCAACCTCCACAATAAATACCGGATGACCATATGAATGAAACCTTTTCTCAGATTAGAGCAAAGTAGATCACTTACAACATCTCAGGAGTTAGTCTCATAGTGCCTCTTTTCATTAGGAGTGCTTAAACTAGAACGGAGTGAAGTCCCTTAAACTATAAAGGAAGTAATTTCCAGCTCAGTTTCCTGAATTCTCAGACATTTCTGGCAGGCAAGGCTTCACAAATGTGACCTTTGACATAGAGCCCTGGAGTCTTCATCACAGTTTTCTCAGTGCTTCCAGAAGGCAGCAGGAGGAGGAGGATTCTGCCATTTCTCTTTGACACATGCGACCCTCAAACAGAAAGGCATATTCTCAATCACATGCTAGTAAGACATAGGGTTAAGTTTGAGCCTGGACTGTCTTCCCTCTGTTGGTAGTGTGCTACTTCTGTCTGAGGATAGGTAGTGTGCTACTTCTGTCTGAGGATAGCCTCCACTAAAATGAGGGAAACAAACCACACAATCCAGGAATTGCAATCAAGCATAGAGCAAGGTGAGAGGAATTCCAAGGCTGAAGGTGAGGGATGTCCTGGCGGTAGCAATACATGACAAGGAACAGAACGGGACAAAGGGACTGGACGATGCCAGCACAAAATGGAAGAGATGAACTTTAAAGGGGAGCAGATCTACAAAGGGAGTGGTCATAATATCGTGTAGCTTGCATAAAGGACGCATGTGTGACATTTATGATAACTGTGAGTGTAGTTTTCACTTAGAACTGTGATTTAGGGAGGATGGGTAAGAAAATATGTAGTGTATATATGTGCATGGGGCCAGTGGGCATGACATAAGCCCATTAAATCCTCCTAATTTCATAGTCAAGAGTCAGTAGGTGATCCTCAAGGAGAAAAAGCACGGGCCGTTGTAGGACACTAAAAAGTCTATTCAGTGGTATGGAAGTGTTTGCCTCTGTGCCCTCGAGTTGGGGGTAGGAAGGAATAAGGCTGACGAATACTAATTTTATGACCCATCTGTGCTATTTTACACAACATGAACTCAGACCCCAGGACTGTGCTTTTCTCTTTCTGTCACGATTCATCAACTTCCTACTTTCAAATCTCAGTTATTCTATATTGAAAGGTCTGGGGACTGTCCTCTTCCAGGTGCCATTTGGGACAGCCACCAACCTCTCTTCTGTGAATTTTTGCAGTGTCTCCTCCAAGTTTGGCCTTGTTGCCTTTGATTCTCTTTAGCACCTACACTTTTGCAGTTAAAATACAGCTGATGTTGCTCAGTATGATATTAGCTCTCTTAATGTCAGAGTCAAAAGTCCAGCCACAAACAGCCCTCACTGTTTCCACAGCTCTTATCACTGTTGGAGGATGGATCTTGTCTGTCTTGCCTTATTACTCGGGGGTGGGGTCTTCTTGTTTTCCTCCTGGCTTGTTCCCCCCCCCCAGAGTTTAGCATAGTGCTTGATATACAGTAGACAATACTTAAAACAGCTGTTCAGATAAATATGTTTTTATAAGAATATAAAGTCAGGTGGCACATATGACTGTAGAGTTATCAGTCTACAGGAGGCTGAGGCAGAAGGATTACAAGTTTGTGCCCAGGGCTGGCGAAGTTGGTTAAAATATCAATGGCTCTTAGCTGTTTGCTTGTTATGATGAGTTACACTGTTGTCCTGCTATCCACCCACAGCAATGTGAACGGGAAGCTAAGGGACTCTAGCTGAAAAGACTTGTTTCCATTTGGGAAAAACAAAAACAAAACCCAAACCATGTCCTGAGAATGACGCATTGTTAAAAATCCACGCTAACCTATCAATCCTTATTACAAGGATTTATAGTAGTGTCCCTGGTTAGGGCTCGTGACTGTGCCTGTTCTTAGACTCTTGAGTGTAAAGGCACCTCATAAATGTGTCTCCGTGGAGCAGCTTGCCTGAAGTTCTAGTTAGGGAACATTCCCTGACTCCCTGTTCAGAACAGTTCATGACATGCTTGGCTGCAGACTGAAGCCCTTGTGTCTCATCTTTCCTAACTGTATCTCTCTTCCATCTATTCTGTCAGGACACTTAGAGATGCCAAATCAGTGATGTCATGTGTGTTTCCATAGCTACAGTTCAAATTTTGCACACTTATGATTAGAGCTCAACAGTAGGGGAAGTTAGGAGTATGGATTTAAAAGGAGACTGTGCTTTTGTTTCCTGGCCATCCAGACCCAGATAATCACACAAACTACATTAATTACTACACCGTCTGGCCAACAGCTCAGGTGTATTCCTAGCTAGCTCTTGCATCTGAAATTAATCCATTTCTGTTATGTTATGTTTTACCATGAGACTTGTGGTTTGTTACCTCACATCCTACTTCTTGGGCAGCTACATGGCGTCTGCCTGACTCTGCCTTCTTTTCCCTGCATTCTGTTTAGTTTTCCTGCCTAACTATATTTTGCCCTGCCATAGGCCAAAGCAACTTCTTTTTCAGCCAATGGTAAAACATATTCATAGCATACAGAGGGGAATCCCACATCATATGGAACTGAAGTTCTTTATCCTAAAGCAGATATCTGGCCTAGTGGGAGAAATATGAGGAGCAAAGTAAATTATGTGCTCTCCTTCCCACTGCTGGGAACCCTCTTTATCATAGAAATCAGTGGAAAGATAACCTCTCCACATCTTGATTCTTAATGAGCTGGACATGGACAATGTTTGGATCTGGGAAAGACTCAGAATGTTTCAACATCATGTTCCAGATGTTGAGTCTATTAGATCATAGCTCAGTTCACAGTAGTTGATATCTGTGTTAGCAGTTTCTACTAGAAACAAACTGATTTGGTTTGTTTTTGATAATTTCAGCGAGTTTCTGAGAGTTACTTGGTATGGGCATAACAGTAAACATGTTTTGAGCTCCAGACCAGCCTGGGCTGCTTGTATGACCCTGTCTAAAATTATAGACAAAAAACAAAAGCAAAAATAAAGTTTTTTGAATATTTAGAGTTTAAGATTTCTAAATAATGGAATTTTAGGTATCCAATGCTATTGTAATGCTTTCTTTCTAGATTTCTAGCTGTTTTCTTCTGTTACTATTTCCTATAACTGTGCCCTGTAGTTTATTCCCACTGGGTCATGAATCTCTTGTTTAAAGCTGTCCTTTCATGTCAGTTAGAGAGAAGAAGGTGGATTTGAGAAGAATACAACCTAAAATACCAGGCAATGTGCTACATGTTCATTTATAGCCAGTGTTACTATTTTAGACCTAAGTTTTATTATTTTTCTTACTGTGGTGGGAACTGTGTGGTTGTAATTTTTGTGAACTTAAATGAGAGGCCTTAAAATAATTTGTTTAAAAAATTGGTATGGGTTAGTATAAATCATTAAAATTAAACATTGCTGTTATCTGTCCTTGTTTTAATAACTAGCCAATAATGTTATAAAGATTTTAGCAAGACATTTAACAAACATTTCTTGCAAACAGGGAAATTTGGAAATTGATTAAATAATTAGTAAGATTATTTTCTGATTGTAAATTCTTCTCTAGTTTATTCTCATAGAGAATCTATGGTGGCTTGCTGTAAGCTTCTGCCGTTGTCCTTGACCTGTTTGTAAGGGATACAAAGAATTTGTATACAGGTTGGAAAGACATTTTTTAACCTAGTAGTGGATGAGAAAGCCAAGAAAAAGAACTAAAATCTAATGGCCAACTAAGAATTTTAAAAGGTCAGATCAAAGGATAAGTTGAAAGAGAAACATCACCTAAGGGCTGAATTGTTAGGTGGTAGAGTTAGTGCATTTTTACTGCTGTAAATACTCCATTTGTCTGAGTGTTCATATATTCAAATATAGGTGGAAAACTGTATTATTTCCAGGTTTCTTTGCTCCAAATTTCTTTTGTTTTAAAAAGTTTCAAACAAAAAATTGTTCTATAGATGTAAAATTTCTATGACTTGAATGGACAAGGTTATTTTTTTTATTTATCCCAGTAGTTTCTGTAGCTTCTTTAACTCTGGAGATGGGGAAAACTTTTCTGAGAGAACCACATCCTTGAACATGCTTTTCTCCACCCAGACTCAGAATGCCTAACATCACAGCCCTTAGAATGCATATTTTTTCATTGACAGAGTTGTGATAAGCAATACCCATGAATAAACATTGATCTAGGAATCCTTCTGAGTCGAATTGATGGTGATGCTTTATTTTGCTAGGGACATTGACTAAGTACCACAGAGAAAGGCAGGTAGAATTGGTTCAGTCATGTCATAATGAACCTTTATTTTATGTTCTTAGGGACTGAAGAGGTTAATGACAATTTGCCAAAAGCACTTTCCTACGGATCCATCAAAATGTGTGGAGTATCATGCACTATGAGATGTATGTACGGCATGCACATAACATGTGCACGTAGCAAGAAGCCTAGGCAAGCAGCATGTGGACTTCTGGCCTTACCACAGCAACAAAGGAAGAGTTCCACAGGAGAGTGCCATCGGATGCAAGTCTTGTTGGTTTTAAGAACTGTGTTGACTTTCATATGGTATTAGACTTCTAACACATTTATGTGTGTTGTTTTCATTTTAATCAGTTGAAAAATTAAATTCTAAAGTTGTTATTCATAGTGTAGATGTGTAGACAACAACAACCAGAAGGGGATTTGAAATGATCTTTCTCCCTAGGACCCAAAATATGTCATTAGACAATTAGAAACATTTGAGGCCAGGTGTAAACTTTTTGTAAATTATCGTGATTTGCACATTTTCCTCTTATGTAGTGTTTATAGAAAATTTTTTTGTATTTTGACAAAAATGTGGTACCATTGAAATGTTCCTTTACAGTTCTTAAATATTTTGTGGATTTTTGTCATCTTGCAATAGAATGTAAATGCTACTGTTGAGTGTTATTTTTATTGTGTTTCAGACTTGCTTTTGTTTCTAAGCAGAGTACCTTTTAGTATTTGCCATCTTTCTGGACAGATAGGATTAATAGATAGAAGGTTGGAAAGCAAAGACGGTAAATTACACAGCATACGTTCAGAACACCAGCGCATCCAGGTGAGGGTGAGGAGATGGACATTGGGGTCAGCTGAGAGTGGCAGCCTTAAGATGGGAAAGCCGAAGAGGGTGGAAGTCCTGGCTTTACCATGCCACACTCAGTCCTCACTACGATCTCACCAAATGAGGACTTGCTCTGGGTATTACAGTGTCGACCTTTAGTCACTGTGCCCACTCCCTGCTGCAGCGCTGACAGGACTGGGTTGTTAGGTGACAGGTTGCAGGGAGCATTAGAGAAGCAAGAGTGGTGGGCCACACTGGCAGCCTCTCAGCTCCATGCACTAACAGAACAGCGGTGGACAAGTGCTTTCATCTTGCCGGGCTTTGGCTTCCTCCTCTGACATTGATAAGAGTACACACCTCACATTGTTATTGTGTAAGTAAGATGCTGAGCCCACTGTCTTGGGGAGGACAAGAGATCATTATTGCCTGGCATATATTCTTATTACAGTGTAGACCAAGGGCCATTATGGGCCTTGCCCTGTGGCAACAATGGGATAGTATGTACTGTGTGAAAACAACAATAATGATTGTATTAGCAGCAAGTAGTAAATGTGGAATCGTTAAGTTTTGCCTGTCTTTATTTGCATCTAGGTCCAGGTTTAGAGTTGCAGAGAGTGGGAGCCTGAGGCTGCTGGAGGTGGCTTAGAGTCACAGTTGCTTGTTCTGGTCCCTCTGTAGAAAGTGAAAGCCACTTTTGGCTTCTTGAGGTCCAAGGCTGTGCATAGATAGGACAGTCTCTGCCAGTTACTTGCAGGGAGGTAGCTGTCTGTCTTGGTTTGAATCAGTGTCATCGTTGTCCCCTCCCCCCACAACTGTAGAAGTCTTTTCTTATGATTAAATTGGGTAGAACTTTGGGGGATTTATTTGACAATGAGAAACCTTGATGAGATGTGCAACAAGTCCCTACCTGTGACATGTCGTTTTGTTATGAAGGTCTTTATGAATATTACAAGACAATGCCTTATTATAAATATTACTGGATAATAACTTACTCATTATCCTCTGTCAGGTCACAGCATGGTAAGTGATTTTATGTTGTCTTCCTTTCTGTTGTTAATGTTCCACATGAAGAAGAAACTCTATCATGCGACTTCAGTACTTCCTAAACTTGATCAGTGTGGGCTGTTTTTGTTTTAAGAGGAGGGTATGTATTCTACAGGACTATGATGTGACTTTAGTCTTTCTGAGTTTGGGTGGAAGGAAGCATGTTTAAATACGTGGCTTTTAGAAAAGTTTTTTATGTCTGAAATTAAAGAAGCTATATAGATACTCCTGGGATATGTAGAAAATGATATTTCATTCAAGTCATGGAAATTTTACTTCTGCATATACTCTATATTTTGTTTCAGATTTTTTAAAACAATAAAGATATACGTTCCATTTTAAACAGTCACAGTTCTAATTAACTATATTTCTTCCTGCCTCCCCATCCTTCCATTCACAAGAACTGGGATTTTCTGTATTCAAATTTAATAAAAAACACTTTCTTCCTTTAGAAATGAGTGCAGGTGCTCCTTGACTCAATGTAGGATTGGTCCTGATCATATAGGTGAACACACAGTCCATTGAAAATGCATTTCATGCCCGTAACTTAATCAGCTTGATCTAGACTGTCTTAAATGTGTTCAGAACACTGTGGCTAGGTAAAGCCATCCAACACAGAGCTCATTTTTATACTTAAGCATTAAAGTTCATGTACTATTTTGGATGTTATATGCTGCTATAGATTAGTGTCTGTCGTTTTCTCTGAAGATCAAGTTTGAGGGATCCTTGTGGAGGAACCACTACCCAGCATCAAGAGAAGATTGTCCTGGGTGTGACTGACTGGGGAAGAGACCCACAAGTTAGTGTCCCAGAGTAGTTTCTACAGTGCTTTCAGCTGTCAGTGGTGAAAGTTGAGAATGTGTAATTGGAGACTCTCAGCTGACAGATTTTTTTTGTCATTGTAACAGCCTGTAGGGGGCAGTCTAGAATAGCAGTGATTTTAGTGTTTGGGGGTGGGGACTAAGGAAATAAAGCAGGGGCCTTGTCGAGATATTGTAGGAGGGAGAGTGAGGTCCTGTGAGAGCGGAAGGAGGCAGGCAGTGGTCACTAACAGAACTGGGGAATCAATCTGTCATGCGCCTGCAGGGACTGGGAAGTGGCCCAATAGTGTAGGCCTTGTACTTTGGAGCCCTTCCTTCTGGCGCTTTTTAACCTAGTTCAGTACTTGAACCACTCTGGAGTTTGCCCTCAGTAAATCATTTTGGGAAGCAAACCTTTGTTTCTGCTGTCGAAAAGGAATTCTGGAAATCAACAGCCTGGGAAAGATAAGTTACGTTTTCTCAGTCTTTGTGGGGCTTAGATTTGGGCATTCATGTCTAGTTCCTTTCCTGGCCCACAGCCCCACTAATGCCTCTCACCACAGAAGGGAGGTCTGAGTGAAAGGGAATCTCGAGTTGAGCTTGAAGTTTCGTCTGTCTGGGCATCTTGAGTGGATAATTTAATGGATCGTACCATCTTCCTGCTGCAGTCTTCTCCCACGAAGCCCCTGAAAGCATAACTTTATCCTCTAGAAATGTATGGTATGGCATCGTATTGGGAATCTTGAGCCGAGAAGCACTTTCTCACGGTGTGTTGATGGAAGGGTTTCCAGCTGTCCGGAGAGCCGAGGCCAGCGCAGTCTCTAGAGGGTCACTTTGGGAAACTGCTGTGGTAACTGGTTTTCATCCCAGGCTCTGCAGTTGCACTGACTCAATTTTAACCACTGGAACTTTAATGGTTAACAAAAACCCAAAGTCTTTTGAAATTTTAAAAACAAGTTCTGGCGGTGTGGAATAGCTAGGGAGTGCTGTGTGGCTGGCTAGCAGCAACAGCTGTGTGGGAGCTAACCCAGCCAAGATTCTGGAGCTGTGCTCATTACAAAAGAGGGTTTAAACAATGGCCAAAATAGTTTACTATTAAAACATCGATTATTTGTGTATTTTCCACATTTTAAACTGGGGTACTTTACCCAGCATGCTTGAACTAATCCATGCCCCGCCGATTATGGCTGTATTTTAACTAGGCCACTTCTCTTTGATTAGCTTCTTCCCTGTCCCTAAGCCCTGCTCTGAAATCACTGTCAGCCACCCCTGTCCCGCCTCATTGGCCAGGCTTAATGCATACCTTCACGCAAAGGAGAGCAGCGGCTCTGGCTCCAGAGTTTCCATTTTCTTTTCGGGTGTTACTTAGTTATCTCAGCTTCATTCACTAAGCTTCCTGCATGGCAGCTAAGTCATTCCCATAGGCTTGCAGCTGCAGTTTTACAATCTGCCAAAACCAAATTGCCTTTGCACTGGGAGTGCTTTCCTTTGAAGACTCAAAAAAAGTTATGACCTATGGGTGTTGCAGCCTGGGCTTGCGGAGACTTTCTGTCCTGTGAAGGAGTTGAAGTTGTAGATTAGAGTGTTTCTGACACTCACAGCAAACCATGAATGCTTCAAGGCCCAGTATCATATAGACACACATGCATAGGACAGGAACAAGCACCGCCTGGCCGTGTTGGGTGTGTTCCTAGTCTGGATTCTGTTTGTTGATTTTTTTTTTTTTGGTGTTTTGTTGGTGGTAGTGGTGGTGGTTGATGGTTGTTGATGTTATTGGTGGTGGGTGTGTTGTGTGCACACATGTTGCAACATGTGAAGATCTCAGAAGACAACCTCAGGCAGTCCTCATCTTCTTTGTTTGAAACAGTAGGATCTCATGTTTTGCCTCTACATGCTCCAGGCTAGCTGGCACACAAGGTTCTGGGGTTCTTCTCCACGTCCCATCCTTTTGTAGGAGTGCTGTAGTTACAGCTTCATTACTGTGTGTGTGTCTGTCCAGCTTCTGTGTGGATTTTAGGAATTCAGACCCAGGTCCTCTTGATTGTACATCAAGTACTTTTGCCAACTGAGCATCTCCAGCCCTTGTGTTTCTTTAAAAACATGTGCTGGTTGTGGCCTCTCAGTTGACAGCTTACTGTATTGTGAAAGCTACTGATACAAGGAATCACCCGCGGACTAAGGAGGGAAACCGCTTGTTTGGTACGTAGAACAAGAGTTTACTCCTCTTTAATGCACAGATAACACTTGACTCTTACGGTTGGTATGAAACTTAACAGATATAAGTGTTGAGTACTTTGTTAAGTAAGTCTCAGATAAGCTAGATTTGCTTGGTTTTGTGTTTATGTGTTTTCCCAATTTGGAGATCATATCCTTTGCTTGACTTCCTATGTTTGACTTGTTCAATGGAACTTTAGGTTTCTAGTATTTACTCTTTGATGTAGTTGTGATTTGTGGGAGTTGGTATGATTTGTATGCATTTCTTGTTGAATATAAATTTCTATAGAGACTATACCAAGGTGAATGTAAGGTACTTAAACATTCAGCTCTAGGAGACCTTTCAAGGGTCCAATGGAGCTTATATTAGTGCACATGCCTGCTTTGGGGATTTGAGAGTTTGGTTTCTCTACATCTGATCACATCTGAAGTGTCTTCTGTTACCTTCATTTTAACTTAGTGTTCCACTGTGAATTTAACTTATGTTTGCCTGATGACCAACCCAGCTGAGTACCTCTCCTGCATTCAAAGCCCTTTATGAAGACCCTAATCAAGACTGACTTCATGTCTGTTGTTTACTGTTGAGCTCTGTCCATTTTCTAGTATTTTTTTCTGTGTACATTCTCTTAGACATGGGTATTATATGTCTCCGAGCCTGACTGTTATGCTAAATAATAGTTAATGGAAGAGACCTAATCTTGTGACCAACCAGCTTGGATATTGCTAGAACCTTTTCAGCTATCTTTATGTGATAGATCCCATAAAAATCAAGTCACATCTTTTTAAAAAAAAAACATTTATAATGTTCCTATTTTGCTAGCACATATACAGGCATGCCACATTTGGGGAGCGCCTCTGGAAGTCAGAACAGTGTCTGCTCCCATAGAAGTGGAGTTACAGATGGTGTGAGCTGCTGTATAGGTGCTGGGAACTGAATCTGGGCCCTGTGGAAGAGCAGCAAGTGCTTTTAGCCACTGAGCCATCTCCAGCCCAGTACATCAGTTTTAATGTCACTTTTTTTTTCTCTTGTTTAATAGTATCATTATAGTGGCATTCCTAAGAGCATAGAATTTGAGAGAAGAGGGAACTGGGAATGTTTGTACTTGCTGTAAAATTCTAGTGTTTTGTTATTGGTTTATTTGTATGTGTCTGAGTATAAGCGAACGTGTGTGGGAAAATGCACACCCTTTCACATTTGTGGAGGTAGAAGAGGGTCTCCTATCCCATTGAGCCAAATCTTTCTGATTCTGGGGCTCACAGGTTTCCTCAACTGCTTTTGAGATCGCTGTATCCTGACTCCCTCTTGCCAATCTCACTGTGAGGTGGCCTTACCTTTTTCTCACACCAGCTGAATTTGGAAGCAATCTTAAGAACTGTATCTGCAAGCTTCCCGGAATTTCTTCTCACCAGACCTGGAGGAAATGGTGCTGCCCTTTCTGTCTTAGGCTGAATCTTTGTCCCTGTTTTCCTGTCACTCTCTGGCAAATGATTTAGTTTTTATTTTCTCCCCATCTCCCACAATGAAATATAAATCTCCCAGGATGAGCATTCATATCTGTTTTGTTTACTGCAGATGTGGGAAGAAAAAGAGCAGTGAGGGATGATTGCTAGGAGGATGGATCTGCCTCTAAGTCAAAGGAAGGCCGTTGGTGGAGCACATTTGGAGGGGACGGGCAAGAGTCCAGTTCTGTATGTGGTCGCATTAAGCGTCTAGCTGCTGAGGTGGCAGTAGGAGGTGCAGATTGAGGGAAGAGGTCCAGGATGGGTGGAGAAGACTAGTGTTGTTGGCATGAAGGCGGCGTAGCAAACCATGAGGTCAGATGTGTTAACAGTTTGAATCTGAAGTGTTCCCAGAGGCTTATGTGTCTGAATGCTTGGTCCCCAGACAGTTGTGCTTTGTTGGGAGGTCGTGGAGCTTTTGGGATGTGGGGCCTTGGTGGTGTAAGTAGCTCACTAGAGGTGGTCTTTGACGCTTAGATCTGCCTCTTGTTCCAGTATTGCCTTTTGTGTTCTGGTAAGCCAAGAAGCAAGATGCCTTTGCTCGCAAGGACTTGCCACCACACCTAACCTGCGATGAGGGACTGAAGTCTCTAAAACTGAGGCAAATAAAGCCTTCTTCCTTCAGGTTGTTTCTCTCAGATATTTTGTAATAGTGATGAAAAAATACAGGAAATCAAAAAAAAAAAGGTAATTGTCAAGAGTAAGGGAGTCCAAGAACAGAGCTGTGGGACACTTCAAGGTCAGGGAGATGAAAATTGGGAGAGCTCCGCCTGTGACAGGAGAATATGGTCCACGTGAAGACCAAGCAAGTCATGCAAGGAACACTGTCTGCATCCAGCGCCTGCTGGTAAGTTGCATACAATGACAAAAGAGAATTAACTATGCATTTGGCATCATGAGGAGTCATCTCAGTGTGTATGTGTGTGTGTTGTTTGTGCACCTAAAGACCTTATTGATCACCTGTTGACAGTATTACAGCATAGACCTTTCTGATCTTGCCTGAGTAGAAGTGACTCTGCTGGGAGCTTGGCTTAGTGCAAGCCAGGCAGCTTATGTACCTCAGTACCTCTTCCACGTTTTCCTGCCCTCAGAGGACAACTTCTTGGACAAGGTCTGAATGAGAGCGCCTGTCTAGTGTCTTGTGTCAATTCTTTGGGAACTGCCTTAGCCTCCTCGTGGCTTCATGCTGGCAGAGGTCCCTTGCTCTTGAGATATCTATCCTGTGCTTCTTTGCCTTATCCACAAGCACCTAAGCTTTAGAGGACACGGGTTCTGTGCCAGTGTGTAGTGCCTTGATGGAGGCCACTGTTGCTCACCAGTCCTCAAGTGGGTCTTGCCCACTCCTCTTTGGATAGTTTTGTGTAAGTGTTTTTTATAAACATATATTCTGGGACGGCAAGGACTGGATATTTTTAATATTTTCTACAGGATTAGGATGTTTGCGTTCTCTAGGAATCAAAATAGAAACCTGAATTATCTTGTTGACATTATGTAAGGAGAGAGGAAGAGGGATTGTGTGCAGCACGCATGCACACTCACGTAAAAAGAACAGGAAGTATGAGACGGTGCCACCTTCCTGGATTTCGGTTGTTTTCATGTGATAGAGTTTAGGGCATAGGCTCATTTCTGACATCTTTCAAGAGGCCTTTTTTTTCAAGTGTAGATTATTTTGGGATGCTCTGATACTTTCCTAAGAAGCTTCTCAGGCAGTTGCCAGAGTTCAGGGAGTTGTCAACTCTGTCCCTTTAGCTCGCTTTCAGACAGGTCCAGTGTCTAGTGCATTGTTACTCTTGTTGGCAAGCTTTAGCCTTACTCTAGTGATCAGGAAGGGCTTTCCATCCAGGGTGTTCCTGGAGGCTAGACTTCTAGTTTCCTGCTAGGAAAGAGGTGTCTGTCAGGTTAGGGGTCAGGGATCCAGTTGTAGCAGTCTGCTAAAGCAAGACAGTAGCCGTATGCCTTAATTGGGGGACTTCTGTAAATGCAGTAGGCTGTTGCTTCAGTGCTGTGATTTAGATAATTTAACAGAAAATTAGCCTCTACCAAGTCAGCAAGCTTGTCTTTCTTTCTGGAAGCCAACAATACCAAGCGTAGCTGGGTGTGGTGCACATCAGCACTCAAGATGCAGACAAAATGAGTGTGAATTTAAAGCCACCCTGGGCTATACAGTAAGTTCCAGGCTGGCAGAGACTGCAGAGTGCGTCTGTGTGTGGGGATGGGGGAGTGGGTGTCACACACACACCCCACACATATATTTGGGGAATACCATGGGTAGACTGATGATGTTTGTTTTTGAAAAAGAGCCCAGTGCACCTGACACAGATTTCTGGAGCATGGCTACACATTTGTCATTTAGAAACAAATAGTGTCCAAGAGGCAGCTGGGATGTTTTCATTTTGAAAATGCTTTAATAAGTGTTGACAACACTGTTCTGCAAAATGTAAAGGTACTATACAAATTCTTAATACAAAAAGAATAAATTAAAAGCAGATTTCTCTTTTAATTCTGCAACTTTGTCTACAACATACATCTTTTTCATTGATTACCATTGAACAGAATCCAGTAAAATCATTTTACATGCTCTACAGTCAGTTTCAGGAGCAACCTAATCTTTCCCCCATTATTAAACTAGATTCAATTTTACACAACTTGTAATAAACTATTGACATGAATGGATATGTAAAACTTTACACCTAGTTAACTAAGCAGTAATTGGTCATCTGATAGCACCTGGCTGAGGTTTGCTATATTTAGAACTAAACTAATACTGAATGAAAACAAATTGGGCTTTTAACAGTTTCAACACTCACCTGCATATAACAAAATAAACCAACTTGGCTCACAACATAGTCTTCTGGCTGAAACAGGCAATTTCTTACATGTACCCAAAGAATCCAATAGGGGTGTTAGACCAGACTGGGGGCTTCATATCTCATCTTCCTTTAAAGAAATAGGGATCTATAAAGCGTTTGCAGGTGCTTGAATACAACACCCAGAGTGTTCCCCGCCACACTGACCATGTATGTCCGTCTCAAAGGACTTAGGCTATTATGTACATTGTATTAACTGAACACAGCTAAACAGTAAAACCTGTTTTACTTAATCTTGGTCCTTACTACCAGACTCTCCTGATGGTGTTCACAGCTCCCATACAATTCCTCTCTGTTCCCCAAATGTATTACATTTTAGATTCTTTCTGCCTCTCTCGTTGATCCAACCAAATTCAGAAATGATTTTCAAACTGTTGTCTATGTTATAACCTGTAACCATGTAACCTTGTCTTATTCTTTGTTTCCCTTTGGACTTTTCCTGTTGCACCATAGTTCAGTCTAATTATTCAGGCATCTCTTTTTGGAAGAAAAAAATTGACCCAATGTGTTACATTTCCTATTAGGGAAGGAAGGGGAAAAAAAATCCCCAAATAAACCTGCCTTTTATAGCTCTGATCGTCATACTAGGAACAAAAAAAAGGTAGCCCCATCTCCGTCAAGCCCCAGGTTCATTTGGTTCATTTGTACCATTATCCAATCCTACAGGGTTCCGCCTACAAATGTCCGGAAGAGTACTGTTTCTGAAAGCTGGAATCATCCAGCTGGCTATGCCCAGCGCTGGGGTACCTGGCCTTGAGGAGGCCTAAGACCACATGGTATGAATGCCTCTGACTGTGGAAATGCTCCCACTTGACTTCCAGAACTTTCCAAGCCATGGCAGAGTGAGCCACAGGGATAGTCCTTCCCCTCCTGGGCTGGTAGAGTCTACTGTTGCTCTTGGATTCACATACATGAGCAAGTCTTTCTTTTGATGCCACCGCTAACCTTAGATCTGCTTTCCCACAAAAGTACTCCTACCCCGGCTCCTGTTCCTGGATGCCTTTCCTACAGGAAGTCATCACAAAGGTGACCTCGCAAGCCCCGCTTACATTCACATGTACTACCTCCATGAAAACCCTGGTGCCATCTTGAGTAACCCAGCTAAGACTCTTCACTGGTTAGTTAGTATAAAATTTCGAGGCCTTTGAAGATTGATGGCTTTTGGTTGTGTGTTAAGCATAGCTCAAAACATATGTAAACGAGCAGCTTGCACGCATGCCTTTTTTTTTTTTGCCTTCTTTTATCCTCTTGGTATCTGTGGACAGAGGTGGTAAATCAAAGTCATGGATACTGCTGGAGGTGAATGGGCCCTTTGGGAGCTGAGTTGCTTCAACTCTGCTCTGCCTGCCGGCTGGTAGACACATAAAAATCTTCCTACCAGGCATACTTGGGTTCTTACTAAGTGACACACAGGAGAGGTCCATCTGAGTTCCTTGTCACACAAGTGTTAACAAACAAAATGAGCCACAACAGTAAAACACTTGAATAGACCGCAATGTGCTTTTTCCCTTGGTTTCCCATAAAAAAGAAAATGAAACGCCTTGTACAAAAAAAGGAAGGTTACACTTTTACTGGCTGTTTTAACGAGTGAGTGAGACCTGCTTTTGGCAATGATCACCTTTAGCTTCCGACCAATCCGAAAAGGAAAGCAGCTTGGGAGGTGCAGGCTGAGGCCCCTGCATAGGGTGCTCCTTCCAGCCTGTTTCCCTTCATGTCCAGACAGACAGATTCTGTGTCTGCCAGGCCAGCCAAGCCTCCTCCATCTTCACTGTCCCATTGGGTGCATTTCCAGGTTCTCGGGTCAGGAGAGGTGGACGGGACAGCAGATGGCTCACGACAGGACATGATTTACAAATGGTTGATTTTCACTTGTGCTGCAGAGAAAGTGTGTTCCTCTTGGCCCCTCCTATCTGTTTATTGTTGAATGTGTCTAATCTTTGGCAGCATAGAACCGCTCGTGATCCTCCGATCGTCTCTGAAGCGCTGGTCCTCCTCAGGTACTCTTGCAGGCTGTCTCACTACAGAACAGATACTGTCCCAGGCGTAAACTGAATGTCCCCACGAGGCAGCCTCCTTTGGAAGCACCCAATGGCCTGTGGTGGCAGCTGGACGCAGCTTCACAGTCTCTGCACAGATAGGTCTTTCTTTTTTCTCTTCTCTACCAACGCTTCTCTTCCACAGGAATTGCATATGTTGGCTTCCCTGACAGTTCCTGGCCTGGGCTGTCATGGCAGGGGGAAACCACCAAGGTGCCATTGAGGATTGTTGTCTGGCTCTCTGGGTAAGAGAGCCAGAGGACACACAGTGGGATCGGAACCTTCCAGAATGTCTCCTCAGTCAGGTTTTTGAGGGTGAAGGGGATGTGGAGACAGGAGAAAAAAAGTGCCAAGGGCCGAAGCTGGTGCAGGTGACAGTGTGTCTGGGTAAGGCAACTGAGAGGCAGTGAGGTGACTCAAGAATGGCGTGCGGCGGTCAGAACAGGCTGGGCTGGCTCACACGAGGGTCCCAGGCTTGGCTTTTTCCTGCCCGTACCATTGGACATCAGCTAGCTCTGGATAGAGGGAGGAATCCAGGAAGCAGCTATCACTGTAGCTCCTGTGGGCCCAAGAAGAGATGGTGAGTCAGAGGAGAGCAGCACAGACGGGCCGTGTTCAGGGTGCAGGTNCAGGCCCGAGTCTGGCTATGCTGCTGCTGGCCTGGGGAGCGACAACTGTGGGGACCTTTCAGAGTCCCGTACATGATTCTCAGGTGCAGCCAGGGCTGAGGAGCCCCTGGGACTATATTATTTTTCAGGAAGACTTCCTACATGACAGTCAGCGGACCCAAGGATCTGCACTTCTGTTCTGGAACAACCTTCAAAACATGCCCCCCTTTTTTTTGGTTCTTTGAGACAGGGTTTTTCTGTGTAGTCCTGGCTGTACTGGAACTAGCTCTTGTAGATTAGATAGACCAGCCTGGCCTTGAATTCACAGAGATCCGCCTACCTCTGCTTCCTGAGTGCTAGGATTAAAGGTGTGGGTCACCACCACCCAGCTATGCTTTTTAAATCAACAATGTGATTTTATGAATGAATTTTTTAAAACATACAGGGACTGGGCCTGTAGCTCAGTGGTAGACAGCGTGCTTAGCATGTAACAGTCCTGCACTTGATGCTCAGCACCAAAAATAGTATCAAAATAAATTTCCCTCTATATAGAAAAATGTACATAGAAGAAAAGAGAAAGTTCTTTGGGTAAGTATTGTTAGTAGATTAAATGGGAGCAATTCCTAGGTATCAACGATAGCTCATACAGATGAGTGGCTGCAGCCCTACTCACTCAAAGAGATCTCCAGCTCCTTCTAAACTGCCCTTTAGTTCCCATACCTGGTTCCAGGGGCATACTCAGGGGATGGATACCAGGAAGAGCTGCTGAGCCACTCTAAAGAGCGTCTCAAAGCCTCCCAAGTCAGCTAACCTTGAAGACCACCAGCCACTCTCACTACTGTCTCATTTGTTCACTTCTCCAGGAATACACTGAGTATTTGATACTTCATAAATATCCCTCATCTGACCTAGCAAAATCCACGAAAGCTAGAAAATCCCAAGGCATCTGTGACAGCCTTGTGCTTGGAGCCCTGGAAGTGCATGAGGTTAATTCTGATTAAATGCAGCGTTAGAAGCAAAGGCAAGGCCTTAGTTATGACACTGGTCATGGGCGTCTTTGTGTGTATCTGTATTTGGGAGTAAACAAGTGGATGACTTTATACTCATGCTGCAAACATTGGCTCCTCACTGCAGAACTGGCTTTTGTAAACTGTCAAAGGAACAAGAATTTTTAATGGGAAAATGTGGTTGGAAACACACAGTGCTCCGGGGAGTCCCTTCATCGTGCCCTTGCACCTGCCAGAGGGGACACGTGACCTAGGATTGCCCGTCTCCAGCCACACTCATTGGCTCAGAGATGGCTAAGTAGCTTTGAGAGCATGAGGGTATTTATTTCCTCCCTGTGGCTGGAAGCACTAGTGAGCTCTGTCCAGCTTAGCCACTTGCACATGCTCATTTGCTTAAGCTTATTGAGTTGGCTTCCCTTTCCTATGCAGCGAATACTGGCACAGCATCCTAGATTCTTCTAGAAGTTTGTTTCTGATAAAATCGTGACGTGGGCCTACTAGGGACATCATTTTCCCGACTGCAGCATTGGATGCAGGAGTCACGCTAACTAGTGTTTCTGAAGGGACACCTGGGATGGGCTCTGAGGAAGCGAAAGGACCCGGCCTTTTGGAACACCACAGTGAACACTGAGCACACCACAGGCTCTGCGAAGTCATGCTTTGCTTTGTTTCACCTGGGATATCTCACGGTATCACCTAGTCACGCCTACAGAACACACGTTGGAAACAACACCATTTCTCTCTCACACAACTCAATGTCATAGAACATGTTTGAGTCTCTTGTATGTTGGATCCTAAATAGTCTGGGGTTAAATGCACTTTTTAAAAAAGTGAGTAATCACTAAATAGTGAATGATGCCTTATCTCCATACCCACTGAGAATTGAGAGGTGGGATTTAAGTTACCGAGCCAACTGGCTGATCACTTTGGGGTTGGTGAATAGTGCTGTAGGTCGGTGGCCATAAAGCCAGGGTGATAAGATCTCTGTGTCAGCGTGACTCTGCAGGCCAGAGTGTGAGCTGCTACCCATTTTGAACTGACTCAACCACATTCTCATGGGAGCTTTTTAAGTGCGCGTCTCAGGACTCCACTGCTACCCACTGCCATCCATCACTCAGCACCTTTTAGTCCCTTCTTATTGGAGAGGAAGAGTGACTCAAATTCAAATGTTCTGGTGACATCATTCTCAGTCCCTTCACTGTCACCAGAGGATGAGCTGTCCCTCTTCCTCCCCTGCTTTCCTCATCCACATTTGGCCAACTGTAAAAATTGTTCCTGGTCTTGTCCTAGCCTACATTCCAAGCTAAAACAACTCTATGGTATCCCTTGCCG
>LOEQ01000116.1:556491-582848 GCA_001685075.1 Bramus lutescens | reverse complement strand
GGCAAGGCCCCTTTATCTCACATGCGTCAAGAGTGAAAATAGGCACACGTGCACAAGGCTTTGGGTTACTGCTACCTAAGTTATATATTCTGTTCTCAAAGACATAGGAAGTGGGAGCATTTGTTGTCCTTATAATGCATTTGTGCAACTTTTATTGTATGTGCTGGTCTTGCCTTGACATGTTTCTTATATGTTGTAATGTATATTCCTTGCTTGCTTTAGGGACTTCTTTTATTAAACACAAAACAAGGCTTTACAAATTATGAAAGGCAGACACCAAAGCCCATACTTTTTTTTTCTCTCTCCTTCAAGCATAGTCTTTGTAAAAATGTTGTTAATTTTACAGTATCACATGGCTTATTCCCCCAGCCAGGCCCACGGCTTTCCTGATTTGCAATGGATTTGTGCTAATGTGGTTCTGCCTTGAGCGAGCTCCGGTTTAAATCAATCCAGACATAATTAAGCCAAGTTGAAATGTAATGTGATCTCACTCTATGGCCCACTGTTTCGTTCTTCCTGCTGCAAAGCATTATTATCTGGGGGGAGGAGAATCCGCCTCCTGGATTTAGTTAGGGACCCTCTTTAGACTTGCCATTCAGAACTATTTACTCACGGAGCTTTAGGTCATGGTCTGTGGAGCACAACCACTCCCAGGAGAGCAGTGCCACACTGTGCTCACATGAGGCACACGTACATGTGTGTGCGCGCACACACAACACACACATGCATGACCGCTTGTGTTACACTAAGAATGAAGCCTACAAGCACTGCTAACAAAGAGTTATGGAATAAACATTAGAAGGGAGGAATGGACATTTCAATAAATGTCAAAATGAATTCTGGGAGCCTCTACAAGCTTACTGAAATTGGAGCCTGCCCCATAACATGCTGAAGGAGACATTCTGTGTGGGGAATGGGATGTGTTCACTTGCCATAGGTCACATGTGATGGTCACAAGACAACCCTTCGGTGTCAGCTCTCCTCTTCCAGCTTGTTTGAGACAAGGTCTCTTTTGTGGCTCGTTATTGAGTATGCTCGGCTAACTGCCTCCCCCTCGCCATAGAGATTACAGGCGTGTTCTACTCTACCAGGCTTTTATCTAGGTTCTTGGGATTCAACTGATGGCCTCATAGTTGCAAAGCAAGTGCTTTATCCATTAAACCATCTCTCCAGCCCAACGCAACATTGCTTTACATAAAAGTTAAATGAATCACTATGTTAGGACTATGGCTCAGTGGAAGAACACTAGTCTAGCATGTGTGAGGCCATAAATTCAAGCCCCGGTAGGACAAAAACAAGCAAAACAAACAAACAAAAACCCCCAACAAGCCACTACCACCTCCCCACCACCGTTTCCCCACCACCACCGAACTAGGAAAAGAGTCCATTTTGACAGAGAAAGAGCTAAAGAATCAGTAGATCACCATGTTTAAAGTGATTACTGTATATCTCAGGTGACATCCTCTTGCCTTTGTTGATCTCCAGTGATGTTACATCACATCCAAAAAGACAAACTCTGAAGAAGCAAAGCTATCCCAGTAATAAATGGAGGCATAAGCTCCTGCAAAGGAAGACAGTGGTAGGCAGTGTCCCATGAGGACATGTCCTATGCACTGCAGTATGCCATGCATGGTTTTGGGACTGTTAAAGTGACTTGTCATTTAGCCTCGGGGTGTGTGTGTATCATACATAAGATTCAGCTGGTGACTGTCTTCAGTGACACTGGTGTTCCCTCAGTACCTTGCTTCTAACAAAGTTTATCACTGGAGGTGTTCCCAACACTGGGGAGGGAGAGCACTTGTTTTCCTGAAAGACAGTCTGTATTGTCTCCACCCTGTCTTTGTCCCTTCCGAAGATGTATGACATGACAAACAACACAGACTTAATTGCTTACAGCTTCCCGGAGACACAATCTCTTCAGTTCCTCCAGCCTCTGGCGCAGCGTCTCCTCCAGAGCTTCCTGCCTGGATTTCAAGGCAGCCAGCATGTCTTTCTTGGCCGACTGTGAGCTATCTGATTCCTGAGAACCTGTCAATAAACAGCAGGGTTACTAGGCCAACTGACAGGGGACATACATCTGGACCACTAATGAGTTTCACTGGCGCTCACACTGCGGATATGGGATTTGCCCTGGGAATCAAGGAGTGTGAAGTGAGACAGGTGTGCAGTGTTCCAAGCATGAGGGGTGAATTCCAATACCACATGGAATATATAGCTACTCAGAGGGCTGGCAGGAAAGCTGACACTCCTGAACAAGAACGCTGTCGTTTCTGATTATCTCAAGACATGTCATGTACCTGTTTTGCTCACACCAGCCAATTTTAATACGATTTACATGAGAAAGGGGGAAAGTAAAGTTCAAGTAAATGTTAGAAATTTTAATACAGGTTTTAAATTTTCTTTTGTCTACTGGAAGATGCTGATTTTTGCTTAGTGCAAAGATATCTGTTTACAGTAAAATATCTGAAAATATAGACAGGTATAAAATCATTATTTGAGTTATGGCTCAGTGGATAAATAACCGATAAACTAGGCACCCAGAGATAACTATCATATTATGTATTTCTTTTGGTCTTTCCGCCAAAAGGGACACATACACACATTAGAATTAGAATTCTGTCCACTATTTTATCTCAGTGTTGTATGCTCAGAAAATTCTCTCCTAATGGATGGAATATACTATAGAGGGATGCATACGTTTCAAAAGGCATACACATTTTCCACGCTCTCCTGGCTAGAATATCTGCATGATGATTCATTCAAACAGCAGGCTGCTAGATATGAAAACTTTTTAGAAGGCAACATCATGAACCAAACAAAGGAAAAGTGAACTGAAAATGCCAACTGGAGGAATTTAGCTTAGGTCAGAAGAATAATTTCTGGGCTGCATTGTCTGGCTCCTGGCGCAGGTTTCTTGTACTGAGGCAGGTGGCCCTTTCTACCTTGATGGGGGTATGGAAAGCATATTGATGTCCTAGAAACAGCCGGGCTAATGGCTGCATTCTTTCTCACATCCACACCAGCAGAACTGTAGATATGAGCAGGTATTACTGAACATGCACTGAGGGGGCTCAGAACATACCACCAGCAGCATCCAATCATTTCACATGCCTAAGAAGCTGGGTGTATGCCTGTAACCCCAGTGTCTCAGGATGCTGAGGCAGGGGGAACACAAGTTCAAGACCAGCCTGGGCTACGGAAAGCCAGTTCAGAGACTTACAGTAACATGGTTAAAGATGAACATCTCTCCAGCGAAAGGTGTAACACCTTGCTGGCAACAAGCAGAACTGCAAACAGATGGAGATGACTACTGTGGACCTGGATCCAGATGTTAATGTTTTGCAGATGTCAATTCACCATAAATTAAGCAATATAAAAAATGCAATCCTAATAAAAATCCCAGCAGGACTTTGTGGCAGTGGAGTGGGGGTTAGGAACTGCCTTCCCATAACAGACAACTTCGTATGGTTCAGTGACCAGGTACTGGAGGCTGGCTCGATTGGTAAAGATGTCTCAGAATCTCAAGACATTAGAAGTCTTCTATGCCTTTGCACTGAACAGCTCTGCTAGACCCAAACACCTATAAACATGCTGTCCTATTCTTTGAGATCTCTGATCAGGGAGCCCATATTCCCTTAATCCCCATTCTTTCAAATGATCCCTATGATCTGAATAATGAAGAATTATCAGTATCTAAGCACAATGTGACTCTGGCTTAGGATTTGTTCTCTTCCTTTTCTGACCCATTTTAGCTTGAAATTGAAGACATCTATCACCGTAAGAACAAATCATCTTTGAGCATCCCCAGGAGCAAATAAATATTGTCATCTGTATACTTGGGTACTATAATTAAATTGCATCTCATTTTAGTAAAAAAAAAAATCCACTGCCTGTATATCATTCTGTTACTGACGCTACCTCCTAAGCTTTGAGTCATGCTGTAACTCTTTCCCGAGTTTTTGACATGCTTTAGTTGCAGGTGTCCAAATTCAATAGCAAACTACAGCAAACACTTGGTCCTCGCTGAGACACCATTACTTCATGGTTCTCACAGACTAAATCCAGATGTGCCTTTCTTAGGTATCGCATCACTGGATCTTATTGCAGGCTCCCCCCTTTCACCAGTGGTTCAGATTTTTTGTATCCCTAGGCCCACTACTTCGTGCTTATCAACACTAAACCCTCTCCAGGCTGTGTCCATCTAATGTAACCTGGAAAAATCATTATGAATCTTAATTGGGCCTCTTAGTACTCGCCACCAGTCCCATTTGAAGACAGGAGAATTTAATGAGGCGTTCTCTGCTCCATCCTCTAAAAAATTAATAAGGATGTAAAGTGATACTGGAAGGAAGTCAGACTTTAAAAACAGGCCTGGGGAAAACTAGGGTCCAAAAAGATTAAAGAATTTCCAGCATGAGTGAAAAATTCATTGTTTTCCCTTCACCCCTGCCTAACCTTTCCATAGGAAATGGTGATTTATTGAGTCAAATCGAAGAGCCCACGATGTTCAGGAACAGCAGAACACCATAATGTTAAATTTGGGGAAGCAAGCATATAATTTGTGGATGACTGGTCTGCTGTTATAGGATTAGTAAAGATCTGGCTTTGAGTAGCAGGGTTCATTACTGCTGCCTAAATTATTATTTCTAATAATTAACTTAAATCTCAACCCACATAAGATGAGCTAGAGAGCCTTGTCAGGCTTGATGGCTCCTGAGTCTTTCTGTGTGTAGCTGGCACCCCAAATGCTGACTGGCTCTGCTGCACACCTTGAGTCTGGAAAGTCCTTCAGGAGGAATACAGTGCCTGGAAACCAGGCTACCCCCTCTGCCAGTAACTGAACCAGGCAATTTTGTACACATGGGTTTCCATTTTCATGGTAACAACCAGGCAGATGGAAAAATACCTGGATTTGATAAAATCTAAGCCATTTGTTAGATGGGTGGCTCTTGAATAAGTCACTTGCTCTTCTATCTCTGAGGTCAAGAATGAATGAGATAATGCTCATAAAATACTTTGCACTGTGCCTGAATTAGGTAAATTCCTCACATAGGGGTTGATCTACCACAGTGGTGTGGAGTTAGAGAAATCATTGAAATTATCTTCCCCCTTTCCATCAAGTACCCATCAAAGGTAAGAACTTCGCTCAACAGTTTGGCATAGGGCAAGGACTCCAAAGCTCCACCTATAGAAAGATGCAATGGCAGATGGAGGATGTATCTAAAACCATGTTTCTAAGCACCAACCAGGTCTGCAGGTCTGCAGGTCTGCCTCTGGGGCTGCTGCAGGTGAAGTGGGAATGTGGCTGAGGACACTTGGTGGGCTCCGTTGGCCTCCATCCCATATTCTGCAAGCTTACGGTGGTTCCACATGAACCTGTCGCATCTGAAAAGACTGCACTGCTGTCCTGTCTTGAAGGGAAATCTACTAATTGGAGGCAGGAGATCTGATGGCTTCTCTGTATAAGAGCTTACACAATCTAAGCCTGTGGCTGTGACCAGTAGCTAGGATATATTATGGCCACCAAGAGGAGAATGGGCCAAGTGCCTTGGAATAAGCTCACTGAAAGCCTCTCAAAGAGCACCTGAAGAAGAGGCCCATAGTTCTCTGTGATACTGAGCAGCCTCCACAAATGACCTTTATGTATCCCCTGAATGAGGCTCTTGCCTCTTAAAAGGGATAAAGAAAGGAAGCCAGCAAACCAGGCAGAAACAAGGGGCAGAGATGCTCTTTGGCTTGGCCACCACAATAGTAGAAACGGAATCCGGAGAATCTTGGAGCTCAGGCCAATGGGAGTTTCTCAAACTAAAAGTTCAAGACACACCAATGATACTTTACCCTGTCCATCTAGTTTTGTTTGTTTGTAGACAAGGTCTCACTATGTAGACCAGGCTGGCCTTGCTCTCACAGTGATCACCTGCCTCTGCTTCAAGTGTGCTGGGATTAAAGGTGTGCACTACCACACCCACCTGACAAAAATAATTTCAAGTCTGTATTTGGACTTGGGGAAGTCTGACACTACGATTTGTCCATTATCAATTATTTGAACCCATACATGTTACACATGCAAGACCTCTTCAAGGTTATATGTTAAGCCTGTAAAACTGACAAAAACACATAAATCTGCTGTCTTTGAAAAGGACAGTGACCGAGAAAGACATCAGAATTGTCATCCCATAGCCACTATTGAACAATATAAAGCTTTGGAGTTTCAACCTTCTGAGTGCCATCGTGGGCCTAACTGTAAAGTGACCACCTCACCAATCTTTGAAAATGCCTCTAAACTTGAAGCACTGATTCCCTAATACACAACAATTCACATGATTCCTTCTCAGCCTTTAGCCTTCCCTTCTGCAAATTTTCTCAACGCTCCTTTATATCCAGTACAGCCTTCTTCCTCCTTCCTTTACCACCCAGACCTCTAAGAAGGACGAACTCCACCATCTCTGATCATTTCCCTGCTGTTCTTGCTGCTGCTGCTGCCTCCTTGTTGGGGGTGGGCATGCTTGATTACCAGGCATGCCTAAAGGGTTTACCTCTTCCTCCAGCAACGGCCAAAGCAAGGGTCTGTGATTATGAATGCTAAATAGACTTAAATGGAGCTGTCTGTAAGATGAAGATGGACGAAGCATCTCTACTGTACTCAGAAGAGTGAAATGTCAGAATTTATACATTGAAAAAACCAACAACCCAGTAGCCAAGGGCTGCCTGGGAAGGGATGAAGGGAAATAGTGAGTTGGTGTTGTAGGCAAATGATAACAGAGTGAGATGAGTATTTCTGAAAGATATGGATAATGCATGAATGCCATTTTTGGGGTGGAGGGTACCAAGCAACACTCTGATTTACAGGAAAGGGTATTCAGAATAGTCTTTGAACAACACAGCAAGAGCCTACATTCTGGGGTGTCTAGGGGTTCCCAGGACTGTGTGTTTCATCTCAGCCACTGACTGGCTCTGGGATGGTGGGAAGCAGGTTCTAGAACTTCTCTGAGTCTCAGTTTCCTCCCCTATGAACTGGGCCATGAAAACAAGGCTCTTGAAATATTGGGAAGATGAAAAGAGATGATGCTTGGAAGATGCTAGAAGGAAACCCAGAATATACTGAGTCACATGAATATTTAGTTATTTTTTATTAAAAAGGCTTTCTGGCTTTTATTATGGGTTGGCATCTCCATTTTAGAATGTTCCATACTGTAAGAAAGAGAGAGCACGGAGTGGACCAGCAAGGAAATGAAGAACGATGGCAGGAAGCTTGGGGCAGAAGGGAGAGAAAGCGGGGATTTCTTACAGGCTACATTTCATTGTCTCTTCAGAGAAGCATCTCCCCATTCACAGGGGAGGCCATGGTGGCCTAGGGAAGCAGAGGTTGGATTCAAGCTTTGCTCTGTGTGGCCTGTTTTGTCGCTTGACTCTATGAGGGTGGGAATGTTTCTGTCTCACTGCTAGGATGCCATGGTGCCACCCTGAGCTGCATTCCCCAGCCCCAGGAAGATCACTCTCATACAGACAGGGCTAGACAAAAACTGTTGCTCAAAGAAAGTCATTTTCAGTGGGCATTTGGGGATCTTCGGAGGAACCAGCTGACATCACAGACATTACTGCAGACTTGGGACTGATTTTCCACTTTCCAGCTGGGGAATCTAGACTTCAGGATGGTGGCATCTGTATATGGGAAGACCACATGGGAAGGGGCAGCAGAGCAAGCAGCTGCTTTTCCTGGTGAACATATGGAAGGATCGCCTCACTAAACTGTGATGGAGACTTTGTTGCAGTTATTCCAAAGATCCCAAGCCAGTCAGCACCGGATATGAGTTTGCATCCTGCTGAGGATACACAGGGACCTGTGCATCTGTTTTCACACACAAACGCTGATGAACAGCCTCCCTGAATCCAGAAGGCGGAAGGGGTGCTTTCCTCTTTGGAAGGAGGGGAAATTTAACACAAATAGTACCTACCCCCTCCCAAGAAATCTGTTGTCATAAAAGCAAGGGAAGGAAATGACTGCCTGTTTTGGCCTTTTGGGAGAAAATGAAAAGTTAAAAAAGAAAGAAAGAAAGAATGAAGCCAGCCAAGTCCCAGCAGATCTGTAGAAGCTGCGAAGAAAAGTTTTGGCAGATACCCAGGAATAAATATGGGGAAAGGGGTTAGGCTCCCCTTTATGATGAAGAGATATTTATTTCATAGACAAATCCTCAAGGATGAAGTCCTTGCATCAAAGATGTCCTAGGAGACCCTGTGATATAACGCCACACGACAGATGGCAGGAACAACGTGTTTTCTCGACAGACCATTTCTGTGAATTCAGCGTCTTTCCCAACATGAACAATGCATGCTCGGAGAACTTTTCATCAGCCTTGGGTATTTCACAACGGCATAACTTAGTTTAGAGTTTACAGTTCAGTGGTGAGACCGAAGCTCTTTACAAAGCATGCACCTTTAGATGGCGGCTGGGCTTTGGGATGATTTTGCTCTCTGTGTAGATTCAGAGGCACTTTTTGCCAAAAGGGAAGAATACAAATGCCATTTAAAAGGGGGTGTGTTCTGGGGTAGGAAGAAGGGAAGGAGGTAAACAGAGAGACTGTCAGTATTTAAAAGTTAACGCAAATTGGGCGGTGGTGGTGCATGCCTTTAATCCCAGCACTCGGGAGGAAGAGGTAGGTGGATCTCTGAGAGTTTGAGGCCAGCCTGGTCTATAAGAGATAGTTCCAGGACAGGCTCCAAAGCTACAGAGAAACCTTGTCTCAAAAAACCAAAATAAATAATAAATAAATAAATAGTTAATGCATCTGGTAAAATATCTAATTGAAACCATAACTTGGGAATAATGCATATGACTTCCATTCCTCAGCTCAAGACCCCAGGGAACTGATCTTGCTGGCTCTCAGGACTATTGTCTATTGTAACATGGAGGTTTGGAGATTAATCGCAAATCTCAATGACCCTTAGTCAGGGCTCTCACCAAAGATGGGGAAGTTGAGCATGGAGTTTGGCTAAGTAGAAAAAGAGTGCTGTGTCTGGGACGTCGCAAGGAGATTGCTCTTCCAACATTTAAAACCTGACCACGTGAAAACCATTCAGTAAGACTATGGGGTGTCAACCTAAGTTCTCTCTATCAGGTAAATATACCATTACTAGTAACACTCAAAGGCAGGAAACATGACAACAAAAGTGATTTTGTTACCCCCACCCTCCACCAAATAGAAGTGAAAGGAGCCACCACTTCATTTTCCTCTCAGGCCAGATTTGCTCGAATGAGCCCAGAAACATCCATTCTGCAGACAGTACTTTTGAAGCCTGCCCAGTTTCACAGTCCAGCATAAACAACTTCTTTGGCAGTGCCTGGGTTTTGTACCCAACAGCAGAGCCGAGGTTATGACCAAATTTAAGGCCTCTGGAATGCAGTTCATCTTGGACCTAAAAGGAGAGGCACCACGCAGCTAATAGAAAACTCTAAAAGGCCAGAGAAAGATCCAGGAAGTAGACGGACAAAAAAGAAAGGATGGAGACCAAAAGAAAAATACTCGACAAAATGCACTGCTTGATTTATACCAGCACGGAGTCACGCAGTGTGAGCTGGATACAGCTACAAGCACACAGCGGGCAGGCACCTAGACCGCCTCTCTGTGGGGACAGATGTCAAATAGTTGGCATTGTCATTTTTATACTAGTTATTAATAAACCTTCTTACAATGGAAGGAAGTGGTTGCATTCAGAGAAGGAGAATGTGGGAATTGTTTAATTATGAAGGTGGACCAGTTTCTGGCAAGGCCAAGGTCAGGATTGAACACAACATGTTTTTCCTAGAATAAAAAGTGTCAGAGCTGTGGCAGGATAGCAGAATGTGGGGTTGGGTGTGGCTTTTAAACCTCGGATCCATCATCATAGTTGTCATGTTCCTGTTTGATCAAACGGAAGAAGACGCAGCTGCCACCGAATGAACCACACAGCCAAATTCTTACCCATTAACTCATTGTACTATTTCGTTTGGTGGTAAGGGGATATTTCAGGCCTCTTTATTTTATTTAAAAAAAAAATCAGTGTCCTGTCCTGTATTTCCATTTAAGAAGGAATACCAAGTCTCTCTCTCTTCTGCCCCCCTGCAAATACACACACACACACACACACACACACACACACACACACATACACAGAGGAATATTGGTGGCTAATACAGCAAGTCACAGGGCCCTGCACAACACTGGCTATTTCCTAAGTGGGTCTGTGGCATTCATTTTAAATAGCCTGATAGCAAAATACTCTCCGACAAGCCCTACACTTCCACTGAAGACAGATCCCTAAAACAATGCTAACACAAACCTTAGACTCTCACTTCCCCACAAGCTATGAAAAGGCCGTGTGTCTTCAGCGACAATGACACAAATATAGTTGTTTTTGCTTTGTCTCCTCCCCACCCCCTCCCTCTAACATTTCAAGTAATAGGGGAAGGGAAGGGGAAAAAGACCCCTTTGAAGAGCCTGCAAAAGATTTGGGATGGGCCTTCTGTTTTTCTTTCTTGTTCAGGGCTGGGGATTAAACTGAGGACTTTAGGCAAGGGTTCTACCCACTGAGTTATACCCTAGCTCATGTCTAAAGAGAGAAGGCAGGCTGGGGAGAGGGAAAGAACAAGCTCTAAAAACAGTTCAACTTAATGGATGGTTTGAATTTATAGTTGTTCCCTCAAACTGTATTTGAACATCTTAACAGTTTGTTACTTGAAGCCCATGTGAACAAAATGCCATAGCCAGATCCATCTCCAAATTTGGAGGAAAGAGCTAGGCTCTTACAGGTCACTGTGACTAAGTACCCTTCTCGGTCTCTCCCTGTCCGGTGATCATCAACAGATTTCCTGAACCTCTACACACGCAGAGTCGGCACAACACAGACCTGTAGCTCTGACCTGGATGGGGGACACCACCTTGTGGGTCTCCACCAGGATGTAAGCCTACGGTTTCCTCATGGCAGCTCCTATGTAAAATGTCTTGACCCCAAACTTAATTACTCACAGAACCACGTGCCCTCTTCATTTGGAAATGCTCCACCCCTCCTGCCCCACTCACACAAATGACTCGGGGCATCGGTGGGCATGAATTTCTGACTTTTGTAATGGTTAACAATGGTATTCCTTTATTTATTTAGCATTAGAGGCCTTAGATACCAAGAGCTGGACTTCCTAGCAATTTCAAAGGCAGTTGCACATCCTTATGTAGGAAAACGGCCTTTAAGGTTACTAAGACTTGGAACTGTTTTATTTTGTATTCACAGACAATACTCAAGCTCTTTTCAGAGACACCCATGTGTTTTTAAATGCTGTGTATTTTACCTCCTTTCCTAGTTGTGACTCAGGCCAGCCCTGCACAATTGAGTTCAGAAACACCCATTCAGCAGAAGGCGGTTCTTGCAGCACTCAAGGTTCTACAGTCCAGTATAAACAAACCCTGGCAGCACTGACCAACTGACTCCTTTGGCAATGCCTGAAGTTTTGGGGAGGGCTGTGTCCCATGGCAGACCCAAAGCCATGATCAAAATCAAAGCATGACCTAGCATCTCTTAGGGGTTGAAATGAATGTTTCTATCAGGGAAATGTGACAGCATTGTTATACGGTTCACTTATGCATGATGTTGCGGTACAGGGAGAAGGAAATGGATGGAAACATTGGCCACCATTGCCCCAGGGGCAGTATTGAAAAGGGCTGAGTGACCGATACAGGTGACCTCAAAAGGTCTAACACCAGTATGAGGAAGAATGTCAACCTGACAGCAGGATAGTAATGTTCTGTTTAGTTTGAAAGATGCTTAGATGTCAGTACTAATGATCAGTGTGGTATCACTTTTACCTTAGAGGTTTGGGGCTTCTGTGAGGAAGAACGTTGGTGAGAATTCCCAGGAGAACTCTGTGTGAGGCCAGAAACACCACACACTCCAGAAACATGGAGGCTCTTACCACGCACCATGGGTCTCACTGCTATTCTCTAACATTCCTTACCAACAACTTTATTGAGTAGCTACTGGGTGCTGGACAATGGACATGGGATTTTCTTGTGCTAACTAGGCTTTCAGTATGCTTTTAAGAAATATTTATTAGATACCACATGAAAAGGGGGAGAGGGAGACAGTTTGTGCAATTGGATGCTGTGTTGTCTCATTTGTGAGTGAACATTAGCTGGGAAGGTCTGGCAAGTGTTAACAAAAAGACAGAGCTGTCCTGTAACAGCAAGCATGCGAGAATATGTTACAAGCAAGAGGACAGAAAGCAAAAGGAAGGAGACTAGCTAGATGCCCCAATTTTTAGACTAGGGGCTAAATTTCTTTACAGTGAGATACTAACCTGGTCTGTCACAGGTAAGGCTACCAATGGCTTTCCCCAAGTGAGGGCTGCCTCCTCCCACAGCAAGCACTCATGAGGGGCAGTAGGCAGTAGCCTCTGTGGGAGGGAGGACTAGATTCATATATCCTAGAAATTCTCTTTGTGTGCTGATGGCATGCATCCTGTTCTGGGCCCTCCCTCCATTGTCCCAGCTGTTTTTCCTAGTCATGATGGTGGGCGTGGGGGATCCCCAAAGAACTTCAACTGGCATTCACAAACATTTTTCAGGCTCAAACTTGTATGGCCTGAGAGAGTTTGACATTTCATCCTGTGCCACTAAAACCTTTAAAAGTCATTTCAACATCTTGAGAGGACAATGCTTGCACATTATATGCAGGCATGCATTCAGCAGGAAGATCTTCTTGTGATTTATCTTTTAGCCCACTAGATTGGTGGCTAACATCAATCTGATGGTGGTATAGAAATGCATTACATTCTGGTTTTAAAGATACTTAATGCCATTCCTAATGGTCATGTGGGTCAGTCTCCCCTTAGGAACTTCATCTACACCTGCTCTGCCCTGGTGCCCTTAGAGGTTGCCCAGAATATGAAGGGCCCAGGAAGATGGACCAGGTCATAGGCTGACAGTACAGAAGCCTGGGTTTCATTATCTTGAGCAAGAAGAGGTGCCTTCAAAGCATAATCCCTGGGACCAACAGCCGCAGAGGGATCCGGAACTTGGTAGAAATACAAACTCACTCCCAGGCTCACACAGACTTGCAGAATCTTGTGGGACAAGGGGAGAACCAATGGTCATATTGCACTCCTACAACCCTGAGCTGGAAGAATCTAGAGTGGCCAACACCGGATTCACAGAATCTAGATAAGGAGGTGGGCTGGACAGATCCAGGCTCTTATCTGAAATCATTTAACAGGAATTGGGACAATCATTGCATGCTGTATCTAAAAAGGTGTTGCATCTGACTCTGCTTTGCCCATTCAGTGGGAGGCTGGGAGGGGCTGTAACTCCACATAGACCCACAGGTTTTGAATGGTCTTGCCTTGATACAAGAAAACAGCATTCTCACAGTCTTCCTCGCAAACTTCTAAGCCTCAGAAGTAGTGCCTATTTGGCACACCTTTTGTATGAAACATTTCTCTGTGGTTTCTGTTTCAGTTCCTGCCTTGAGTTCTTCTACTGACAGTCTTCAGTAATGGACTGTCAGCTGGAAGTGTAAGATGAAATAAACACTTTCCCCCCTAGGTTGCTTTAGGTCATGGTGTTGATCACAGCAACAGAAAGCAAACGAACAGCTGCCTAAATTAATCAGACTTTAAACAGGCAGCTTTGGAAGAGGCATTGACTGGTCACACTGAGCTCACATTTCCAAACAACTACTGTCCTTTTCTCCCTCAACTCTCTGAAAACCCGTGCCTCTTGTCTTTTAAACAAACAGCATTCTTTGTCTGTTATTAATTTAGGGGCCAGGGGTTGAACCCTGAGCCTTGGGTGAGCTAAGCAAGCACTCTCCAATGAACCAATTCCTTGATCTCCACTCTTGAAGCCAAGACAATTTTGATCTGGTTCTCCTAATCTTTAATGGTAAAATGGCCTGCCTGATGCTCACAGAAATAGACAGTAGAACCAGGTAGTGACTCAATGCCATTCAGCCACCTCTTGTGACAGCAAGGATCCCCTTTTCATACTGACTGTTTAAAGCCTCAGATGTATCACTGGAAGCAGAACGTAGAAGCTTGATCTTGACCTTTGTCCTTCCCCAGTATAGCCCCCCCCCCAAGAACACACAATGAAACCCCACTCTCTGCCTTTGGAGTTGATAGTCCCGATGATAGTTACCGATTATGTCAGTCAGCATTCTACAAAGCCTTGTGAGGTACCTGAAGAGATGCCTACAGTTTGCCCCACACTGTGAAGTTATACTGATCTCCCTCTGCCCCTTTGGATAACTGGGGAAACTTCTTAGACCCAAATGTGACTCCAAAGTTTAGTCTGGGAACTAAAGCCCACATCTGGCCGGCCTGCCAAGTGGTCTGCTGTGCATGGTGTCCCCTACCTCCCTGGGGAGAAGCCACTGGGTGGAAGGTTCTACCTGAGGACAGCAGGCTCCCACTGCTGCCACTAATGATCTTCCCTTTGCTGCCCATGTTGGCCAACTTTGAGGTCTTCAGCGTCCCTGTTTCTGTTAGGTCAATGGCGATCTCGCTCAGACTTCGTGCTGCATGGATCTTGGACTGGAAAGAAAAGGTGAAAAGGTTATGGAAGGGGCAGAAAACACCCACTCACTTGTAGTCCTGAAGTCAGGTGGCTCATAAGCTACAAACCGGAATTCACAACGCAGGATTCCCCAGGCATCAGAGCACAGTGTGAAGAGTGTGGTCTTTGCAGTCTATATTCTGGGGAAAGTATTTAATCTCCTTGAGTTTTATTATTCCCAAATATAATCCAGGGGAGTTACCACTGACCACAGAGGGTTGAGCTGGAGTCAAAGGGACAAGCTGTGTGTGGGACACTCCCTTCCCCTCCCTCTAGTCCTCCCCTCTTCTCCTTTTTCCTGGACAGAGAAACAAATAGAAAACTGTACCAGGTCAGTAATCCTAGCTACTTGGGGTGGGGGTGGGGGGGCTGAGGCAGGGGGATTATAAATTCATAGACTGCCTGGGCCAAAGAGCAAGTTTAAAGTCTGATTGGGCAATTTACTGGGGGACCTATTCTTAACATAAAATGTAGAATAAGTAGGTATAGCTCAATGGTAGAGAACTTCTCTAGTATGTACAAAATCCTAGGTTCAAGCCCTAACACCACACACACACACACACACACGCATGCATGCATTCACGCATGTACATATATGCACAGGCACACACATAGTTGTGACTATACTTATTTTCTGCTTAAATGAGGAGAAAATAACTTTTTAGCTTTATGAATGACAGATGAGATTTGTGAAACAGTCATGAAATATGAATAAATTTAGAAGTTATTAAATATCTTCAGTTATTATCCACATGACCAGGGGAAGTTTAGGTGATAGATTACTGGTATCTACAAAGCCAGATAGAAACCTCTGGAATACTCAGGCCCCACCAACAGCATCTGTCTCAAGATTCCCTTCAATTCTCATTGATTAAATCTGTGAAGGCTCCAAAGTCTTCATATTGGGGTTCAAATTCCGTTCCACTTTGTATGCAGATCAGCTGACCCCACTGGGCTGACAGCCACAGAAGCAAGGAGAATCTCAGACCGGTTTTGTTCTGTGATTACATCCCTAAAAGTGATCATTTCTTCAGTAAGGCTATCTGCTTTACTTTGTCACACCGTTGGTAATGTGGAAATGTGCTGTATTTTCTGTGTATAGACATGATTTGGCATTTTGCAATTTGTTGCTATTGTTTTATAAATCAGTTTTTTTTTTTAATGACACCATCAGCATCATGCAATCCACTACAGCTGATAGTCAAAGCACACACTGGCTCTGTGTGCTGGAGTTGGGTGAGCCAAACGTGTGGCTGCTGCAGGACAGCAAGGCTTTCGGCAACCACCAGGCTCCAGACAGATCTGACAGCTTTGGGGAGGCCTGTGCACTACAATCCCCTCTTCCTGATTTACAGGCTTCCTCCTTTGCCCAGGGGCTGTTATTTGTCCCACAAAGGCTATCTGGGTCCTTTTAAGGCCTTGCCCTTCCTCTGGCCTCAGATGTTGTTGCCTCTGCTGATGAATGACAGTGACTTCCAGCCCCTGTGTGCTTTCTTCCTTTTAACAAATGAGCCTCTTTGGCCAGAAGAAACACCTTTTGCTTTTGTTTTGTTCACCTGATGTGAACTATCCTCCTCCTCTCCTCCTTCTCCGCTACTGGTACTTTGAATTGGATCCCCTTCCCAACCTCCACTTTCTTCCTTACAAACAGAACCAGGCCAACTTCCTCAGGTTAGGGCCCTCTTGTACATAAACAAGCCCAGCTGCCAGGCCTGGCAGCCTTTGGCTGCAGGAGGAAGCAGGATGGGCTTTCTATTTCATGGGGACTCCGCATCATATCTACAGCACCCATCTGGCTGTGCTTTATCCTTCAGGCAAGTGGAGTGCACACACAATCCATGACTTCCCCTCTTCCAGCACTGTGCTTTAACAAGAGTGGTGTGTTCACAGAAGAATCTCACACTTAAACGGCTTCAGAACAGCAGCTCATTGAATCCATATAGAACAATGGTGAGGGCCCAGAGCTTCTCCTGCTTGGTCATTGTCAGACTTTGATCCTTGACCTCTCTGATCCTCAGATGCCTGTTTATAACATCGGGATCTTAAAGCCCACGTCACAGAGTTGGGGTAAGGACCACAGTGGATACTGTATGCCAAGGTCACGGCCATAGGAGTGGGATATAAATTAGGACCTGGATGAAATTTGTGAATAAGGTTAGAGTGATGGCTCTGCTTGACATCTTAAAGATCCCATTAATCACATGGAAAAACCTGTGTTCAAATAAGCCCTCTCCTCTCCTGCTTAGACATTAATCTCAGAGGCAAAAACCCCAAAATACAAAAGCAGGAGTAGCAGCTAGCCTTTTTCTAATGTGGTCTAGATTCTGGTAACTTTAAGACCTTTCTGGAATGGGCCTATCACAATGACCCAACAGATAGCTTGTAGGATGAGAACTAAGAAGAAATATAACGAACAGTCCCAGGAGATTGATTCCCTTCTTGCTATGTTGTGTCTCTGGGCAGCCCCAGGGTCCCTACACACCCGCAGTGACCGCTCAGTGTCAGCACAGATGTTCTGTGAGCAAGCAAGCCTTAATTTGCTCTATCAGGCTGTTGATTTTAGGAGGAAAAAATAGACTGAATGAGGAAGGGAGAAAAAAGAAGAGATTAGAGAGGAAGATGTCTGCATTGGGGCCTAAGTCCAGCAAGCACCACTCTAAGGTCAGAGGAAAAGCCACCATTAGTTCCTCTAGACAACGTGACTTTGCCCTGAAGTCTGAAAGTCAGTCTTTGGCTCCAGGATGCAGTGGCCACTGGATACTTTTGACAGCACTAAACTTTAGTAACATCAGATATAAATTACCAGTTATAATAGATGTCTGCAGAGCTTCATTCATTCAATAAACAGCAGGGAATCAACTTTCCTCCACTCTGTTTTTGATGGTGGAGGGTCTCCTTCATGTGTTTGAGGAGTTGATGGAGGAAGAGGAAGTGGGAGGAGGGGAGATGGGCAAATGGGGAGAGAGGGAACAGGGGAGGCTTGCTCTTTCCTTCCTTCCTTTCCTTTCTTACTTCTTCCCTCCCTACCTCTCTTCCTTCCTTCCTTTCTTTCTTCCTCACAGGGTTTCTCTGTGTAGCCCTAGCTATCCCGGAACTCACTGAAAAATCAGGTTGGCCTTGAACTCAGAGAACCACCTGTCTCTGCCTCCCAAGTGCTGGTACTAAAGGTTTGTACCAACACTGGGAGGCTTTCTTAAATGGTTTGCACAATGACCCGGAGGTACTCTGGGTGTCAGAGAGGAGGTATGTGATCTGTCTTGGCTAGTGCTCTCGCTGACTCAAACTACTAGACTGTACTTGTTTCTCTAGCTTGATAAACATCACTTGGTAGGCCTGAACTGCGCTGGGAGCCCTTCAGAGAAAGGAATGGTTGGCACGGCCCCATACAGTAGAATGTGAAGCCCTGCCAGGATGCCAGCCCACACTGGCTGTCCAGAAATATGTGAAGCTTTCTATCCCAGGCCTGTTGACAATCACTCACAGAATCCATGCTGCCCACCAAAGATGGGTCACATGACATCCCAGAAGTGAACTGTGTTGTAATGTAACTTCTCCTGAGTGTTTCACCATCTCCGACTTAATGTGGGGTCTTCTCAGATAGTTAAAACTTGATGCAGCATTGGACAGGGGAATGTGTCAGCTTAGCTATAAAACACAAATTCCCTAAAATAAAACACTTATTTCCTAAAGCAGTTTCACAAATACCATATCATCTCACCAACTACAAATCTGGGTCAGGAAGTTCCTTTTCTGTTCTCTAACTGGGGAAAGCAAAAGGCATGTGATAAGAGGTCTTCCCAAGGTCACAGAGCTGGGAAATAGTTGTCTAACAGCCAGGCAGAGGAACTTGGTCTTCACCTGCCTGTTAGGTTCACGAATTGACTCTTAGGATACATGTGGGTCTGAGGATAAGTTCAGTGGTAGAACACCTGCTTAGGAATAAGGTCCTAAATTCAATTCCTACTACTGCAAGAAAGCAACCCTTTTTTTTCCTTTTATTTATTTTTTTTTTGTTGTTCGACACATGTCTAGGCCTCTGGGACATTTGCAGCCATGTAAAGACACCTGAGTAAAATTCTATTCCCCTTGGGAGTTTGGCTATTTTCTTTTGTCCTTCAAAGTGACTAAGAAGAACAGTTAAGAGCTTCCTCATACTTATGGCCCTTTGGTTTTGGCTCTTTTTCCTTCCTACCTTTCTCTCTTTCTTTCTTTCTTTCTTTCTTTCTTTCTTTCTTCCTTTCTTTCTTTCCTTTTTTTGAGGCAGAGTCTCACTACGTAAGCTGTCTTGGCTAGCCTAGAACACTCTATAGATTAGGCTAGCCCTAAAGCAGTAATCTCCCTGCCTTTGCCCCTCGAGAACTAGAATTACAGGTGTGAGCCACCTATAGCTGGGTTTGTCTCTCTCCTTTTTAAAAGAATTATTTATTTTTATGTGCATTGGTGTGTTGCCTGCACGTATGTCTGTGTGAGGGTGTCAGATGCCCCTGGAAGTGGAGTTAGAGACAGTTATGAGCATGTGGTAGCTGGGAACTAAACCTGGGTCTTCTGGGGAGCAGCCAGTGCTCTTAACCACTGAGCCATCTTTCTAGCCCTGAGTTTGTTTCTTAAATAGTGCTTCCTGCTAAAAAGTGATTGGTGATCATTTTTTCCCCTAAGCTTCACTTAATGTGTCCTTGACCTGTTGGAAGTCTGTTGAAAAAGGCTTCCCACAGGCAATGTGGACATTTTTTTTTCAAAGAACCCCAAGAATAGGCTACTTGACATACCAGGAAACTGCAAAAAAGAAAAAAAAGAAGAAGAAGAAGAAGAAGAAGAAGAAGAAGAAGAAGAAGAAGAAAAAACAGCATGGGGAGGAGGAGGGCCTCAAGCCGCTGACACTGCGGAGTCCTGGGGTGTAAAGGCTACTTCTCCCCACTGCAGACTATGGTATTAGAGTAATGGGGGAGGGGAGGGTTCTGCCCTCTCCAGCCACTGACAGTGGGATTCAGGAAAAATGCTCAACCTTTTGACCATTACTACCCACCAGCAAGCAACACAGGATGGAATTAATGTCTGTGGGTGTTGACTTCCAGCTCCTCCACTTGAGAGCAGAGCACCAGCTCCCACCCACGGTCTCAGCATCTAACATGAGTCACACCCCTGTGGCCCTGCTTCTTTTGATCTAATCAAGCTTCAAAGGCCTGTGCCAAGACCCATCATCACTAAAGGAGTGTGGAATACTCTCATGGTTTCCAGCCACAAGAGCACCACCCTTCCCCCAGACTCTGTCACCCCAAAAGTGACTAAATAAAGAGGTCAGGAAGACTCAGAAAAAGAATCAATGCTTTCCAAAGCAGGCAGTGGCTGTGACATGGGGCAGGCCCTGATTTGGGACTGAACTGGGGTAGGAGAGTGGCTTCATCCCTGACAGTTTCCTTTCGCCATCTTGTCCTTAGCTCACTTCCAGCTCCCACTTTCTCCTCCAGAGGTGAGGAAAAACCCATAATAAAGGGAAAAAGAACCAAGAGGGTACCAATCCAATGATCTCGATCCATTTAAATGCCACTAGCTCCTAAGAATACATATACAAGGGAGACAACTTCTTATGGATGGTGGAACCCACTAGAAGGACCAGGGAGGGCATCACCTGAGGCCTGCTGAGTCCTAACACAAACTTAGAGCCATCTCCCCCTGCAGGGGCCTTTCTGTGCTATGCTGAATGGGAGTGGCATGTGCAGTCCCTGGAAGAGGAGGAAGGAAGACAGGTGGAGGGAGGAGTGTTGCTCTAAGCTGTGTGTGAACCAAGAGCACGTCATTCTCCCACCCATCAGAAGGCCCAGCTGGAGGTCTGGGCTGGGGGTGGATGCGCCTCTTAGGCCCAGACGTGGCAATTTCCCAACGCCCCAGGCTCCAGGTCTACCTGAGGGAACCAGGGCTGCTGCTGCTTTTGTTTTGTTTTCCTTTTCACTTTTCCAGTTTTACATTTTAAAAACAGAGTTGGCAGTTGGAAAAGCCTGAAGGGCTTTTCACAGCAATCTCCCTAGACGGTTGGGTTAGTCTTGTCTATTGGCTGAGGATGGTTATCTTTGCGCCCACCCCCCCAAGAAAACAATATACCACTGTTTAAACATCAGTAAGAGCCTCTAGAGCCTCGAAAAGTATGTTCAGAATTCCTAAGGACCCTACGTGGCTGTATCTGAGGCTTGAGCACCTCTGGTGGTGGCTGGGCCAGAGCCCCTGACAAGTAGCACCCAGTATGGCCTCTTAATGATTTGTTGGCCTTCCTCCTACCTGCAGCCCTTAGAAGCAAGTCCTTACCTAGGTAGGTCTCAGGCCAAGGACACCCATCTAATTCCCATCCCTAAACTGCTGCCTGGAGGCCCAGTTAGCTGCCTGGTGGAAGGTCACCTACCTTACTTTGCTTTCTGTCCAGATAGAACTGATGTTGGCTAATCGCCATTGCCCAAATGGACTTGATTAATGCTGGACATGCATACCACGTGTGCACAGCAATGCCACTATGCCCAAAAGTCCTCCTGGTCACCGAAGCCCTGGAAGAACAAGAATCACAAGCTTCATTCAGTCTCTGCAATGGGGAGAGGCCATTCATCAAACAGCTGTAAGTGAAGAGTCCAGTGGCATGAAGGGGGCAGAGGAGTTTACACAGAAACAAGCATACAGGTCCACATACACTGACGGAGTCACATGGCCATGCCCTGTATAGGAACTGACTCCTCAAGCTTTCGCTCCAGGACAAGCTGGGTCACTCTAGGTCACTTGATGGTCCTTTTTGATCTTCAGCTCCTCACATGGAGTCAAGACAAATATCATAGTCAGGAAAAGCCTTTGACAATGCTCTTCAATAACCAGGCAATGCTGCCTATGGCGAAGATGGGCGAATTATTTCCTCCTCTTCACAGGCCTGAATGCGTCCTACATCATAGAACTTTCTGCATTGCTCTAACTAGAAAGACGTTCCTCAAAAGGTCTGATTATCCAATACAGATACATTCCCAAAGTGTAAATGTACTTAAGAATCATGAGAGGGAAGGCAGAGAAAGCGGAGCCAGGCACTTCCCTAAACTTTGTGTGTACAGTTCTAATTAGAGTATACATGGAGTAGAGAGAGGCAAGTGGAGATTAAAAATAAAAACGGGAAGCATCAGTTTCAACATGTTCATGGTGTCTAGGTTGGGGAATAAAAGATTTATAGGGCCACAGTCTCAGTGGAGTATACTCTACAGGATACACTGATTAAATCAGAACAGGCTAGAGAGCTGACTGGTTGTCAAACCTGACAACCTGAGTTTGATCCTTTGGAACCACGTGATATTAGGAGAGAAATGACTCCTACAAGGGGTCCTCTGACTTCTGCCACACATACACATATACACACACGCACACGTATATATACACATGTGCATATATACACAAATAAATGTAATTAGATATTTTAAAATAGTTTAAAATCTGAGAGCAAAAGGAAGTATTTGTGTGGGAGCAGGGAGAGAGGGATGGAAGAAGGGATGGAGGGAGGGAGGGGAGAGTGGAGTGGAGTGGGGCTGGGAAGATGACTCAGTGGACAAAGCACTTAACCTACAAAATCTGGGGTCTTGAGTGTGGCTCCCCAGAAGCCCCACCAAGTTGGATGCATGGCATGGACATCTGCACCCCAGCGCTCTTGGGGCGAGGTGGGAATCAGAGACAGCACAATGACCCCTGAAAGCTTCCGTGCAGCTAGCCTGGCATGAGAAGCAAAGAACACAAGACCTGTCTCAAGCAAGGGGGAAGATGGGGGCCTCCGACCTCCACATGTGTGCTGTGGTCCCCATGCACAAACACATCAGACATGCCAAAGAAGAAGTAAGGGGGTGATGGCAGGTTGGGGTGTAACTAGGGCACTTGATCTGAGTGTCAGAAGAAATATCACTGATTTTAAAAAGAAAATATCTAATTTCGAAGAACTGTAGAGTCATCTGGACTTATGAATAATAGCATTTTTTCCAAACCCCGTTTTCCTTTAAAATGTAAAGCTGGTTTTAATGTCTTACTCTTTAAGCTAAAGATTTAACAGGAGGCTTCTTCATGCCCACATTTAAGAGGAAATTCAAATCTGGTAGTTAGAAACCTGATGCTAGGCAGGTTGGGTGTCCCTCCTCCCAAATTTGGTTCAAACAAAAGTTAAGGGATTAAAAAAAAAATCAGTGTGTAAAACATCTCTGTGGGGAGAAACTGAAAAGGGGGTAGCAAGAGAGTGAGGAGACCCCCCTAAGGTCTCTGGGGAGCCAGGGGCAGCAAGAGAGTGAGGCGCTCCCCTCCCACCCCCGGCCTCTGGGGAGTCACAGTAGCTGTTATCTGAACTCCTAGTTTGGCTTGGAGCAAATGAAAAAATAGGTTTTTTTTTGTTTGTTTTGTTCTCCCCCCCCCAGAAAAGATAAAGTAGGTAGAATAGATAAAGTAGGTAGAAAAAGTAACTTGAAATGTACGTTTGTAAAGGTAGGGAGAGTTGTAAAAATCCAGGCGCTTGAACTTTCCAGGTAACATGAGCAAGGAAGGCATAAGTGGTTCATCGGGTCTGGGATGTTAGTTTCATGGGAACATCTACATCAGATACTCTTGGGGATTTCTCCTGCTCCATTAGGAATTTATCTCCTCTGCTCATCTCTCTCCTCAGCTCTCCCCACCTCACCTTCTGCTTCACCTAAACCTTAGCAGGGTTTGCTAAACCTAGAGATTGATAGAAGAAAAGGTAACAGCTGGGAACAGAGGGGAGCAGAGGCCACCACAGACGCTGTGTCCCCAGGGGAAGGCGCACCAGGGAAAGAAAGGTGGGGGTTACAGCTGTCCCATTCCACCCAAAAAACAGTCTTGGCTCCAAGAGATGTCCCTGTCATGGTGGACTCAGGGCTGCTTTTCCCCAGGGAAGATGGTCAAACTCTGAGCTCAGACTGCCATCTTTGGGCTCTTATGTACACATAAACCCTCCCTCCTCTCGTTACCCCAGTTTACCCCGAGGGCCCATCTCCTAGTAACCCCAATGGATATCAGCTCAGATCTCTCCTCAGGAAGCTGCACCTGACCAGTTGGGCCTTTGGTGTCCACATCATTCAGTAGTTTGGTTTGTACTTCTCGGCACAGCACAGTTTGCCTGGCGTACAGTGTATAGCACTGAGGTTCATGAGCTCTGGTCTCAGACTTCTAGGGTTCAAACCTAGCCTGTACCACATACTAGCTATCCACAGTCCATATCTGTATCTCGATTTATATCTCAGGTCATAGTGAGGACCCAGGGAGCAAATGTGTGTCAGTATCAAAACAGCGCTGATACTTGGCAAATCCCATCAATTACTTCTTTTGCTGGTGTCTCCAGCTCTGCTAATAGCTCCTAATGGAAGAGGATACTGACTCAGCTTCCCTTTTGTAAACATCACATCTACAAAGTTCTCAGAATATGTATGAGATGGATCACTTTTGCTAAATAAGCCAAAAGCCCACTACATGGTAATACGTGACATTAGATCCCTTTCCTATATCCCTAGACCTTGAGAAAGTGAGAAAAATTTAGTACAGTTCACTATTATATCATTAATGAGATGGTAGACACAGAAGGGACATACATATGTGTATATACCACACACACACACTCTCTCACACACACACACACACACAGTGAAAGGATTTACCCCATGTACAAGCAGAGCCACGGCATGGAGACTGTCTATTCCCTGTGCCCAGGCCCACAGGTGGCCCATCTTTTTATTTAACTTCTGCTTTGCCAAGCGTCTCCTTTATGTATATGACCATGGTATAGAATTCATTTCCCCCTTTCTGCACTGAGGTTTCCTTTTCTCTTATATGTCTATGAATCTTAGGCTGACATAAGTTCACCTGGAAAAATAGCTGCGAGTTTCTCCTTGTCTGGATTATTATTTTTGGCATCCACCTGCCCGCCCCTTCTTGGCCTGTGCAGATGAACTGTATTCTGTGGAGGAGACTGCTGAGACCATGAAATGCATCCCAAGGTCCCAAGAACCACCAAACAAGCCATCCATCCTTCTGTTTAACAGTGACCTCTGCACCTGAATGCAGAGACTCTGAAACTCTAGAACCTTCTGTTCTCCAGTTGCTAGTGTAACAGTAACAGAGGGGCTGGGATAAACTCTTGCCTGCAGGAGGGAGGCTGTTCCACATAGATTACAAGGAAGTACACAACGCAGGCGGGTTATCGGCGGCAGCAGCAGGCAAGAAGGCTTCTGCACAAACCTCGGCCTTCTCCTTGGAGGCAGTATCTTATCCTGAGTCCCCGGCTCCCTGGAGGGCCCAGCTGCTTGTCTGTATGCTCAGATGTCTGTATGCTGGAATCCTTGTGCGAGGAGAGGTTGCTTGCCAGCACTTCCGCCTAAGTCCAGGGCTAAGTATTAACAGCACCTGAACCCCACCGTGGCTTCTTGAGCGCATCTGATCTATTTAGTGTCTTCCCAGGCCTGCCTTCTTGTCAGTATGCATCTGGACCTACAATTTGTTCTTCAGGGTCAGGCATGATGCACAGAATGCTGCTGCTGGCTGTCTAGGACTGCCAGCAGACAAAGAGGACTGCCAGCAGACGACAGTAGATGGTGCCCAGCCTCCTTCCCTGCAGGGGTCTCTACATTCCAGACTGGGACCCTATTGTCTGGCATCCAACTTGGAACACAGGTTTATAAGGCTGGTGTTCTCAGGGGTACAATGCGGGAGGAAGGAAAAAGAATCACGTTTATTTCACGTCCACCCACAATGCTAACATCCAAAAATTACAGCTCCCAGATGGAAATAAAGAGCAGAACTACTTTGGTGACAGATGCCTTTCAGTGGTCACCGTCCTGTCTCACATAGGCTCAGCACCTGTAGCAAGGACGTCTTTGGTCTCCTGTCTGTGACAAGGGCACTGCCCCCATGTAACTCAGTGTTGTTCCAAAGTGCCACAGTGCTTCCTCCAGCATCACACGCGCGCACACACACACACACACACACACACACTGCATTTATCAACACAAGCTTTACTGTCTGATGTGAACTCTGCTCTCCACGATTCACCATCCTCTCCCCTCACCCCAAACTGGCCATGAACATTAATCATGATGACAACACAGAACTGATATACAAATAGCATGCCACAAACTCAAAAAAAAAAAAAAGGCTTTTAGACTTACCTGCGGGGGTCATGAACTTCCACGGAAAACTTCTTTTCCCTGAAATACAGATTCTCCAACTGTCTCCATTGGAATATCTGGATGGAAAACAACGGAGTTTAAATTCAGAAGTAGTGAGTTCCCCGGTCTCCGTCCCTTCTTCGCTGATTAACTTTTTCAACAGCTGAGAGTTTCCTTATCAAAGCAGAGACCTTTCAGTTGTTGGTGCCTCCTCTGGGTAGCCTGCCTACTACTAGTCCTTGAAACACACACACACACACACACACACACACACCACACACACACACTACACCGGTGGGTGTGGATTTTTCCTGCAGGTTCCTTAACAGGAACAAAACAAGTTCCTTTTCAAGTTTGTTCCCCTTTGGCTCGTGCCTTTGTTGAATTCTCCAAGACAGTTCCCAGCTAGCAGACTTTTCCCTCCAAGGAGAGGGAGAAGGGGTGGGGGCGGGGAGATGGGAGGAGGGAGGAGAGGAGCCCGGGAACACGGCGCTCAGGAGGGAGCGGTAGCCATCTGCGCACGCTGAGGGCTGAGCCGCGCGCTTCCTCCCCTCGAGTGCTGAAATGGGAAGGCGTTCAAATTCCCAGCCTCCCTTCGGGACTCCACTTC
>LOEQ01000116.1:534798-546491 GCA_001685075.1 Bramus lutescens | reverse complement strand
TTTGGCTAGGAGATCTGACTGCCCAGCTTTTCCAATGGGGCCAAGCTGAGCCACCCTCTCTACAGTAGAGGTCCTGGCTGCTCCTCCCTTATGAATCTCCCTGCTGGTGCAATGCCTTCTCCAGAAAGAGGGGGAATGAGTTCTAGAGGTGAAGACTTCAACTCCCACATCCCCGTCTTTCCAGAAAGGCTGGTCCTACTTTTCAAGCTCTGGTTTCCGACTTTTGCCTGGAGGAATTCTGAAGTGGTCAGGTCAGTTTGAAGATTCCTGAGCTTACAGGAGGAGGAGGGAGACAGGAAAACAACTGAGGTTGCTCAGTGTCCTACTTCCTGCCCCAAACCACATCCTCTCCTCAGTGCTGTTCCCAGTACGACAGGTTTCCCAGTGGGTAGTTCTCCCAGGCGTCTCTGCCCATCCCTCTACCAAAGCCATCGCCAGCCTGTGCTGTAGCCATCTTTTTATTCAGATGACCTCACTACATTCAAGCTTCTGGAATGTACTGCATTCTTTTCATTCTATCCTGGAGCACAAGGCTTGAGGCAGTTACTCACCTGTTGCTCAGTAGCTGTGGACTGAGTGAGCGAAGGAAGGAAGAATGCAAAGAAATGAGACATGCCTGGTCATACAGGTGGCATGTGACAGGGGCATGTATTTGAGCTTGAATTCGGCTGCTTCCACAAAGTAAGGAGCCTGCACTGGTTAAGACAACTGCTTCTTTAAAGGTACACCATAGGAAGATAAACAGTGAGGAAAGTAGTGAGAAAGAATGAGGGCCAGAACTTGATCTGTAGAATCTCTATTTGGTAGCACGAATGTACCATTCTAGAGTTGGGAAGGCTCTGGGACTTGCTAGCTAGCCAGTCTAGCTGAATGTACAAGCTTCGGTCCACTGTTTTTCAAAAACAAGGAGGGAGAGACCTGAGGAACACCATTCAAGGTTGACTTTTGGATTCCAGCCTCCACAAGCACATGTACCACATGCACACACATGCACACACACACACACGACCATCCCCCAACTGAGTGCATTGCTAAACTATTCATGACCATGGGGAAGTAGCTGTGAGAGCCAGATGAAGGAAGGAGAATGGTGGAACCCAATCAAGATCTCAGATTCTTGAGCATCTCTATTTAAACTCAGCATGATTCCAAAAAGAACCAGGGGTGTCTATCAACTCAGGAACCCTGCAGTTCTAACCCTCTACTCAAGGTTCTTTGTAGCACAGCCTGGTAGGGTGGACCCTGCAGTAGAATTCACTGACCTATCAGCAGGTGCCATTGCTCTTTCCCTGCCTAGTGGGCAGAATGGTGCCTATCAGGGTCTGTCTGTGCTGGAGTTAGGTGTTAAATGAGTTTAGCAGTTTTTAGAAGGATCAGAGCACCCTGGATTTCCCCTGTGAGCCATGCTGATTAGAGAAAATCTTCCCAGTAGTGCAAAGGTCAGCAAAAGGAACCTGCTGCACTCTCCCATGATGACAAGGTCACCAGGACTCAACACCAGGGTTCCTCACTTCCACTTCTGTGAAAAAGAAAGAGTTTGAGGAACCAGAAGGGTCTGACGGTCAGAATGAGCACAGCAATGCAATCTTGAGAGTCAACTGCTACCAGCTCTAAATTTCTTTTTGGTCCAACAGACAAAAATTAAATCAAAGTCAAATCCAGATAGAAGCTATTTTGAAATTTATTTCCTTGTACTAAGTGACCTGTGCATTTCTACAAGGCAAGAGGTAAATAAGAAATCAACACATAAACCAAGGGGCACAGTCAGTCAAAGGATAACAGGTCCCAAGGACAAATGTAACCCAAGCAGGCAGGGCAGAAGAAGGGTTGACATTGTTACAAAAGTGGCCAGCTATGAGCTCTAGGAGGGATGGAGCAGGTACTAACATCTGTAACATAAAAAGGAATAGACTCCTGGGCTGGGGAGATGGTTCATTTGGTAATGTAGAGTGTTTCCTGGGAAAACATGGAACCAGCGCCCATATTAAAAGCTGGGGGAGAGAGAAGGAGGAAGGGAGGGAGAAAAAGAGGGACAGAGAGGAAAGAGAGAGAGAGAAGTTGGAAATGTAGCTCATAGGCTCAGTCAGAGTAAGAGTGCTTGTATAGCATGGAGAAAGCCCTGGATCTAATGCCCTGTAATTAGGGGTTGGGGGAAACCTCAATAAGGCTAATTGCATAAAAGGATCTACCAGCTCAGTATAAAATAGAAGCCCCCTTACTCTTAGCAGCACCCCTTTTCCATAACAATCTTCCCTTGCTGTTGTAGAGACCTCTTTCTCTCATTTGCTGGGGGGAATTTATGGATGACTCACCTTCCCAAGCCCTTGAACACACGAGCAACCAAGGGCAGTAGCACCCCTGGGTGCTTGCTGTTTTCTGCAGCTCAAGGCTGTTACTCTGCCAGGGAGAAATCTGGCCAGCGACTAGTTTTCCTTTTTTGTTTTGTTTTGTTTTTAAATGGGTTTCCAAATGTCAAACATAAAGTCAATTATGTGATTAGAAACACACAGGCACACAGGAAACTCACTCAGCTGTGACCCAGAGAGCCTTCTAAGGTAGGGCTGGTGTTCGTTTTCCAGTCCAACGAGAGGGAGGACCATGGAGCCTGGAGTCCGGAGTCCTCATGGTGTTTTGCCCTCTCATTAAAAGGCCAGAACATAAAAAGTCATCACAACCAGGCTGGGTACATGCCAGTGGGCATAGGGACACATGGCCTAACAAGATGCAAGTATAAACCTTCCAGAATGATCGAGAGGACTGGTAGAGAGGTTTAGGTAGCAGAAACACCTGCCAGCAATGCTGGAGAAAATACTCAGGCTGTTAACTGGTCTGTTTCACTGGACAGAACCCTTAGAAATCTACAGTCATTAAGTCCACATAGGCTTGTTATGGATTTTACTGCCTGTAGTTGCCTTGGCCATTGGACCCTAAAGCTAAGGATAAGTAAAAGGAAAATCCCTGATGAGACTTCAGGATGAGCAGTCCTACATAGGAGACGTGTTATTTGATCATCAGGCAGAGGCCGCAAGTAGGGCAGGAAGTTCTCCAGTGGGCTCAATAGAGTGGCATGGGCCTTGGTTCTGACATGGTAGAATTATTATCTACCCAGAGCCCCGTCTCACTCTGAAAAGGGGTTGGATATGCTCACCCAAAGACAAATACAGGCAGCCAACTTGGAGCCAAACTACTGGAAGCAGTAATATGGCAGCCAGAGGCCACGGGAGAGGAAACAGGGCACTGCGGTGAAATGGTGTAAAGTTCTAAGTCTGGAATACAGAAAGAGTTTGGGAGATGGCTCGCACTGAGCTGTGCAAAGAAAGCTGTAACGCAGTCGCTTGTGTTATACAAATTTTATTAGAATTTTTTTTAAAACCTTAGGGGCTAGAACGATGGCCCAGTTGATAAAATGCTTGTCTTGAAAGCACAAGGACCTAAGTTCAATTCCAGCACCCACATAAAATGTGAGGCATGGTGATGCACCCTTGAAATCCTAGGGCTAGGGAGACGGAGGCAGGGAGATCCCCAAGGTTCAGTGACTAACCAGTCTTACCTAACTGGTGAGCTGCAGGCCAATAAGAGAACCTACCTCAAAGTGGGCAGCCAAAGTTGTCTGGCCTCCAAATGCACATGCATGTATGTATGTACAAGCACACATGTACATATATGAACACACATAATAATGATGCATAAAGTCTTATGATGATCCTTAATTTATTTCCTCACAGTTTACAGAGTGCCATATTCAGGAAGGTGGAAACTTAGAGAACATCATTACAGGGGAGGATCTTGGGAGAGAGACATCTGTGAGCAGTCTGCTTCCCACAGAGAGCAGGTAGGGAAAGCCCACCTGGCTACACAAACCTAAAGAGTTAGGGTTTATGACAATCACCTGGAGAGCTTGGAGGGGTCCCCTCAGAAGTCAGTGAAGTAGAGGAGAAGTGGAATTCAGTAGATGGGGGGTAGGTTGGGTAAGTGGGAGAGTGAACATTAAGACTGAAGCTACTATACATTGGATCTTTATGTTTTTAAAATTTCATTTTTTCATTGATCTATTTTCTATTAATTTATTTGTGTGTGTGTGTGTGTATGTGTGTGTATGTGTATGTATGTATGTGCAAATGTGTGTGGGTACTTGGGGAAGTCAGAAAAGGGTGTCAGATTTCCCGGTGCTAAAGTTACAGGTAATTGTGAGACACCTGACATAGGTTCTGGGAACTGAACTTTGGTCCTTGGCAAAAGCAGCAAGCACTCTTAACCACAGGGCCATCTTTCCAGTCCCACTGTCTTAATAGAAACTTGTTTTGCTGTTTAAGGGGCTAAGTGACTTTGACTGTGTGGGGATGATCAGAAGAGCCTGAGACTGCCTGTGGGTTTGTCAAGGGGCAAGGAAAGACACACAAAGCAATGGTGTGAGATAAAAGAGCTGTACCCTTGCGGGTTTGATGTTCTTGTTGCTCCATGAAAAGTCACTGGTTTTGAAGGCAGAAAGACAAAGTCAGTTCAGAAGTGACTACTGGTTTGTGGTTCTTTTGGCATGAGTGGGGCTACTGAATGCTCCCCTGCAACGATCTGGGATCCAACTACAGCATTTGGTTTTGATTTGCTCCTTCAAATTGTATCCAGGGTCAGTGGAGCTCCTAGAGTAGTGGGGATCTGTCTGCAGAGTTCCTCAGAAGCCCGTCAGTCTCAAGGGCGCTGATATGCTGTCTGGCTGGGTGTTTATTTGAATGTTATAAATACCCGATGTCCCATTTGACCGCTACTGTCCACAGCATCAATGTGGCTATTTATGTGGCCTTTCTCAGGGTTGGTGCATGCACTGTATAGGGCCAGGGAGGAAAAGATGTCTAGGAGACTAGACACTGGACTTGGAATATATTGAAGCCAAGGAGAAAAACTGTCCTGGCCATCTGATCAGACCTGGCTTGGGCACTGGTTCACGTGGAGAAGAGTTCAAGATAAACATGGGATCATTCTGTCTAGAAGCTGGTGTTCTCAGTTTGGGGAGATAGCTCATTTGTCAAAGTGCTTGCCTTGCAAACATGAGGGCCTGAGTCTGGTCCCCAGAACCCACGTGGGGAAAAACATCAAGGTGTGGTAGTGTAGTGTACACTTATGTCAGCACTGTGGAGTCAAAGCAGTCAAGCTTTAGCTTATGTGGGGAATTCTGGGTCAGTAAGGGACTCTGTCTCAAAAGAATAAGGATAAGAACCTAAGGAGTGACACCCGAGGCATGTCCTCTGGCACGTGCACACACATACACACACATGTATGCATGTACACACACATTTACACACACATCTAGATGTGGAGGCATAAGCATGTAATCACACCTAATTGGGAGGGTGAGACTAGATGATTCAGAATTTGAGGCTACCCTGATCTACATAGTGAGTTCAAGTCCAGCCTGGGTTATCTAGTGAGATGTTATCTCCAAACAAACAAACAAACAAACAAACAAACACAAAACAGAACCAGCCACTGTGTGACACAGTGTTGGTTTTTCCCCCTATTCAAAGACAGATAAACTTTCCGTCAAAGGTGACAGTCTGATAGGAATATGAGATTCCCAGAAAAGACTGGAATATGACCTGGTGCCCTTGGAAGTCTGGCACGCTCAGAATGGTCTCCCCAGGAACTTGTGGGAACAGAGGGACCCTGGGTTCCCAGACTCAATAACCAAGGAAGAAACCTCCTCCTAACAAAGGGACATTGTTTGCACTTCGGTCTGCCTCTCTCGCTCAGTATGAAAGAGACCGTAATGATATTTGCTACATCAAGGGCAGATGCTCTCTCATCCTGACAGAGCAAAACTCCTGGAGGAGTGAACTTACTCAAAGGGGACAAAACTAAGTTACAGCCGTTCTGTCTGTGCCTTTCAGTCTCCTTCTCACAGACAGAAAGAGATGCGGAGAGGCTAAAAGTGTTGTAGTCCTCCAGCCCCCATACCAGAAGCAAACAAGCAGCATTCAAATTCCCACCGTTTACTTTGGAGCTCTGAGTGGATATGAGAGTCAATGGTTTACAAAGCACTGTGTGTGTGTGGGGGGGGCATGCCAGACAAGCACACAACTACTGAGCTACATTTCAGCCCTTGATTGAGGCATGCATGGTCTTGCTATATAGACAAGGCTGGCCTGGAACGCAAGGTTTCAGCTTCCCAAATGCTGGGCTTGCAGGCATAATCCATCATGCTTGGATTGGGGAATCATCCTGGTAACTTCTTATGTTTCTCCCCGATATCCCCCCTTGAGGATCTGCTCCCCAGCTTTAAGGCTAGTTCTCTTTGCTGACCCACTGCAAGGACCTGTCACCCACAGGCCTTGAACCTCTGCAGGTCCACTCACCCCACACTGTGCCCTGAAGGACTGCTAAGAGGTGGCTCTTTGATCTTGCACCGCAAAGGAACAAAGGCTGCAAAATGCTAAGAATGCTAAACACATTAAGTAGCCTTTCCTCTGGCATGTACAGAGGGCGTGGTTTCCAAGGAGAACAGACAAGCTGGAAGAAGCAAGGCACCCAGCCAGAGGCAGGCAAGTCAGAGAGCTCTCCAGCCAGCAAATGAGTCAAAGGTGCCCAAACAGAAGCTGGACCAAGTCAGCAAGGAATAGCGTTCTTATCGCATTGAGTAATTGAGCAGGGCCATGCCACTGGGAGTTAGCTCATAGTTAATGGAATAGTTCCTGTAAATATTATTTTCCTTTCCTGTCTCATCTCATAGAATTAAAAAAAAAAAGTCTTTACTCATCTGGGGGATGTGACAGGAATGCATCAAATTCTGGAGCCACTGCCCCTGTCTCTGAAATCCTCTCAGGAATCAGGAAGCCACACTAGCTGCTCACAGGCCGGCCAATTACTTTGGTTCCTTTTCCTAATGCCTCAGAAGGGACCCTGAAGTGCTCCTAATTGTGCATCTAAGCACACATAAAAGCCCCCCTAAGTGCACATCAAATAAATAAGTAAATGCTGCCTGCTGAATATGTAACAAGGCCCGACTTGACAGCGTTTCCCAAAGGATAGCTTTCCTTCCATACAGACTAGTTTGGGAGGAGAATGAGTGGCAATTCATGGATATTGAATACTACACTACTTCTGTAGGGAGGTCCTTGTGAGTCACAGGTTTCAAGCTGGTCTAACTTTCTCAAAGGCCCACTGAGGAAGCATTTCCTGTTTTCTTTATCGTGCCTTCTGATGACCAGAAGTGAGACTGGTCAGTCTGTCCACAGGTCTGAATGAAGGTTGCAGACCGGAAGAATTTCACAGAATCCTGGGATGGGTAATGAAGTTGAGCCATTAGTGTGGCCACCCACACTCCCATGACTGGGGTGATGAGAAGGGGCTGATGGTCACAGAGATTAAAGCAGCTGTTATTTCCTCAGGCTTTGATCTAAGGAATGTGGGGACCTCCCCTGTAGAGGGAGCCCCTTGTAAGACAGACCTACTTATGCCCTGCGAGACCCTGGTTCTGCAAGGCTGAATCAAGGAGGCCTCCCAATAAAGGACATTTAGTTTGCATTCCCACCCCTTCAGGAAAGAGGTAAAATACTCTTGCTTGTACTAGCATAATCTGCAGAATGGGTAGGACAGCCAATGTCACTGCTGCGGGGCAGTTTTCGGTTTTCTCCTAAGTCTCAGTGGCAGACCACAAATGCAAACTAAGAGGTAACCTGAGGTTGACTCCAAGGGCCCAAACACCCATCATTAATCCTGGAGTCCAAGAAGACTCCAATTTAGGAAACGAGCGTCTAGGCAGTGGGTTATTTCTACACACATGTGTGCACACATGTTAAAGGCTGACAACTGGTATGAAGCAGGAGACAATAACCTATGGAGAGGCAGGAGTTTTCTTCCTTGGCCACCATGATCTTCTCATTCATTAGTCATTGCTAAACCAAGACAAAAGCGTGTGTGTGTGTGTGTGTCACACACACACACACACACCCTCTCTCTCTCTCTCTGGGAGAGAGAGAGAGAGATTCCCTCCTCTGATTCTATATTAAGACACAGAAAGATTAACAGAATTACTGCCCATTGGCAAGGAAAGAAGAGTGTAACAATAGCCAAAGGGATGATTCTAAGTGGTATGTGGTCTGTGAGAACTCACAGGAGCTGAGAAGCTGGGTGGTAGGCTGGGAGTAAGAAGGAAAACTTCACTGGGTGAAGGATACAAGCAGTTATTTCCTGAGAGTGGATGGAGGGTTCTATAATGGCTCATACAACATGTTATAATGGACTCTCAGAAGCTATCGTGAATACAAACAAGGAGCATCGCAGTGGGGGAATGTACACCCATGACAGATCTCATTCATTTAAAAACCCTGGTTGTTGCTGCTTTGGGGCATTTGGAGGAATAGTCTTCTGTCCTGGCATCTGTGCTGGTTAAGCTAGGCTTATTTGAGAAGATGGAAGGTCCAAGGAGAAAAGGCCCCCATCAGACTGCCTATAGGCAAGATTGTAGGGCATCTTCTTGATAAATGAGAGTATAGGCAGCCCCAGCCCATGGCGGGCCGTGCCATCTTGGGCGAGTGGTCCTGAGCTGTGTAAGAAAGCAGGGTGAGCAAGCTATAGAGAGCAAGTCAGCAATTTTCACCCATGGCCTCCTCTTCCGTTCCTGCCTCCAGGCTCCAGCCCCTGGTTCTTTTCACTTAGAACATTTGATTTCTTCTGAACACACTCAAAGATGAAAACAAAGTTTTAAAAAGTCCCCACATGTCTTATTATTTTTGACAAAACACACTCTGAGGGGAGGGAAAGCAAAAAAAGGAATCTAAGTTTTTGTTTTGCTTTAAATTTACTTTTTACTCCNCGACAAGGTTTCTTTGTGTAACTGCCTGGAACTTGCTCTATAGACCAAACTGGCCTCATACTCACAGAGATACACCTGCCTCTCCTTTGGTTTGTTTTCCATGTCTTTTTGAGACAGGATCTTGCTATATGGCCCAGGATGACCTGTAACTGTCTATAGCACAGCAACCTGGAGTTACAGGCCTCTTCCTATCATGGGGCTTTTTCGGAAACGGTTTGAAATGAAGTTCATAGCTTGTATTGAGAGCCGTGCTTGCTGGAGAGACCCAGGTAGTACACTGTGTGGCATTATCAGCAGGAAGCATTATTCTTCCTCCTATTCAAGCTCAGAGGCACCTCACTTTACACACCACCTTTCCAGAGCCATTCAGAGCGGGACTCAGTGATAGACAGAAGATGCTGAAACTAGAGTGGCAAGCGGCATCTCATCCAGAGAACCAGGACCAAGCTACTGTCCTTTCTGGTTTGAGATGATCACCAGCTCTGGATGCTTAGGGACCTGGGGAGACATTTTTGACAAGCCCTATGGGAACATTTGGTGGCATAACAGAGGAAAAGCCTTAGTCCTTCAGAGGAAGGGGGAACTCTCAGCCTTGTCATGGCCTCAGCCTGAAGGTTGGCTCTTAGGACTATGGTACCATGTGCCAGAGCTGCTGCAAGTGGGTCAGAGTGTCAGGGAGGGCCTCTGCTTGCTGCTGATGGGAAGAGCTGCCTGGGCACGAGAGGCAGCTGTTGCCACAGATGCCTCCAGGGACTTAGATCTGGGCACAGATCATCTCCTGAGCATCCGTAGAGGCTTAAGGTGCTGGAGATGCACCTGGTCTCAGTGCCAGGAGGGCATGCTACCACCTGGAGGACATCTCTCGTGTGCGACTCACTCATCCTCTGTGCTTGGGAACCCTTCGGCTCTCAGTACCCAGGACCACACAGCCATGCCCGCTCTACCTGGCCAACTTTTCCCAAGACCGAATGCAGGAAGCACAGATGGCATTGAGGGACAGTGCCAATCTCTAGACCCATGTGGATAGCCTTGTGATACTTCCTGCATGCATAGCAGAGAGTCAGAGAGACAAGGTGGACCCCGGAAAGAAGCTGTGGGTTCCAACCTCTTCCTGGGAGTTTCTGACACACAGTGGAGGTTAAGATCTTGGTCTGGAGGTACCAAGGAGGGACTTAGGGTGCCTCATAAGCAAGCCTGCAGTGATAACTCTCAGTCAGGAGTGTGTCCCGGCACATGGTCCTGTGCTTTGAGCTGCCCAGAGCCTCTCCTGGCTCCTACATGCAAAAACAACAACAACAAGAAAAACAAAACAAAAACGGGGGTTTGTGATGCTAATGATGTTGGGTACTGAGATAAAGGACTCCTCCCCAAGTCTTCCAGCAGCCAGGATTTCATAAATGTAGCTTCCTTTCACTCTTCAGTTTTGCCGCTAAACCCCATTAGCATCTTGACTGACACATAGACCCCTCAAAGCTAATGAAGCAGAAGCATCACTTGGCCTGATGGGGGCTTGGAAGGACTGTTCCTAACTTTATATTCAGCTGATGCATTCATTTCCCAAGGATCCCCAAACTCTACACAAGCCCATACAGGCAGCATCTGGCTGTCTCCTAGGGATTTCTATGACCAGGAACTGAAAATTTTCACTCATGAATGAAAAAAAAAGTCACTGGTGACTTCTGGGGATCCAGCTGTTGTCCTTCCTTCTCTGTTGATACTATTTTCTTTTCTTTTTTAAAAGATCTTTCTGTGAGCACTAGAAGCCAAACTCAGGTCTAACTAAGAGTGATTAATTTGTGTTATGTGGCTCTCTTGTGTTTTACATATACCAAGCGCTATATTATTACTTTCATTAGAATTATACTTAAGAGAAATCAAGAAAAAACACCTACATAGGAATACAGAGGACAGAAGTTTCAGTACTGTTGGCAAGCCTTTCACAGAGCTTAGGGGGAAAGACTGAACCCTGCTGTGGCCCCAGTTAGTCACTTATGAGCCCCTTGGTTCACTTATGCTTTGGAAGCTCCAACTGAATACCTAAGTACCTGCTCTCTACAGCTCCCTGGCTGTCCATCCAGGCCCACTACTGTGAATGTCCTAAGCTATGTTGTCCCCCAGCTTTCCTCTTCCAAGGAGGGCAAGGCAGAGCTGCACACATTGCGACCAAGACTTTGTGAAAGGTGTTGGGAGTGTGTTTGTCATTTGCAAGGAGAAAAAAAAAACTCAGGCTGGTTGGGAAGAAAAATGTGGTGATGTAAAAGAGAAGAAGGAAGTGAAGAGGGAATTTAATTAGAAAGGCCAGTTGGAGAAAAGTACCAGGGGAAACAGACACAGCAAAGAAGAGATGTGTGTCTACAGCCTATAAACTTAAGAGGGTTAAAGCAGGAATGTGGGGCACTCTCTGCTTCTTCTGTGTAAATGGGAAACAGAGATTTTGGAGTTTGCCACCCAAAGCAACACACTCCCCCAAAGAGGCAGGTTCTTGCTGCATCGTTCCCAGAGGACTACACCTCCATCATTTGTTCATGACATTTATTTAGAAATGAAATGATTTCCTGATCAATTGAGTGAAAATTCTTCCTACCACAGGGCCATTTTCCCACTACCAATTTAATGAAGAAGGGGACTAAGAGAACAGGTGTTCACTTCATAGACTTTCAGTCCAGGTGTACATAGAGTGTGGTCAGTCCAGATGTGCATAGAGTGTGGTCAGTTCAAGTGTGCATAGAGTGTGGTCAGTCCAGATGTGCATGGAGAGTGACCACCCCAGATGTGCATAGAGTGTGGTCAGTCCAGGTGTGCATGGAGAATGACCACCCCAGATGTGCATAGAGTATGGCCAGTCCAGATGTGAATGGAGAGTGACCACCCCAGATGTGCATAGAGT
>LOEQ01000116.1:501244-534791 GCA_001685075.1 Bramus lutescens | reverse complement strand
ATGGAGAGTGACCACCCCAGATGTGCATAGAGTGTGGTCAGTCCAGGTGTGCATGGAGAATGACCACCCCAGATGTGCATAGAGTATGGCCAGTCCAGATGTGCATGGAGTGACTACCCCAGATGTGCATAGAGTGTGGTCAGCCCAGATGTGCATAGAGTGTGGTCAGCCCAGATGCAATTGGTGGGTTTCTATCCTAGTCACGGATGTAACAGCTTGGGCAGCAGTCTGTGAGGGCATAATGGACCAAAAGTACATTCTCACCCCAAAAGTATTTTTCCATTTAAGTTTTCAATTTGTTCTTGTTTGAAAAATGTTGTGCAAGTGAAAACAAACACATTTGTGTGTTCAGTGACTGGACTCCCTATCTCTGGCACAGATGACTCTAGTCTCAGTTCACTCCTATGATGCCATAAAGCTATTTGCCGGATTTTCAGAACTTTTTCTAACTCTTTATACTTTTGTCTCTTCTTGACCTATGGCCTTATTCCAAAAAACCATCATGGAGAACTCAGATTGGCCTCAGGAGACAATGTTCCTTCATTTTGTCAAAACAAGAAAAGGAACATACATGACAGTTCCTCAGAGCCCGTTTGCCCATCTGCTCTTGGAGGATGGAGCCAAACACTCTACCTTAAGGAATTACAGCAATTTGTTTCCTTAGAGACTGGGAGAGAAAATATTTACCCAGTAAACTCAGACAAGATCACTGTGGAGTAATGTACACACACACACACACACATACACACACACACACACACACTCACTGTGTGTGTGTGTGTGTGTGTGTGTGTGTGTGTAGCATGGGATTGGTGAACCCTCAGGCTCTGCAATGTTACTTCCCATCCATCCAACTCCTCTCTCAAAAGAAAGTCCTCAAGCCCACGGAAGAGGGCACCCTTACCTTCCTTGGCTTCACTTTATCATGGTAGTCATACTGGAAGATTCCTTTGTAGCTTAGTCCCAGCCACCACGGTATCCCCTGCTTATCCTAGGATGTCAAAGGGAACAGAGGTCAACAAGGGGCTGGAGAAGATAAACACAGACCAGGAGATTTCTCAGCTGATGACAAGGGAAAAGGCAGTGTCTCTGGAGTGGAAGGAACCCCTCTCTACTTTATATCTTAACAGATGTGCCCATTGTGGACGCATGCTCAGTTATGTGATCAGCGCTGGGGATCACGCCTGAGTTGGGCAATTGGCCTGGTTTCCAAGCAGAACCACAACCAGGACACCTGTATCCCTCCCTATCTTACCTATTTACTTGTTTGGTGCAAGCATGCATACCTGTTCCTGTGTGTGCAGGTGTGCATACACATACATGGACTTACATGTGAAGACCATGGGCTGACATCAGTTATCTTTCCAACTCCACCCCCACTCTCTCTCCACCTTGTATTTTTTTTTTGAGATAAGTTCTTTCACTGAATCTGGAGCTCACTGAGTGGCTAGCACTGGTTGCTCTGAGAGCTCTATACCCCCGCCCCCCATTTCTGCCTTACTAGCACTGGAAATTTTACTTGAGTGCTGGGGATCTGAACTCAGATCCTAAGGCTTACATAACACTTTACCAACTGAGCATCTCCCCAGCCTCCATCTTCACCTCTTAATGAACAAGTGCAAGTACCCTGTCCCCTGACCCCCAAAACCAGGATGAGTCTCTCACTCGCCATACAGAAAAACATGAAAAATATTTTAAAGAAAATGAATGACTTCCTGATCAAAGAAATGCCACTGACTGTCAGACCCAGAGAGAACCCAGGAGACCATGAAGGGGCTTCTTTCCTTCAAAGGGCAAAGATATTGAAGCCAAGGGCTCAAACTTTAATGGAAGTTAAACCTTCCCAGCCACACAGAGCTGATGGCAGCACAGACTAAGGGAGCCACCATGATATCCTGCTCGTCCAGGAGGGCAGCCAGATGAGGACTTTTAGGACTCGTGTAGCAAAACTGAAGCCAGAACATCATTAGGATTGGATTACAAACCCTGGGCCCCTCTGTTTACACATTTTATAAGACTCCTTATCACCTGAGTGAAAGTGGGGCTCCTTTGAGGACAATTCTGAGGAGATCCCACATGCTCCCAAAGGCTAGGGCTTTACGCTGGGCTCAGCAAGCAGCCTTGCCACAGGATTTGTACTAATTTTCACATGTGTGAATGACCTATTGATGTCTTCATCACAAGAGTCCTGGAGACTCAAAATCAGTATGATGGTCTGTAAACGTTTGCTAGAATTAATTATTTCAAGGTAAGCAGACATATTAAAGACCAAAGAAATAAACTTGGGCAAAAAGGATCATGTAAAGCTCTAGGAGTATATGATTTCTTTACAAGTTTTTCTGTTGGTGTTGGGGATTGAACTCATGGCCTCATGTACCTTAAATGTGGACTCTACCACTGAACTACCCTACTCCATTTAAAAAAAAATCATTTATTTATTTATTTATTTATTTATTGCACAGAGGGTTGCACTCAGAGCCTTGTGCATGTTAGGAAAATATATGAATATATGGATGGAAAGATGGAGAGACAGACAGACAGACAAGTACATGTAGTATAAGACCATTATGTTGATAATTTGTTACTGTCTCTGGGAGGTGCCCACGCATGGCACTGATTTTGCTGAATAAAAAGAGGAGACTCAGTTACACTGTGGAGTCAGAGTGTTAAACCCTGGCACAGAGGTATTCTGAGCCCCTTTTCATGAACACTTGTACTTTATTTGGGGGTCAGTGGCCACATCCTCCTACACAACATTACCTAGGGGGCTGGACCTCTGATGAGGGGATTCACCTTCTTCATCTGGAACAGAAGAAGCGCCCAGGGGCCAGGTCACCCTGCTCTCGACACTGTAACTTGGGCTTGAGAAAGGGGGCATCTTTATCTATCCTGTCAGAAAGATCGCAGTGTGGCACAGAGTGGGTGGAGCTTAATAAGTTTAGATGGAAGCTAATGCCACATTGGATTTGACAATGTCACATTCAAGAACACAGTCTCAGATCCTTTTAATGGGCCCAGTTCTCCTTGGAAAGCAGACCATGTGGCACCAGACCCCAAGAGATAATATGACATTCTGCCACAAGTTTTTGGTTTTTCTAGTTCCATGTATTTGATAGAGCCTTTCTAGTGAGAGGCCCCAAAACCCTGATTTCCCAGGATTCCTCTGAGACCGAAAGGAAGTAGAGATTTCTTACATTACTTCACAAAAGGAAAAAAAGAGTATTGGAGAGTTACTCTATCAAGTGTTAGTACCCTAGGGATAAAATTCAGTTGCTCAATTTCCCCTGGCAAGCAATCTTTTGACCAAGCCAACCTCCATCAACTCCCATTCCCCTCCAAATCTTCAGACTAAAAGACCAGAGAATTTTCTGTTTGCTTTTCCAGGACAGCGTGGGTAACTTGAGCCAATGAGTTCACTTACCTTCACTGCATAATAGTGGACACCATAGGTTGGGAGAGACTCCACGATACTCATGTAGCTGTGAAGATAACATACAACACACAGCAACACAATAAGGGTTATTAGTCAGAAGTGGTGTCTCACACACACACACACACACACATTCTTTAGATGTGTGTAATGAAGTTCTGGAGTGGTTATTAACTTGTAAATTAGTAGAAACATCCCTTCCCCTATATATCTTTCCAAGGAGAAATCAACTACCTTGATAGCTGGCCTATTAACACACAGTCTTTGTGCATGTGTATGTGTGTTGTGTATATGTGTATGTGTTCATGTGTATGCACATCTGCAAATACAACTGTGAGTATGTGTAAGTTGATGCTGCATGTCTTTCTCTACTACTCTCCACATTATCTAGAAACTTGGTCTCAGTGGCATGGAGCTCACTGATTCAGCTAGGCTGGCTGGCCAGTGAGGTCTAGGAATCTGCTTGCCTTTGCCTTCCCAGTGCTAGCATTATATACGCACTGCCATGCCTTTTTATCTATTTATTTTAATGTGGGTTCTGGGGTTCTAAATTGGGGTTCCTCTGCTACAGGACAAGAACCTTATTGACTGAGCTGTCTCTCCAGCTCCTAAACACAATCTTAGTGCCTACTCAGATGGGCCACTTACTTCACAATTGCTTGACCCCTCGTCTGGCCATTCAGCTTCTTGTAGTACTCAATGACTCTGTCTTCGCTAGAATCAGAAGGAAAGGATTCTGGCATTAGAGGCTGAGCATCCTGCCACCCCGAAGCACTAAGACGTCACCCTCCATCCTCCTGAGAACCTCTGAGGAAGCTGCAGCTGGAAAATAACCGTGTCCTGAAATGACATGTCTCAACGCTGCTCAAGCGAAGTCTCTTAGCAATGGTGGGGATAGAAAAGCCTGTTTTCTCCTCAGAGGACTTACATTACCTTTACCTCTGACTGCTAATCAGTTGGATAAGATTAGCATGCAGGTTTGGGGGCTGTTCTTTGCAAGATACCATGGAATAGGAAAGCATGAAGAAGCAGTTGGCACCAGTCACAGAGGATGCTGCGGCTGAACTTGCTCAGCTCTCCCCTCTGATCCTCCTCCTTTCCAGGTCCAGTCCTCATGGTATGTCGGGCAGTGGGTAATGTTGTTCTTATCTAGGGCTCTAGACTAAATCGTTCTGAGTAGTTAAGGTCTCAGAACTTCCAAGGAAGAGAGAAAATTCTGGAATTTAGGCCTGGTTAATAAAAGTTCCAGGGCCACACTGGGAAAACAACAGACTAGCTAACAGAATGAGATTACAGCTTATTTGCCTTTTGAGGTTTTACTTCTAAAATTAACAGGAAATTAACTGGCTCCTTGGTGACGATGGCTAGCCAAAATTTTCTTTGACAGAATGGAGTGTGGTTGGGGTAATGGCACATCCTTCCTGGGGAACTAACTGCTACCAAGAAAGGTGGGAACAATGGCAACTCCCTCTATAGGTGCAGGGGTTACAGTGCCAGCCCACAGAAGGCCTTGCATCCCACCTACTAAGGACAACCCTTAAAGCTCCATCCTCCATACCCTGCCCTATAGCCTTGACTTAGATTCCCACTGACCCACCTGCCATTTCTTCAACAAGGGGACTCCTTTAGCTTTGTATAAGAACGTCATGGTGGGGAGCATGTGTGATACAAGGGTTGTACCCCCAAGACTTCATTCACTGATCTTGACCACCCATTATTAATTCATCACCCCAGAATTTAGGTGGAACCTTCTCTTCCTTTTTTTCTGTTTTCCCTCTTTTCAAGGGCCTCTGTTTTATAAGTTCATGATCTTTGATGGCATGTTCTCTACCACATAACTGTGATTTGGTGAGGTCAACTTCTAGATCTAACTGGTGGTCAAGTGAACCAGTAGAGACTCATGCCTATTTTTTTTCTAGTTCTGGGTGAGAGCATCCCTAAAGTAGGGGTGGGGACTTAAAGTCACTCTGATGCCACAAACATAAAGCAAGGTTTAAGAAACATCAACAACCCAAAGTCCCAAATGCTGACATGCAGCTGTTCTACTGGCCTGACTACAAGGTCTCATGGGGCCTGACAGCTGCAAAAATTGCTGCCCCTCCAATCTTGTCTGGCTGCCTGCTATTTAAGCCACCTGGCAAGCCACAGTGGTGACCTCCTTGCACCTCCGCTTTTCCCACTTCTTTCTTCTCATTAAGTCAACAGGGGCCCGGCATGTGATGACATACTCAGTGCCAGCTGGGGACTCATCTAGCCTGTCCCACTCCACTCCAGCTGTCTCTGGAACCTACAGAAATGTTAGGTGTTCCTAGCTCTGCAGACCGTGTCCATAATACCTCAGATTGGTTTAAGGATTGAATAGAATAACAATGAGAAACTCACAAGCTACAGAGAGAATTGAACCCTCTTTGCTTTTTGGAAATTTGTGTAAATAGGCTGAAAAATCACAGCCAACCACTGAGTACAAAGCAACGAGGTAGGGAAAGGGCCATGGGTTCTTTAGCATCAGGATGGTCCATGCTACTGATTCATTCACAGTTGGGTGTGACACTGGCTTCCCCATCCTGCCACTCTTCCAGTCCATTAGACAGCTAACTGTGCACTCATGGGTCTGGCTGAGGCCTGAGGAAAGGGCTGACCTGGTCATGTGCCTCAAGGATATACTGTTAAGATGGCTGAGGGTAAGCTTTCCAGGCAGAGAGATATTCACGCTGATAAAAGGCAGAGAGCAGGGCCAAAAAGAAGGTTTTCTATATTACTAATAACACAAACACAGAGGATCTGGTGGAGACAGTGCAAGAAAGATCCAGAATGGGAGACAGGGAAAGAACGGGAGCTCTGCAATTGGCATTGGGGGTTGGTTTAACCATGTTAGACAATAAATAAAGACATGATTGAGGGATGAATTAGGTCAAAGGCAATTCTGACTCCAGACTGCCTACCACATTACAGTTCTCAAGTGTAATTCATCCCTGCATGTGAGAACTATTGACCTCTCGAGTTATTATCATCATCAATCTTCTTTAATGAGACAATGTCTCACTAGATAGCCCAGGCTGGCCTTCATCTCACAAATATCACCCAGACAGGGTTTGAATTTGGTATCCTTGGCATGAACCTGTTCTTTATTTATGGATACATTGCCAAAGGAAGAAGGATAATAGGTCAGGTCTGAGGTGGAGTGAGAGATTTGAGTCTATTGTCAGGTGCTCACAGTTTTGAGTCCAGCTCTTCAGGAGTGGGGCTTCTATGAGAAAAGTGAGTTCGGAGTGTGGGTTTCATCTCACTAAAGAACTCTGCATTATGAGCCACGCAATCTGACAGCATCCTTAAGTCTACTTGAATAACTGAATGCTTAGTGTCTAAACAGGTGGAATACTAGTTCAAAAGTTTTAGGCTGTATCTACAAGGGTTTGGGGGAGCTGTGTGTTTTAGGTTACAAGGACCAACTTGTTCAGTGTTTTTTGTTTTCCCTCCCTCTCCTCTCCTCTCCCCTCCCCCTTTCCCTCTTCCTTCTCTCCCTCCCCTCTTCCTTTTCTCTCTCCCCTCCCCTCCTTTCCTCCCCACATCTTTTCTCTTTTCTTCTCCTTTTCCCCCTTCTCCCTCCCTATCTCCTCTCCCCTCCCACCCCCTTCCCTCNCTCCCCTCTCCTGCCCCCTCCTCTACTTTCCCCTCCCCTCTCTTTTTCTTGTACCAAGGGTCTCACACATGCTAAGCAAACATCACATCACTAAATTATACCCCAACCACTAAAAATAATTTTTTTTTTGAGACAAGGTCTCACTAAGTTTCAGACTTTAAGTTCACTCTGTAGCTCAGGGAGGTCTTCAATTTGCAGTCCTCCTGCCTCAGCCCTCTGAGAAGTTGGGGTATCAGGCCTATAACACCAGGTGTCCTGCCACGACTGTGTCTTACACGATAAGCAGCCACACTGCTTTCTGAGAAAGGTCTGGAGGGACACCAAGGACACAGTCCTGTCCTTGTCAGAGGGCAGTGGTCAGTGTGTAAGTACCCAGCAGGAGTCCAACGCACTCCTCAGGAATGCGAGCCCTGCTCCACCTTGGCCCAACCACAAATGCCTAAATCACGTGGAATGAACTACAGCATAATGTTACAAAGGGCTAAATGGGGACATAGGAAACACCAAGGAGAAAGGAAACAACCTGCTTCTTTTGTTGCCAAGGAAATAACATCCCTGCTTCTCCCATCCCTCCTGGCCTCCCACATCCTGTCCATCCATCCATGGACCAACATGACACTGGACCAGCACAGGAAAGGCTTCTTAAGGAGGTGCCATTTCAAAGGTGAAATCATAAAAAAATTATTATTAAGGGAGAGAGTTAACATACTGTAATATGTTAGATAGCTTTGTGAATAAATGCAGATTATGGTCTCTGACTTTCTCTCTCTCTCTCTCTCTCTCTCTCTTTCTTTTTTGACAGGGTTTACCCTAGCCCAAGCTATCCTGGAACTTTCTGTGTAGCCTATGCTGGCCTCGAACCCGCTCAGTGGTCTGAAGACTGTGCCATCCTTGAAGACAGGAGACCTGTCTGTGAGAAGGTTCTGGGACAGGGGGTCTTACCAGTAGGCCAGGGAGGGATGCTCCTTCAGGGCTTGGGTAGGAAGGGCTGGCAGCTTTTTTAGGTCACTCCTCACCACCTCATTGCTGAAAGAGAAAGTCAAGAAACATCACATCACCTTCCGAGAAAATAACCACCCTGCTTCATATGACCTGACCGACTGAGAGCCCCATATCTGCCTGCTCCCTTATAATTGCAGTGGCAGCAGGAGGGGGTTGTTTTCGTTTATGCGATCTAGAAGGGAAAGAATACAGGACACAAGCTGAGGGGTCTCCTTTTCCAGCGCAGGGCCAGGGATACACATGCGAACATGTACGCGGCCTCACAGAGACACTGTGTTCTGGATCCTGAGCAGCATTGGGCATGAATGTGGGATGAAAAGGATCCCCAGGGCGGGAGTGGAGGGGGAAATCCCAGAAGAAGCTTCTGGGCCCCTGCAGTTGGGCGCACAGATTCCAAGAAGGGCAGACTGTCTGCTCATTCCTTGAAGTAGCTTTTGTTTCTCTAGAGTCACCTCCTGCTGGAAACTGTTTCATCAGTACGCTACATAACCAGCCTTTCCTTGGGACAAGCTTGGAGACTACTTAGCAAGCGTGAGGCGGATTATCCGGTACTATCGGGAGGGCTGATGGAGCTGGTGCCGGAGTCGGAGCGTCATCTCCCATAAACTCCCACATGCTCGGGACTGAAGACAGTTTAAACTTCCCCTGGATCAACTGACCTTCTTCAGATGCCTGACTATTCTGTAGAGTCCCAGCAAGATCAACCTTGGCACTGTGGAACAATGACTTTATCGTCTGCAAGTTCACACTCGACCCACACAATCAGAGTTACAGAAATAAAGTCCGGACAAATCCCTTACTGTTCTAAGTCAGTTTACTCTTTTGTGCTGGGCTAGCCCTACTGCTGTGTGACCTGTAGTCAAAGGGTCATATACTTATGTCCAGTCACTTGGCAGTTTTGCACCTCATTTATGCTAGGGGTTCCTACTGTCTATATCTACACCCAGTTTCTAGAGTCGTTAACAGTGTAGACTTGGCCATGATTCTGGTATCTGAACAGTGTTTCCTTCAACTGGCCCACCCCCAAGCCTCAAGTTTATCAGCTGGGCTTGCCAAGACTCATCTTGTGGAGACTTGCGTTAGATCCATAGCACTAATCTAAGATGTTGGCAGCTTTTTGTGTTGTTCATATAAAGCTAGGTAAACACTGGCCACCAGGAGCTTGGACTTTACCACATAAAAGCAATGAATAGGAAATCAATAAGTAAATAGGAAGGAAGGAAAATGTTAGGAGGAGGCAAGTGACATGGGATAGGAAGGGTGCAGGCACAGGTGGAAACATCCTGAGGTGACTGGAAAGCAATCACCCTTAAACCTATGCTCCCAACTTAAGGCTCTGTGTTTCTCAAGTGGACAACACCAACAGCAATGGCCTTGGCAGCTCCATCATCAAATGGAAATGGGGAAAACCATGCCAGTCATCCAAGTTCATTTCAGTGGAGTCTACGAGCATCTAGATGTTTAGTAACATTAGAATTGCTGGCATTTTTCCAGATTTACTAAGAATAAAAACAGGAATGTTCACGTAGTCATCTTCAAGCAGCCAATCGGAAGGGAATGCTCAACTTTAAATTGTTTGATTCAACGTATCCAAGTGCTTAGTAAAAAAAAAAGGGGTTGCCGTCTACTGGCCAGTAAGCTGGAGCCCTCAGTGTTATAAAGAAAGTACTGGGGGAGATGTCTGTGGGATAGGATGCAATCCATACCCAGAATGTGCTCACAGTAGCTGAGAAAATGAGAGATGTTCTTTCAAAGATAACTGGCGGTGTGGGTAGGGGAGTAAAGTTAGGTCATGCTAACTTAAACAAGCAATACAAGAGTTCCGAGGAAATGCAGGCCATTTTTGGGTGTGGTGTAAAAGTGGGCTTTGGGGATGACCTTGTGTGAAAAGGGTACAGAGCTTATATTTACTGTCAAAGCGGCCATGTAACTTGGTTGGGAGAGATCAATTAGAGTGATTCATCTTAAGGAACAAGTGGCCGAAAAGGATAGTTTGGGAACAGCATTTTGAGGGCCTTAAATGATGGCTAAGAAAGGTCCAGTAGACAATGGCAAAGCCACTGGAGATTTTCACAGAGGAAACCCCTGGCGTTTAGGAAAATGAGATTACCAACTATAGCTAAGAATTACATGCCAAGGAGGCACAATTTAAGACAACATTCAGTTGGCCAAACACTTGAGAAGCCACAGTGGTGGACAGTGGGTCTTTTCTGTCTCCTTAACTATGGACACTTGAACATGGAGATTTGGCTCAGTGCTTGTCAGTGCCCAGGGTAACTCCTTAAACATGAAAAGGCACTTTTGCTGCTAAGGTTTTATTTGTTGGAACTGTGAAAAGCAATGAGCTGTGTCTTCATGGAGCTGAAACCTGAGTTCAGGCTCCTTCCTCTCATCATGTCTAAAGTATATTTGGGGAAGGGACTGAAGAAGGAAGAGCTCCTTTTCCCTACCAACCACAGGTTTGTTGGCAAACAAACATCCCTGATGACAGCCACAGGCTTCACTCCTTGCTGAGGCTTGCCACGGATTCTCTTACTCTCCTCCAGGGCAAGGTTACACAAAAAGCATGCAGGGAAGTCACCAGGGCATGAAGCCTGTCCAAATCCATTATACTCTGGAAGGGATCCACGACTCCCAGGCCTCCTCAGAGGATGAATCTGCAGACATGCTCTGTTTGCCTTTTGTCTGTTTATAAACACCTGCAGTCACTTAGAGGTGTTCAGTCCTGGCCAACATGCACAACTAGAAATAAGAAAGTCTTCTCTAATGCTCTAGAGTCAGGTTGTACTTCTGGCCTTAGCAGGCAAGAAGGATGGGCCAGGTTAAGTACTGGGGTGGGAGAAAGTCACCCCAAGGGGAGAGGTTGCTACTCCACAAGGCTGTAGCCTAACACATGAGCTAAAAGTTACAGCTTTCTTGTCCAGGGACTGCCACATTTTCGTTATTCCAGAGTTCATGACTGATGAACACTAGCTTAAAACATACTGTAAAACAGCTCACGGTCATACTCTATTTTTAGAAAAGAAATTAAAAAAAATCTTAGACAACCATTGTTTTCTTTTTTTTTTAATCCCCAGTCTTATTTTTAATATCAACTAGGTTTTATTTACAAAGTTTAAGTAGCTGTTACTGTTGCCAGGATGGAAATGGTATTTCAGTGCTGTGCTGTTTTTTCTAGGGGTGATGGGTTAAGATGATGTGCTTGCATCTGACTACCTAAAACATTGGAACTGAGAGTGATCTACAGGAGAAAAAAAGGTTTCTAACAACATGACAAGTAGAGAACTTGCCACATCAAAGAACAACATGTTTAGCCAAGACACCATAAAATGAGCAAAGTTAAGCACCAGAAAAGGGTTGGTAAAATCTACCATCTGTTTTCCTTAGAGAAAAAAGAGGTCTAAAAGGGGCTGGAGCGACGGCTCAGAGGTTCAAAGCTAAGAGTGAACCCTGCTTTTGCGGAGGACCAGAGTTTGGCTCCTAGCACTTACACCAGGCAGCTCATAATCACCTGTAACTCCAGCTCCAGCAAATCTGATGCCCCCTTCTGTTCTTCATGGGCACTACTCTCTTGTGCACACACATTGTAAACAAAAACAAAATCTTTTTCTTCCCCCAAATCTGGGAAATAACATTTTCAGGAGATTCCCATTGGGTCAAATGAGATGTCCATACATTGGAGGTGACGCCTGGGGTCTCCAGGGAATGCTTAGGGCAGAAGAACCCGTCCTGAAACCACTGTTACAAAAGCAAAACTAGTGTAGCATAAGAGAATAATCAGAAACTCAGAAACAGTGAGATTAGAATGCTCTGTGTACACCAGTTAAACCCTCTATATTAGATGGGCATATCATGAAGCTGTGGTTCACCAGGGAAAGAATATTCTTTTGGGAGGGTATTTTAAAAAATTATGTATACAGTATTCTGTCTACATGTATACTTGCAGGTCAGAAGAGGGCACCAGATCGCATGGCAACAGATGGTTGTAAGTCACCATGTGGAGGCTGGGAATTGAACTCACGACCTCTGAAAGAGTAGTCAGTGCTCTTAATTCTCTCCAGCCCAAGAATATCCTTGAGTAAAGTAGGAATATTAATCATTTGCACACATTTCCAAAACCCACAAAGTTCCAGCAAACAAACTGTTCTTAACCTATTTGGTGTGAAGCCAATCTTTTAACTCAAGGGTATGTTTTACTACTTCTTCCACCTGGAAAGAACATTTATCTTCCTTTTTCTCTCTTCTCTTCCTTCCCCCTCATCCTCCTCATCCTCCTCATCCTCCTCCTTTTCCTTCTTCCTTCTCCCTCTTCTTCATTCTTCTTTCTCCCAACTGACAGGGTCAGTCTCATCTAGCTGAGGTTGGCCTCAAACTTCCTATGTTGCCAAGGTTGATCTTGATTTTTTAAAAAATCTTTTATATGTATAGAGATTTTGTCTGCATGTATGTCTATGTACCACATGTGTGCCTGGTGCCCATGGAGGACAAAGAAGGCACTGGAGATCCTAAAACTGGAGTTACCATGGGGACCACCATCTGTAACTGCCATGTGGGTCCTGGAAACTGAACCTGGGTCCTCTGCAAGAGCAACTGTTCTTAACTGCTGGGCCATCTCTCCAGTCCCTGACCTTGAATTCTTGATCTTCTTCCCCATATCCCCCCACCCCAAAGCTGACATTACAGACACACACCACCACTTCCGGTAACATCTGTGGTTTTGCTCAGGGAGAGTGAGCTCTTTGATGTCAGCCCTGCTTGGCCAGGGTGTTAATTCCCACCTGGGACCAGTACTTAATCACGTGTCTGAAATCTGAGAAATCCTGAATTGAGAGGTTCTGAACCTGGAAGCCCTGGGACCCTCAAGTTTCAGATATACCCTGCTAGTCAGCATTCCTTTCTTCAATAGCACAACACACCCAGTGAACTCCATGATGCTAGGAAATGAAATTACAGATGGAGTCTGGTCTCTCTTGATGGCCCAGAAGTGTGCAAGAAACAATGCTTATCGTTAGTTCTTTCTTATTCCTTTCTTCCACCCCCTTTGCTTTCTGGCGGTGAAGACAAGGCAACGCTGAGATTATAATAAATGAAAGAAAGAACAGGATGGCAGCAAGCTCGTTTCCTTCCAAGTGCATGCTTTGCCCGGGTGTGGAGGCTCAGGGATGCTGAGGGTTTGGAAGATGTGACAGACATCTTCCACTTCGGGGCTCATGCATATGTGAAATTTTTGTTGTTACTTTGAACACCTGCAGACCAAGGGAAACATCTGGGGACTCAGAGATCATTTTCTCCCATGGGATTCTGGATTTTGGACATGTCCCATGGAGTAACACTAACAGTGATACCTTCATGAATAATTTATCCTTCATTTCTGATGCTAACCGCTCAATTATATGAGTGTTTATTTCTTGGTGAATCTAATTTTCCTAGGCTTCAAGTAAATTCCTGTGAACTTCTCATTTAGTTGTAAAGGCATAAAATGTAAGACAAGTTGCGATTTCTTTCCTTAGCCTGTGATTTCAGGCAAACACAATCTTCTCAAACAGAGAGAGAGAAAAAAAACAACTGATTACCCCCCACAACATCAGCCTTTAACTTGGGGATCTCAGCTCTGAAAAGTTGACACAAGGTCATGACCATGACCTCTGTGCTCTTCAGAGTTCACTCAAAATGTGATACTGAGATTAAATCTATATTTAACAAACGAGCCCCAGCATAAAGTTTTCTCCTTACTTTATAGCTGAACAATTCCCATAGGATTTGAATGGTATCAACTTGCAAACAAACAAACAAACAAACAAACAAACAAATAAATAAATGTGTTTTTGCACTTTAAAATGTAAATCACACACCCAAAAGCTCAAATGGACTTCCCTGCAGAAAACAAAGCTTTTTGGAAATGTGCATAACTTTTCTGTTTGAGCATTTCCCTCCAAACACCAGATTCTGTTCCCCTCGAGAGCTGTCTCTGGCATGTCTGGCTGCTTCCCCATCACCCATGGCTCTCCAGGTCATTTTCAAGTCATGGAAAACTCCACACACAGCCTCCTTCTTTTTAAACAAGCGGATATATGAGAATCATATTAATTTCAATTCATTGAGATGAGAAGTGTGCTACATCCCTCCCTGCCCCCCCATGGAAACTATACTCAGAGAACTGACATGTTTGAGTGTGACAGAAGTGGTTGTGTTATGAAGGCTGCATCCTAAATGCGAGCCATTACTAACACAAAAGTCTGTGTTTTTGTTTTCACGTCTTGCCTCAAAAGGCCCAGCAAATCTCTCTCCAGAGCACAGTGGCAACTGTTTCTTTTCAATGGCAATTCAGAAATTGAAGGAGTCAGGTATAATAGTGCCTGTTTGTAATACTAGCCCTCAGGAGGCTGAGGCAGGAGAATCCTGAATTCTAGGCTAGCCTGGGCTACAGAGTGAGACCACATAACCATTTCCCCCGCCCTCCCCCAAATATTCATTTGTGTGAAAACAGACACCAAATGATCGGAAGGTCTAATAATGGCTTATAATAAGTAAACTTGCTGAGTTAGAAGGGAATCGTTTGTGTAAAAGAAAAACTATGTATGGCTTAAGCAATCTACAGTCTTTGATCTGCAGTTGTGGTTTGAATGAGAAATGTCTCCTAAAGGCTCATATTGTTGTATAATTGGTCTCCAGTTGGTGGCCCTGTTTAGGGGAGGTACAGCTTTGCTAGAAGAAATTCATCACTGCGGGGCGGGCTTTAAGGGTTTCTAGCCTTGATGGATCCACTTCCTGTTCTCTTTTTCTGCTTCCCGTGTGTGGGTGAAAGCGGGAACAGCAGCTTCCTGATCCTGTCACCATGTCACACCATGACAGACTCTACCTCTCTGGAACCATAAACCAAAAACAAACTACTATTTCTTAAGTTGGTTTTGGTCATGGCATTTTATCATAGCAATGAAGAGGAAGCAATGTACAATGCTTTTAATGCTATCAGCACTCCAGCCTGCAGACAGGACCAGAGGATAATGCTCTCATCTTTGTAAAGACAGCCGTTGATATGAATGCACACATCATGGTTTAAGGATGTGTATAAAAAAATGAGATCTTTCTTTATTTTTCTAGCAATTTCTAAAATTCTTGCTCAAGCCCATGACTTGCATTCTCTGGCTTGACTAGAAAGACTTTAAAGCCTAGAATTTTTAGAGATTAGTAAGCCCATTTTAGTTTATATTAACTATAATACTCTTTCAAAGGGGGCAGACCAGATTTCAAAAGTGGAAAGAAAAAAAAATCAAGAGAACACGGTTTGCTTTTCCCCCACCAAAGTTTCTTTCTCTCTAGACTAGTGACCGTACAGTCCCATGGTTTATAAGAAGATAAAATATTAAAAGGTCATTATGCTCTTTGCTTTTAATTGCTCTCCCAGGGACCTAAGAACATGTGGCTTCTGGAGTTAATGGGAATGTTTTAGCATAAATAAATACCGTAGCTCCTGATTTGAAAGTCAGCCACTTCTGTTAATGAGGGCTGCTATTTGTCTCTACCAACTGAGCAATGCATTGCTCTAGTTCCAAAAGCAGAATTTCCTTTTTGAAAAGAAATACAAGTAGAAGCCTACAGATGCTATCTTAGGGATACAGCAAGATTTCTTCCCAACCACTAACCCCCGCCCCTGTAAGCTCAGACTCTCTCACACAGACCAGCATTTAATTGCATACAGATGTTATTAAGGCTTGACTTTGAAATGTCCTCTACAGGCTTATGTTTTAAATGCTTGGTCTCTAGTTGTGGGGTGCTATTTTGGATGCCTGGAAACTTTGGCAAGTGGGGTCTGGCTGAAGGAAGTAGGTTGTCTACTGGGGGAGGTTCTAGGAGGTAAGTTACTCAGGCTACTTCCTGTCTTACGTTCTGCTTCCTTTAAGCCATGCTGTGGACACTTCCTCCCACCACACGCATCCACTACCATGATATTTTGTACCCGTACATGAGACCAAACAACCGTGGATGGGACCCTCTGAAGGTGTGAACCCAAATGAGTCCTTCCCCTGTTCAGTTCTTTCTTCCAAGTATTTGGGGTCCAGTAGCACAAGAGCCAGTGCATTGTCATATAAGCTAACTCCCAGAGCGTCAATCAAAATCTCCCTTCTTTTCCTTGCTGGACTGTGTTTTTCTGGACTGCTGAACCTGTTAGTGCTTCCTACATTTCTCTACCTCTGCAGTGTGGTGAGGAATTTGCTAAATAGAGAGTCCAGCCGATAGACATAGCGTGGCTCATGGACCTTTAGACAGGGTTTCTTTATTGTGAGTCTCTTTCAGTTGACTTACAGGTCCTGAGTGTTGCAGAAACCTGCTTTAGTGACTAACATCAGCGCCTCTAGTAACAAAGAATTTCCAGGTCCCAGCAGACAGCCCAGGGCAGCAATGCCAGCGGCTTCATTTCAATAAAGCTTGTTACCAAAAAATTCTATGGAACGGATGTTTTCACTTGTCCAAGATGACTCTTCCCCCGCCCCCAAATAAAACCACTTTACTCTAATCAGATGACAAACAAAACACCCTACAGCTATTAAGGAAGCCACTCAAAAAGTCTATTTGGGTGGATCTCGGTACATTTCATTCCATATGGTTCTAACGGCCATTCTGAAGTGATGGCACCTAGCTTCATGCTTTTCAATTTCACTATCAACTATATTTTATTCACTTATCTATCATGAAAAAAAAGAAAAGAAAAACTAGAACAGAATTGAAATTAGAGAAGAAAAGGAAGTTATAACCTTGAAGCCTCTTTCGTGAGTCATGGGCGCTTTCTTCCTGTGTTGTACTGACGAGTCTATATGTCAGAAGGGGTGTGGGTTTTGACATTAATGATTAATTCAACTTCGGAAGTGTTTCTGATTATTATCATAATTTTTGTTCTGAGTCAGAGCACTACACTCTGGAGCCCAGGCTGGCTTGGAGCATCGTGTATAGTCCAGGCAGGCCATAAGTTCAGAGTCGTCCTTCAGCTCCAGCCTTTTCTGATGCTAGGGTTACACACATGAGCTTCCATAAGCAATGTGACAACTATTTAAACGTTTCTATCACATTTCCAGAAAGTTCCAAAGAGCTAATCAAAGGTAATGATGTGGTTATTCTCAAGATTAGTATGAAGAGATGTGTCAGTGGGGGGAGTTAAATAATTTTTCCTTATGAAAAAATGTCCTCAAACAGAACTAAAAATGAGTTATTGTCTTTAATAGCTTGTTTAGTGAAGTACTGTGATATCTTCTGTTAAGACAAATCAGACCCTCACTTGAAAGTTTAGATTTCCACTAGGTTGATTCAATGGGTGTTTTTTTTTTCCTTTTTCAATGATTTAGCAAGAAATAGATATTACTTTTCTACAGTAGTTCAAGGATTTATTTTTAAAGGTATTAAATGAGGGCTGGAGATATGGCTCAGTGGTTAAGAGCACCGCCTGCTTGTCTAAAGGTCCTGAGTTCAATTCCCAGCAACCACATGGTGGTTTACAACCATCTGTAATGAAATCTAGTGCTGTTTTCTGGCCTGCAGGCATGCATGTAGGCAGAGTACGGTATACACAATAAATAAATAAATCTTTTTTTTTTAAAAAAAGGTATTAAATGAAAACATCCCAGGTGGGGCTTAGGAGGTGACTCAGTGGTTAAACCACTTGCTGTGCACGGGTGAGACCTGAGTTCAGATCCCTACCACTCATGCAAAGAGTCAAGCATGGTGGTCTGTGTCTGGGCAGGGGTTCAGGGGCCAGACCCTCCAGCTAATCAGGGAGAGACTGTCTCAAAAGCTAAGGAGCAGAACATAGAAGGTAACACTTGACATAGACCCCTGGTGTGTATATGCACATGTACACATGTGTCTTCACACATATATACATATACTCCAGCTACAAAAGGGCCAAGCAGTCAAGAAGCTGGGACATTGGAATGGATAAAGCTTGTCTATATAGCAGGCTATAGCTGCTAGTTGACCAATGTTGATCCATGAGGATTATGCGAGAACTTCATGCGAGAATTTTATATTGGGTTTGCTCCCCTTGACATTAGCTCCTATAGCTGCCTTGATTGATAGCTCGGAGACTATTCAGTTGTTTCAGACAGAAATGCCAACTCTGCTCACTTCCTGACTAGTGACACATGCGATTTGTCTTTAAACGCGAACACACATCAGGAAACGAAACAAGATTATTTGTGCTGTGCTGCGGAAAATCATACAAGTGAGAAAACATTATTTTTAGATAAGACTATTTCCTAAGTCTTTAATACAAATCTGTCTGCCCCGTGTCAGAATATCAACACGCATGGTTCATATTCCTCACTATCACGGGCACTATTCACTTGACTGTCTACATCTCAGCCATTGGCTTTCAGCATTGCTAACCCAATATCTCATTATCACGTTAAAAATGCTGGTTGTGAGCTGGGCGGTGGTGGCGCACACCTTTAATCCCTGAGCTCGGGAGGCAGAGGCAGGTGGATCTCTGTGAGTTTGAGGCCAGCCTGGTCTACAAGTGCTAGTTCCAGGACAGGATCCAAACCCTGTCTCGAAAACAAAGCAAAACAAATAAACAAAACAAAACAAAAATGCTGGTTGTGTAGGATACACCTTTAGTTCCAGAATCGGGAGGCAGAGGCAAGCCCATCTCTGTGAGTTCAGGCTAGCTTGGTGTACATAGTGAGTTTCAGGATAGTCAGGGCTATGTAGAGAGGCCCCATCTCAAAAAACTACAAGAAGAGGTTGTGAGCATTTCTATTTGACTAGAAGGAGAAAATAGGCAAGAAAATCCTTCAGGAATGTGCTAAGCAAGAAGAGATGCTCAAAGAAGAATCAGAGAGCCGGTGAGTGGCACAGCAGAGCGGCTCTTGTTCAGGGCTGTCTCCCTATCATCCTCTTCCTAGGAATGCTGTGTCAGTACTGCCAGCCTCTCTAAGTTGCCAACGTAACCTATTTTCTCTTGTGCTTCAGCGAGGATGCTCTTATGGTCAGACCACACTTGATGAACTGTTGTAGAAATGTAATGCTAGGGCAAGATAAGCTTTTAAAGAGGCACCGATTCCAGACCCTCAGGTTGTTGGAAGACTTACTGTGTCTTTTTAAAGGTTTGTTTTAATAAGCATGGGTGTTTTGCCTGCATGTTTGCACACCACGTTAATGCAGTGCCCCTGGAGGCCAGGAGAGGGCGTCTAATCCCCTGGGACTGGAGCTATAAATGCTTGTGAGTTGCTACCTGGATGGTGGAAACCCAACCTAGGTCCTCTGGAAGAAAATCCAGTATTCTTAACCGCTGAGGAACTTCTCCAGCCCCAGAATTACCTTGAGTTTTGTGTGAAGTCATTAATTTAAAAGGCTATTTGACCACCTAGACTCAATGGTATCTTAGAATTAAGCCTTGGAATCTGTGTCAAACATATAAAAGTTTTCTCTAAAGGTCTGTGTTTCTAAGCTTATTTTTATTGATGTTGTTGAAGAAAATATATTTATGACAGGTAATGTTTACAAATTAAAATTACTCAGTTGCACACAGAACTAAGGCAAAAGAACTGTGCATTTATGACTGGTAACAAATCTAATTTCTATAAAACAAAAAATATGCAAATGGCAAACCTAAGATGCCTGTTGTTCAGCTACCAAACTAATATGGCCAACTCCTGGTTTGGAGACTCTTCTCAGAAGTGGCCCTGAAGAGGCACACATAAGAAATGAAGCATCAAAATGGACAGAGGTGGCACATACCTTTAATCCAGCACTTGGGAAGCAGAGGCAGATGGATCTCTGTGAGTTCAAGGCCAGCCTGGCAGTTCCAGGATGCCAGGGCTACACAGAGAAACTATGTCTTGAAAAACCAAAATAAATAGATAGATAGGTAGATAGGTAGATAGACAGATAGATGGAGGAAGAAAGAAATGGTATGTCTTAGTCCCAAATTCAAGCATATACTACTTTCTGAGACTATTTTTCTTAATTCTTTATTATTTATTTCTTTTTTATGTGTGTAGTTTACTGATGTGTTCCCATGGGTGGAAACACATGTGCTTGCAGGTATATGGAAACCAGAGGTTGGCATCCAGGTCTTCCCTGATTGTTCTATGAGACAGTCTCTGACTGAGCCTGTAGCTCAGTTCTGCCTGGCTGGCTGGTCATTGAATACTGGGAAATCCTGCTGTCTTTGTCCCCATACCGACGCACAGTGCTAAGGCTACACATGTACAATGCTGCTTTCAGCTTCTTGTATGCTGAACTACAGTCCTTATGTTTACACAGTGACCCTGAGAATTCTGCAGAGTTATCGATCTTGAGCCGGCTTTAGAAAACGGTGTGTTATCAGGGACTTGCATGTCACAGCTCACCTCTGCATCCTGTGGGGTGAATTTTATGGGATGGGAAAAACTGACCTTGCATGAACTGTCTGACCTTCCCTTCTCCTCTAGACAGCTTCAGTGACAAACAAGCCACTAGACAGCTCTGACCAATCAAAACAGCCTTTGCATATCTGCTTTTCAGCTAACATACTGGCACGCTGGAACTGTCAAAGGGGCCATAAAGGACTGCCGGGCCAAGCCTGCTTTTCTTTCTCCTTGGTAGTTGTGTGGTTGCCTTCCCCTACAGGATCTGTGGGACAGAAGAGGTTGTTTCCAACACACACACACACACACACAGTGTGTGTGTGTGTGTGTGTGTGTGTGAGAGAGAGAGAGAGAGACACACACACACACTCCGGTCAGGGTGCGCTAAAAAAGAAATACTATTTGTGGGTTCTGAGCTAGCCAATGGAAAAGTGTCTTCAGAGTAAGTACAGCAGACACTGGACTCCACTGGATCGGTGGTCTTTCAGCCCGTTTTTTATAGAACTGCAGAAATCTCTCAAGATTTCTGACTTATACCTGCTGAAACCCTTAATTCTTATCCCAAACTCAGATCCTAAGAAAGGAGCAAAGAACAGATTACAAGCTATAGTGTCTACAAACTGAACAAGCTTCATTCAACAAATTAATTTCATTCAACAACATGCAAATGAGGACTGGCCATATGCCAAGTTCAAGGTCTCCAGCTAGGGCCTCTCATACCTGTTACATAGTGAAAAATCTGACTCTCTACTTCCTGCCAAAGACTTGGAAACCTAAATAAAGGAAACACGGTGCTCTCTTTATAGAAACCAGTCAAACTGAGATAAAGAGGCTAAGATTTAGACCATCAAGGAGTCAACTGACTCTAGCTCATAGGCTCAAATTATACATCGCTCTTGTTTTCTATGAGGAAGAGGAGAGGGAAGGAGGAACATAAGAAACGGAAGGAAAGGAAGAACATTTCATAATACACGAGGATTTATGTAATATTCAAATGTCATTTTTCTAATTCAAGTTTTACTGAAAAATAGCCATGTTTCTTAGTTCTCCTACCACATGAGGCTCCCTTGACATTTGGAAAAGGTGCAGTTCCTGCAGTGGTGACCATGTGACCTGGGGGAGCCAGATACTTGACCTTTACAGAAAGAGTGTGCCAACTATCATTTTAAATTTTAAAGTATTTCTTTCCATTCAGCTGAGATAGTTGACTGAGAACACACACCTCAGGTTTGGTTAGGGTGCATTTATAGATTTAAAAACCTTTAAACATAGCAAGATGCATGCACTCCATGGGGAAGAAATATGATGTGTTTGTGCATGAGTAGGAACACCCGCCTGCACAGAAGAGTGTAGGGAGCAGAAGTTGACTCGGGTGCCTTCTTTATCCACTGCCCTTACTTCTTTTTGAGACAGGGTCTCTCACTGAACCTGGAGCTCACCCAACTGGCTGACAGGCAAGTCCTAGGGATCCTCTTGTCTCTGCCCCTTTCTGCCCTAGCTCTGGTGGTACAGACACACAGTTGGTACTGTGCTTTTTAAATGGATGCTGGGACTTTGAACTCAAGTCCCATGCTTGCACAGTAAATGCTTTATTGCCTGTACCATTTCCCCAGATCGGATGTCTATTTCTTGTGGATGTTAATTTTCTACCTTTATCCTGTTAGGTCAGAACATTGTGCCTTTTTCTTTTCTTCTTTCTTTNGAGGGTGGGGACTGTAACTGTCCTCATACGTGTTGGGTAGATGTCTCATCACTAAGCTATAAGCACCAGATCTTGGATCCACACAACTTGATGATTTGCCTTCTTGGCCATATAGTCATTTCTTTTACAGACAAGCCTTGATCCTGGAGAATGGGCTATCCTGAGCTTTTCCCAGCAGATGTTTACAAAACAAAATCCTGGAAAATGTCTGTCTGTGAACAGTTAGTTCTGCTGAGGGCTAGCTACAATCCCCTGTGCTGTGAGGGCTCCATGTAGATCATGAGAGACCAGGGACAATTTCAGCCATTCTGCCCTGAGTACAGCTTAATGAACAATGACAAGATTCAAGCTAACAGCTCCACAGGACTGCTCAAGCTGCCCTCAGCAGATAAGCCTGTTTTTGTTTTTCTCAACATAGCATCTTTCCATGGAAGGCAGACAGGAGTGGTGTTTCTATGATACTATAGTTTGCTCAAACACATCTCCCTATATGAATGGAATTTCTCCCTTGAAAGTCAGAGACTAAACTGAGAGAGGAAAAAAGATGTAAGTCTATATACTCATTAGAACTGCCAGGTTATATGCACCCAACTTTACACCCAAGGAGTGACTTCTGGCTCCCCAGAGACACACGAGAACAATGGCTGTGGCGAGACACTGGGTTCTAAGTTCAGCTTTTCAGTAACTCAAAGGAGGCTCATTTAGTAAGAATACTGTCCTCACTACCACTGTGTGTCCCCTGCCAGACTGCCTATTGACAGTACAGCAGCCGGATCTCACTAATTAATACACCATCCTCCTACAAGGTACACTCAAGGAAATTTCTTTAAATAAAAAAGCAACAAATATATTTTTAAGCCAATAAGAGAACAACCCTGGGGGACTCACCTAGAGAAATCACCTTTAGCTTCCTGTGGAAGAAAAAAAAATGAGTGAAGCATAGATCGATCGTTAAGAATGAAAACTTACATCCTGTGATCACGGCTACTTCCCTGCTGAGTGAGAACAGCTTCCTACTGCGGCCACCCTGTTCCCTCTGGAATTCAATGACAAGGGATGCTAAGCCAGCGGTGGGAGAACATTCCCATAACTGTATTTCCCAGCACTTAGGATGCTCAGGCAGGAGGATTCTGAGTTTGAAATTAGCCTTGGTTGCATAGTGAGACCCTGTCTGATGGGCCAGAGTTAGGAAGAATATGTACATGTGTCAACTGACTAAGAGACACAATGCAAACTTTACAAAGTTATTTATAAGTTTATATTTCATGGCCCTGCTCTAACTAAATTAGGATTAAGACTTCTAAACTGAGCATATATCTGGATAAAATTTTTTCTTTCTCTCTCTTTCCCTCTTTCCCTTTCCCTCTCTCTCTCCCTCCATCCCTCCTCCCTTTCTCTCCTTTCCTCATACATACACAATTATCTCTCTCTCCTCTTTCCTTCCCTCCTCCCTCACCCTCTTTTGCCGTTCCCTCTCTTCAGCTCCCCCATTCCTCTTTTAAAACGTCCCCTGTCTCTTTCCTCCCCTTCTCCTCCAGTCCCTTCCATCCTTCCTTCCTTTTCCTTGAGACAGCTGCAGTGTGCCCTCCTGGCCCAACCTCCAAAGCAGCTGGGATTACAGGTGCATGCATGCCACTGTGCCGGGTTAAGACAGTCTACTTCTGTCCCCTTTGAGTGTGAGCTCTTTCCTAACTGCACCAAAGGATTGGGAGTCAGAGGCCATGTGAACATTTGGTTTTTCTCAGGGCAAAAAAGGGTACCAAACTTAAAGTGGGAACTGGAGAATCAAATGATTGCAGATTAAACACATAACTGTCCCCCAAGGTCACAGGATATACAGTCTCGAAATTCTGAAATAGTGCAAGCCTCTAATTATGGTCATGGCATCAGCCTTCCTAATACCTCCTTCACCTGTGCCTAGAAAATGTCAGAAAGCCAAACAGGGGATGCGGCAGCAGCCGCATTGCCTTTGGGTGTACATAAAGCAACTTACCTGTAAAATATAGGAAGCCAGTTCAAACACCACTTCACTGTCAACATCAATAAGCTCCTGAAAGGGAAAAAAACCAAGGTGAGTCTTTTGTTTTATCTACTTAGTTTTGAACAATTAATTAATTAAAAACTTTCAAAATACAGATCTTGCAGTATAGTCCAGGCTGGCCTCAAACTCACAACCTTGCTGTGTCTGCCTCCTAAGTGTGCAGATTCTAGGCATGTGTCACTGAACTCTGTAATTAGGCACTAAACAGCTTCCTTACAGCAGCTCCCATGGAAGGGACCTGGTCTTTCTTGGGAGTTCCCCAGAGTCTCAAAACTTTGAGAGTGTCATTGGTGCTTTAGACAATTCCTCCAAGTGACTCCATCCTGAACACTCCCCAAGATCTTTTCAAGGAAGCCTATGCATCATCTTCAATTCTGGATGAGGCAGTCAGGATGGACCATGCCCAGCTTTGCAGACACCTGCTCATTTTATCTTATTTTTATTTCATTTATATGTATGGGTGTTTTACCTGCATGTGTACTACATGCATGCAGAAGGAGTGTGTGTGTGTGTGTGTGTGTAAGGGAAAGAGGGGGAGGGGGGAGGGAAAAAGGGAAGCATAGTGGGAGAGTAGCCAGTACTCCTAGCCACTATACCATCTCTCCAGTCACAAACCTGCTCATCTTATTCGTCACAGGAATACAGCTGCTCAGTAGCCAAATTTACATTTTGAACTTTTCTCTGAGATAGGGTCTCATGTGTAGCCCTGTCTGGGTGGTCCAGAGCTTAGACCTGCCTCTGCCTCCCAAGGGCTGTGACTCAAGGGTTCACACCCATGTCCAGCCCCCATTACAGTTTCTTGTCAGTTTCTGCCTTAGCACTGGTAGTGAGGCTTCCCTGAAAGAAATGTTACAAAGGAATCATAACTTGGCTGGAAGTCAAACACGGCAAGACTAGAAGTGCAGCTCTTCAGGAGCACCCAGCATGCTCTCTCATATGCTCAGAGCTCAGAGTGGCTAGTGGCTGTCACATTAATATAGATCTATAACTTTTTTTTTTTAAAAAAAGATTTATTTATTATGCATACAATGTTCTGTCTGCATGTATGCCTACAGGTCAGAAGGGGGGCCAGATCTTACTACAGATGGTTGTGAGCCACCATGTGGTTGCTGGGAACTGAACTTGGGACCCCTAGAAGAACAAGCAGTGCTCTTAACCACTGAGCCATCTCTCCAGCCGGACCTATAACATTCCTATCTTAATGAAGGTTCTATCAGTCACTGCTAGTCCAGCGTTTAATTTAAATAGTCTTCTGTTCTTTGAGGTTTCATCAAATGGTTGCAATATAGGAGTGTGGCCTTAAAAAAAAAACTTCTTTGTTTTTGAAAAACAAAATCCAGTGTATGTTTTTATCAAAACACAGACATAATTAGACTCTAAGTAGGAGCATTCCCATCAATGCCAGCATGTTTTCACTCCAGTGGTCCAAGATGACATCATCTAGTGATGTCACAGTCACCATAGTTTGTATAACTATACTTGATGCCTGCACAACAATAAAACTACTTCCCACATCTATCAGATGAAGCAACATGGGCCTGAGTTCCTATGTCTGTAAGAACAGCGCCACTGAGGCACTAATTCAAATGCGGGCAAAAGTCTGTGTTTATCATATCAACTTGACGGCTTTGGAGGCAGGCCCACTGAGACACCATCACCACAAGACATCTGCCCATTATTCCCCCAAAAGATCCCTCCCTCTTAATGAACTTATAAGTGAAGGATGCTATATTACATGTCACCTGTTAGAAACAAACTCAGGTCCGTTAGCATGCAACAAGAGGTTAACCGATGTCATGTTTCTATTGTCAAGATTGAGAAGAAATTCCTGTCTTCCTCTTTCCTCTCTCACCACTTCCTTCTCCTTTTCTTATTTCAAATAAGGTCTCACTCGATAGCTCCTGCTGGCTTTAAACCGATGGGCATCCTCCTGCCTCAGCCTTCCAAGTGCTGTGATTAAGGCATGAGCCACCAGGCCTAGCACATCTTCATTTTTCATTCCATATCATCACTAGATCTGAGAGTGAGTTTCTAGACAAGAGGACAAGCTAGGAGAGACCTAGAGACCAGTTAGCTTCACACCATGCTTTTTACTGAGGACAGGAATCCAAAAATATAATGCGGCTTGCCTCAAGTCACGAGAACTATAATGGCCATCATTGTGCTGGGAACTACTTTTCTAATATATGACCTCACTTAGGACTTGCCCCCTCCCAAGTTAAGGTCTCAGTTCCAGCCAGCACCCTCTTGGAACAATATTTATGACTGAAGTTAGCATGAAAACGTGATTTAAATTAAGAGCTATTTGAACTACCAGCCAAACTCTGATATATGGGATTTTTTTTAATTAGTTGGGGGGCATCCAAAATTATCCACTGTAATTCATGACAATATATTCGAGAAGTATCGCATCTTTTGAAGAAGGGATTTACTCATGGTCTCTCAGGCCAAGGAATTCCAAAAATAGATAAAGATAGTTGCTACTGAGCCATCTCAGAAGTGTAGCTCAAGAGACGTGACAACATCTAACCACCGTATGGAAGAATGGGGGACAGTCGTTCTTTATGCTCCATCAGCCACGGGGGCTTAAGGGCCTCTATAATTCATCAGCCCTGTCAGAGCTGGGATGTGTGAGAATGTTTGCAATGGCAGTTGTGGGATTACTAGCTCCATCAAAATGTAAGTCATACAACAGTGTGCAAACGCTTCCACAGAAACTGTCCCGTCTCTACCATAGATCATTTCTACTCTCTTTATTCATTTTTCTTCCCACCAGTCAGCTCACTTAAAGAGTGCACAGTACTTGAGAGCATATTGCTGTGTGTGCGTGTGTGTTTGCATGTGTGAGCCCTTCTGTTAAACATTTACACCTACGAAGCCGCAAATGGTCAACAGTGGGCTAATGGTTAACACCATCTGGGAGGTTTATCTCATGTGTAACTCAAAATCAACCGCTGGCAGACAGCTCTGCGCAGGAGCATACGGTGTGACTGATAATGTGAGTCTTTTGCAACATTGAAGTGTCTGTGTTGTGAAGCCGAGGTCTGGGAAAGGAAGGAAGGCCTTTTCTTTCACACAACCCATTATGTAGTCCCAGGAGGTCCTGTAGGAGAATATTAACCACAGTGCCGGACCAGCGACAGTGAAGCCTCCAACAATGCAGTCTTAAAAGCCTGGCTTGGTTTAGGCAAGTTCTCGTTTCTCTGTAGCTGTCCTCAGGGTAAATGGAAACAAATGTCTTTAACTGGGGCAAATTCTCCTTTTCCCTCCAGGTGAAGAGACAATAAAACACCCAGAGTTAGAATGTGTCCAGCAATTGAGGAAAGGGAGGCAGGAGGAGATGGCTCAGAGCCTGCACACACTCCAAAGCTGTACGTGATTTGGAAGGCTGTGTTGTTACTTTGTGGGATTCCTAGTTAATATTTATTGAATTTAACAATCCCTGGATGTCCCCAGAGGAGTCAATCTAGAGAGCGTATATAAGAACCAAACTTGAACAGTGGGAAGACATGTTCTTGATTGTTGAGAAAAGCTTTGCCTATTTCCTCAGCCCCCTCTCTGCAAAGCACTTTCTCTACCTTTTGTTTTAATATCCTTGTTATTTCTTTATCACAATTAATAATCTCCTTTGCATTTCTTTCTCCTAGGGGATTATATCTCTAAGATTTTTCTGTAGAAACAAAACCTTTGATTTTCTGTTTGTTTATTTCCTGAGTTTTCTCTGAAAACCTAGTTTGCTATAGAGGAGTTAGCAGGGGTCCCAGAGATCTTACCCTCAGGTCCCAGCTGCCATGTGACATCAAATATGACTCTACCTTTCCCTTGGCTGGCTTCCCCGGCAAGCCAGAGGCGGCCTGCTTCATGTGCTTTTCCAGTAGAGGAAACAGACTGACTGACCAAGAGAACAAACAGTGTACAACCTCACAGTTTCCTGGAGTTCCGGGCTTTCCCTTGACAGAGGACAAAATGAGGATGTGTGAGGAGAGGCAGGAGGCTCTTCAAGAAAGATCTGAATGGCTTCTACCTGGCCATCTGCAAAGGCTGGTCCTGTGACATTCCTGCAGACTTATTCCATCCATAGCTCTGTGCTGGAGCTCCAAGGCCTCCAGAGCCATCTGAGGAGAGGGTTCTGCTGGGTCATTTCCTGAGCTAGAATACTGCCTGGGAACCTAGGGTGGTGGAGGACATGTGGTGATTTTACATCCAGGGGGAATGTCGCCTCTTTTGGCTACTGCGGCCATGATGTATGTATTTTGAGCCCCTGTTTCCCTTACTACTGAATGATTGGTGTCCTTTTTTTTGCTCCTTGGAAAATGGTATTGAATGACAGAATGTGGTTATCTGCTGCTGTGTGCAGGCATGCCTGTGTGTATTCTCAGAGTGTAGATGGAGATGGAGCATTTCCCGTTGTTCTGCATTGCTTTATCTGAAGTGACAATGAGGATTGCTGGCATTCATCAGCAGCTTCATGGTGGCTAGCAACTATCTAGGGAAGATTTCCAACAGAGGATCGTGACATGTTCAAAACATGTCATAAGCCCATGCAAGGGGGCTTATGGGTACTTTCCCATAATGCTTAGTCGGTTCTTCCTGACCCGTGGTTCAGAAGGGTTTGCTGGCACTTTTCATGTCATAGCAAGAATCTCAGTGGAAAGCTTTCCTCTGTGGTTAGGATGAGAAAGCCCAACTTTTCCACATAACAAGTGAGATGATTGCAATAGCTAATGTTGAGTGTCCTCTTGACAGTGCACATCAGCCCTGGAGACAGGCCTCCTCTAGGCATGTCTGTGAGGGATTAGCTTGACTACATTAACAGACTGGAAGGTCAGCTCTGTTGGTGGCACCTTTCCATGGCTGCGATCCTGGACTGGATGCACGGAGAAAGGAAGCCAAGGGCAGCATCCATCCCTCTGTTTCTTGACTACGGATGTGATATGATCAACTCTGTCAAGGCTTGGCCAGTTAAACTTCCCTATGATGGACCAAACCTTAGAACTGTAAGCCAGAATAAACCCTAAAGTCATCTTTGTCAGACAGAATGTGATATCGCAGCAACAGGAGCAGAAATTAGGACAACAATCAGGACAGAAACCACGAGGAACAGCTATAGAAAAATGAGGATGACGTCGCAAACTCCAATCAGAATCCCTTAGCTGGTCACTCCAAGGGATTTCCTAATGATCCTTTCCCAGTCACCAACTTTACTGCTACCCACAACACATGGGAAGATCATGTCTGGTGGTCTTCCTAAGGTCACCACTAGTCTCACCCGCAACTGAGTTCTAGTCTTGCCCCTCGCTCCCAACAGCCCAGAAACACCCAACATCACTATTCTCTTTCTGTTTCAATTACTTTGTCACTGAACATGAAGAACAAGCTTTCTGATTCTCTTGCCGAAGTTGGTTATACACAAATGGAGAGGCAATTCAGAACCTGCGAGCACACTGGAAATACTATCTCAATATTATTTATTTCTCCTCACTGGTATCTAGAGACAGTCCCAACCATAGAGTTTTGCCTCTGTTCTTGGGTGTATTTCAGTATTGATGGTATTAGTATTTTAGTATTTAGCGAACTTTCTTGAAGAGCAGGTACTGTGTCTATTGTCACAGTCAGATAATGGTTGTGATTTATTACCATTGTAATAGGAACTTTGACCTCTTACTTGGATTTGTCTCAGTGTCCAGCTTAAATACTACGTACAGACATGTCTTCAAGGTTGTTTTCAGGTGAGACTAGCATGTGAATCACTAGACTTAGTCCTCCTGAAAAACAGTGGCTATCCCCTAATTCCTGAAGGGCCTGAAGAAAATCAGAAGAGGAGGAAAAGCGAATTTCCCGCTATTTTCTCCTCCCGCACTTTTGGAGAAGGATGCCCAGATAGGGTCGCTGAGGCTGGCCTAGCATTTATTACGTAGCTCACAGCAGCTTTGAACTCATGTTTCTTCCACCTCAGCCGCACATGTCCTGAGACTGTAGGGGCACACCACCACATCCAGCTTCAGGATCACTGTCTGAGTTAGCATGTTCCATCTCCCTTTCTCCTTCCCTCGGGATGAGATTTCCAATCCTAGCCTCCCTGGCTCTCAGGCCTCTAGACCGAGCCACAACCCAACTTTTATGGGCTCTTGCTTGGAGGAGACCTACCACAGAGTTCTCAGCCTTCAGTCACACAGGCCAGCCCGACACAGGAAAGCATCTGGTTATGTTTCTTTGCAGAGAACCCTGACTAATATGGTGCATAGCACCAAAATGGGGCACGAGGTCGTGTGTAGGTGACCTCCTTGCCTACCTTCTTGCGGTTGCATGGCTGCCAGGCCTCCTTGCACAACTCATAATGACTATATGGAGTTGTGTCTGGGCACAGTAAGACCTGAAGGCTTGGATAGCTCCTCTCTGCCAGCCCTTTGCCAGGTCTTCAGCAGTCAAGTTAAGCCATGCCAGCCTCATGATCCACAGAAGTACATTGCCGTTCCCATGGTACTATCACTGTGGCTTTGCAGCGCTGGGGTTCCTTGCGCTATGTATGCACTGTCGACAGCATACATCATGGCCCTACAGAACTGTTCTTTCCAAAGTCTGCTACACACTGCCAGATGATACGTCTGTGCACGTTTCTGCAAGATTGAAAGAGACAGTCCTCCCTTGTCCCTATTTTAATGCTCTTGGTCATGCGAGCACACGCATTACATCTTCAGCAGCCAAAATGAGAGATAAGGAAGGGAATTCCGTGAGTCTGAGGCTAATATTTATGTTGGGTTCTTATCTTGTGGGACTAGATTCTGCCTTTTGTTTCTCCCACCTAAAGATGAAATGACATCACAGGTTCATTGACAAAGCTCTTTGAAGCTCATTAATATAGACAATTTATTTCTGTATCAACAAGAGTGATAGCATTTGGACCTACGAGGCCAATGACGTCCAAGAATAATTAAACTATGCCTATGTGACAGACGTCTCAGAAAGAAGGCTAGATGAGACCTTTCAACACACATACAACAGGCGTTTTTCTATTTCCAATCTTCCCCCCTCTCGCCTTTCCCTTCCTTTCTTCTTTGGCTTTTGAAACAAGATCTCATAAAGTCCACACTGGCCTCAATTTACTACTGAGCTGAGGATGACCTCAAACTCCTGACCCTCCAGCCTTCAGCTGCCAGTTCTGAGACTACAGGAGTGCACCACCACACCTGGCTCCAGCTGTCCTTTTCTGTCACCATTGGCTCTGGCTGCACACACACACACAAGCATCAGACTCGGTGGGATCGGAAAGCACCAACAAAAAGCAATTTTCTGTTCCTCAGTCATGGGTCCGGTCAGTCGCAGCTAATGGAAAGTCATCATAGAAATTCCCTCAGAGAAATGGGCATGCCACTTCCCTCTTGTCCAAGGAAACATAGTTCACTTCATCTGTAGATGGACACCTTGGGGCTTAGGAGCTCAGTGAGGTTGAATGTGATAAACACTGAGACTAAGTACAATTTAATTGTGGGATTACAAAGGGTGGAAAGTTATACAGTTTGATTGTGAGATTTACACCAGCCCTTCTGAGCAGTAAAACTTAGGTTCTCCCACCCACAGCAAATAAATATCAGTGACTCTTCTGAGTAGTAGAATAGAAGTTCCTTAGGAGCTCATTAAAAGTAAAGCTAAATAAAAAACTTTCTAATTTTCTTTGTACTTTTAGGATCTGTAAATTTGTGAGTGTAAATTTCCAAACACTGAAATTTAAAATAACATTAAATATACTACATAAATATAGCATTAGATACCTAAATTAAAAATAAAACTTAAAAAAGACATCAATTTATAATCTAACTTTTGTAGGGAGGTTAATGCAATGACTTTCTTAAAAATTATTCATTTTGCCATGATGTGGTGGTGCACGCCTTTAATCCCAGCACTCAGGAGGCAGACACAGGTGGATCTCTGTGAGTTTGAAGCCAGAGTGGTAACAGAGCTAGTTCTAAGACAACCAAAGTTCAAGGCTACACAGAAAAAATATTATGTATTCGGTATATGTTTGCCTGAATGTGCACCACATGTGTTCAGGAGCCCATAGAGGTCAGCAAAGGGCACTGGCTTACCTGGAACTGGAGTTATAGGTAGTGGTCAATTACCAAGTGGGTGCTGGGAACCAAAACCGGGTCCTCTGCAAGAGTAGTAAGTGCTCTTAACTGCCAAGTCAGCTCTCCACGACTAGTTTTTAAACTTTTATTCTCTCTCTCTCCCTTCCTTCCTTTCTTCCTTCCTTCCTTCCTCCGTTCTTCCCTCCCTCCCTCTGCTCCTCCCTCCCCTCTCTCTCCTCTTTCTGGCCTCAGATTTGCTAGCAGCAGAGGATGACTCTGAGCTTCTTCTGATCTTCCTTCCTCTAACTTCTGAATGCTGAAACTGCAGGTGTATAGCTCTGCATTGGTTTATGTGACACTGGGAATGTGACCCTCAGGTTTTGGTGATACTAAGTCAACACTGTACCCTAGATGCCTGTACTCTTTCCAGATAGAGCATCATTATATAGTCAGAATGATCCTCCTGCCTCAGCTTCCCTAGTGCTGAAATTCTAAGCATGTACCACTACACCGGTTGCTGTGAAAACTTTTATTTTTTTGGGTGTGGGGGTTTTGAGACAGGGTTTCTCTGTTTAACAGCCCTAGCTTCCTGGAACTGACTTTGTAGACCAGGCTGGCCTCGAACTCACAGAGATCCACATGCCTCTGCCTTTGAGTGCTGGGATTAAAGGCGTGTGTCACCATGTCTGGTGGTTCAAACTAAGTTTCGACAGTGATTTCAGTTGTCAGTACAGAACTCAGAGAAAGGCAGGATTCACCTCACAGCCTGGATGTGGAAGATCGCAAGAGTCTATGTTTATCAAATCTCTCCTGTCTGTTGTATGTGACAGGTGGGCTGCCTCCTATGGGGTGACTGGGTGACCTCTCCAGCTGTCATTCAAAGGGGGAGGAGAGCACAGGGGCAAGGGTTGACAGGACAATTCCACTGGCTTGCAAGTCTTCACTCAGGGAACATAGCATCTCAATGGAACTGTCCTTGGAAGTGGACATATAATCCTAAAACATGTTTCTTCAACTCCTGCACATAATTTCCCCCCCACTGTCCCCCTGTCATCCGAGGCAGCTAAAACGTAAGTGCTGTTGGACCACAGGGGCTGTCAGAAGTTCACACCAAAGTTCCTCCTGTCTCACCACAAATGTGCAGTCACAGCCCTGCTTGCATACAGTTAACCTTCTGCACATTGGAGGAGATTGTGACTGTTTTCCCCTGAAATTACAAGGGTGTAGAGAGAAATTTACTGTACTTGTGCCTTCTCACTCCTGGGGAAGGAAGGGAGGGAGGGAGGAAGGGAGGAAGGAAGGAAGGAAGGAAGGAAGGAAGGAAG
>LOEQ01000116.1:441525-453810 GCA_001685075.1 Bramus lutescens | reverse complement strand
ATATTGGCAGTTTGCCAGTCACTTTCTTCTGTATCCTGCAGAATGTCTGGCAGATTCTTTCATGAAGGACTGTCTCATCTTCTTTAGGCAACTTCAGCAGTCATTTTTCTGTGGGTCCTACATGTCTAGATTATATAGCATACCATCAAGCAGTCCAGGAAAGAGCAGTTTCTTGCTAAAATGGCTAGCCTTGTTACACTGAAGGCAAATTCCATAATGATTTTCTTCAAAGCCTACCCATCAACCTTTCTGAAGTAACTGGTGCTGCAGGAGCAGACATGTCTCATTGTCAAGAAAAGCCTAAGTTCTTCAAACATTTTAAATGCCATATTCTGTACATCTTTGAAATATTTGAAGGGTACCTATCCATCTGAAATATATCTCTGTATATCTAGAAAACCTAACTAATATAACTACAATCTTGACTATTATAGATGACTATATATTAACCTGTATTTTTAATTGTATACTACATTTTTAAATAAGCTGAACAAACACAATATCTTAAAAAAGAGCAGAAATACATATAACAAAACTGACCTTAAATTTGTATCAATAGACCAAGATCCATACAAATGCGAAGTATTCATCTCTATATCATATCCCCTTTTAAATGAAAACAAACATTTATAAACAATATTTGGGAATTTGGGCATAGTTCTCTCCAAACTGCTTCCTGTTGTTTGTTGGGCAAAGTATTTGGGGTGTTCACAAAGACCTTTCAGGGGGTCTTGGTCCATCAGACAACATTAGCCTGGAATGATTCCACAGATTCTCCTCCTTTGTGGAAACAAAAGCAGAACCTCTCTTACAAAGCAACATATCCTTAGACCCAAATTTTGAAGTCAAGATACCTTTAACATATGTATGTTGGTTTAGCTTAGCAACCCCCAGAATCAAATATCTCTCTGTTGCCAAAAATTTTAAATAAAACACAGTAATATACATAGTCCAGACTTTCTGTGTATTTTCCATCTTTACGTGGCTTATTTTTCTTTACTCCTTTAATCTATGACGGTCTGCACTCTTTTATATTACTTTCACTTTCAAGACTTTGTTTTATTTTTAAAAAAACTAATTTTTGTAACTGTCTATTCTCTCTCTCTCTCTCTCTCTCTCTCTCAAGCCTACATACATTTTTTAAACACACTGTGTCCTGTTTAGAGGTTTATTTTTATCTGAATCTGTCTTTTAAAATGATAAGCTTTTAAAATGATAAGCAACTTGGTTGTAGCAGCCCTGGATGCTGGCTGTGCTTCTCTCAGCCTTTTAATATGGCAGAGGTACTTTACTGCCAGCTCTTGGACCGCTGGGTAGGAGCTACACTTACTGCTTTAACTCTGGGAAGAAGAGTGCAGTACAGAAACCCTTTTTAACTGATTAAAAGCTAAATCTGTCATGTAGTGCACTGTGGACCTGGAAATATCTCTGTGTATGGCAGTGAGAATCACCATTCTCTCCTGCTTGTGCACGCCTAGCAGATCCGATACGGCTGCTTTCCCAGGCAGGGGTGCTGAGCTGCTGATGTGCTCTCAGCCACTTTCCTCCTGACCCCGAGTGGGTATGCAAGCACCCGGACCTGAAATGTGTGGCTGGCCATGCAGGTTAGCCCCATGTAGGGTGCAAATTTGTAGGCGGGAGCTGCTTGTTCATTCCCAGATGCCCAGACCCAAAATAATTACACAGAAACTATATTAATTACAACAGTGCTCGCCAATAGTTTAGGCTTCGTATGAACTAACTCTTGCATCTTAAATTAACCTATTTCTATTAATTTATGTACTGCCACAAGGCTTGTGGTTTACCAGTAAGGTTCTCTGGCATCTGTCTCCTTTGGCAGCAAAATGGTGTCTCTTCAACCCCATCTACTCTCTCTCTCTACATCTGTTTGGATTTTTTGCCTGGCTTTATTCTGTTAAGCCATTGGCCGAAAGCAGCTTCTTTATTAACCAATAGCAATAAAACATATTCACAGCATAGAGAGGAGAGTCGCACATCACTCCACAGAGTGGTCCCGAGTCAGTCCACAGAGTGGTCCCGAGTCAGTCCACCCTGGTGGTCCCGGAATTCTGTCATGGCAACAGAAAGCTCTAGTGGGTCTTTGCCTGGCATCTGTATATGTGGACCTACCTCTCTAGCCCTTCTTCTCTAGACAACATCACCATCTCAAGGCCTGGTAGCATCACCTTGACATCAAATCTGTTCACAAATCTGTCTTTACTTCTAGACACCCATGTGGATCTAGTCTGGCCTGTCTCCCTGCCTCACAGAGAGGACCAGCACACATGATCCTGAGTATACACACCACAAACAACCCTGTTCATCCTCCGTTCCTACCCTGAAGATCATCAAGCTGACCCTGGTCTCCAGAGCCACAGGTGTGCTGAGGCCTATGACCTCACTCACTCACAGGCAGGGAAGCTGACCTTCTGCAGCTAGGCCTTTCCCGGGACCTTGTGATTGGGTGCTCAGCTGAGCCAGAGCAGAACTCAGGACCCTATGTAATAGTGAAACCTGTGCTGCAGACCCCGGAGAGAATTCACTGGTCACATGTTCATCTGATCAGCATGCTCCCCCGCAACACCCCACTTCAGACACCTGCTGGGAGGGTGCAGGACAGTCACCATAGCTACAGGACACTCCAGCAGGGAGTGGGGTTGAGAGGTGGAAAGGGGCATTTAGAAGCTTCCTAAAGGAGTTAAAGTGCCACACTTGTCTAAGTTAGGGGACAGCCTTAAGTGCCCATCCTTCCCCATCCTCCACCCTAGTCCCTTGTATTCTGCCACCTGCACCCAGCTACTTACTTGGTCTGTAAACTTCTGGGGATTTGCCTAGAACAGAAGGGGGAGCCCTTCTATCTCATGTGGAAGAGCTCAGACTGCATATGCACACTATTGTATCTGGCTTCACATGGGCTCTGGAAGCTGAATGCAGGTCCAGCCACTCACACCACAAGAGCTTTGTCCGTTGACCCCTCTGCCGGCCTCAGGGATCCCCTTTTGAGCTGACTCAGAATTATAGTGACAAAGAAATCAAGCAAGCATCATTTTAAGTAGAGAATGAGTAACCAGAAGCAGGCCAACTGCAGGGCTAGGGACAGCTGGGCACATTATAGGGTAGACCAACGTTCTTAGGGAAGCCACTACCTCAGAGCCAGGGCTCGGGACTTCAGCACCAGTGTCGCTGAAACAAACATGCGGGTTTCCCACTAGTTGGAAGCCCGAGGTACTTTACTCAGATCTGTGTGTGTGCTCTGTCACTGAGCCCAGCTGCACACGATCAGGGACAAGTGGCTCTGCTCTGTGGGCTTCCTGCCCAGAACTGGGGGACTCACATATGGGAAAATCTGCACCTCCACCCTACGGGGCTGGGCGTGCAAGCAGAGGCTTCCAGCAGCACTGTGTGAGAGGTACCCCAGCTGGAATTAGGGCCCCTGCCCTGAGCTTTTCCTTAAATTATCCCTATCAGCAATGATGATTCACACAGCACAGTGGCTTTCTTTAGAGTCTTCACACATGTTAACAATCACCTCAACAGTGTTCACCCCCAGCCTGTCCAGTACCCCCCTTTTGCCATGCTTGTCTCTCTACAATAGTGGCCCACTGAGTTTGCATGTCTCCTTAGTCTCTATACAATCACGTGGGAGAGGAAAACACATGCTGCCTGTCTCAGTCTGGCTTATTCCAATAAACATGGTGATCCCCGTTCTATTCATTTTCCTACAAATGACAGTTTTTCTCTTCGTGGCTGAATAACACCACCTGGTACATATGTATCACATTTTCTTTAGCCACACCTCTGTTGATGGGCATCTAGGCAGGTTCCACTTCCGGATTCCTGTGAACATAGCAGCAGTGAATGTCTATCTACAGGATTCTGATTCCTCCCAGGAGGGGCAGAGTTGGGTCACAGATAACCATAGCTGCAGTTTTCTCAGAACCTCCATACTTAACCTGGTATGCTACTCTGTGTCCGAACCCAGTCTCAAGGTCAAAGCTATGGATGATTCTGGATCTGGGTAGAAAGCGCAACCCTCAACCTGCAGGAACCAGGCTGGCCATGGTAGACACCCTAGGGTGGGAGAGACTGTGTGCTCTCCATCCATAACAGAAGTTCAAGCCCTAGGGACAAATATCTATGGGCTTGAATTCTCACTCTCCCCTCTTCTGACCTTGGATGAGGCACTGATGACCCTGAACCTCACCATGTGGCATTAAGAATGATGGTTGAGATCCCTCTAATCAAGGACACCTGATCTGGAGGGACTGAGACAACCAAGGGCATGCCAAGCCAGCTCAGGGGAAACTGTGTCCTGGGGCCTCATGTTCTAAGGCTGCATGGCCCCTCTGAGACTTAGAAATTGTACAATGTCCTCCCTTGTCCCTTACAAAAGCTCCTATGGCTCAGTTGGAGGCCCCATCACTGTCCCTTGGAGAATCTGCATCTGGAACACTGCTTATGCTATAGTGTGCAGCAGTCCATAACACCACCAGAGCCAGGGGCTCCTTTACTAGGCCACCGGGGCTACCTGCTTAGGAGCAGAAAACCCTGTATAGAGAGCCCCAGTGTCATCACAGGATCACTGGGTGACCACAAACAGCTGGTAACTTTCTGTTCATTTCAGTTTGAGCTGCTCTGGTTCAGCCAAGACTTGAGCATCCCATACAGCAAGGGTGGAGACAAAACACCTGCCAAGCTCCTGACATTCAAGGACCTGCAATGACAGCCCCATACTTCACCCATAAACAACAATGGACTGAACCACAGCAGCCTCAACAGCCAAGGCCAGCCTCACTCTGCAGAAACAGAGACCCTAACAAGCTTCAGGGACTTCCATGTCCCTCCAAGCAATCAAACCAGGAGTTTGAGGATCTGCTCAGAGCTGCGATGGCAGTCTCTGATTCAATAACCCTGCAAAAGCTTGTTAGCAACAGACTGTTTGCTCCTCCCAGAGGCTTCTGGGGAGGGGACTCTATCGACTTACTGCTTTGAAAACCTGGCTGAGCAATGCTAAGGTGACACACTGAGGTGGGGGTCACTGATAGAAGTGGACTTGTCATTTCTGGCCATCTAGTGAGGAGCAGGGCCCATGTGGGAAGATTTGTGGTGAACTTTAGCCATCTTGGGGTTTGTGGCCAGGGGCAGGATGCTGAGTGTGGCAGGAAGCACTGCCTGGGCTGTGACCAGTTGAGCCGCACACAGCTTCCAGTCTCTCCTTCCTTCCTTCAGGTAAGAGTCTGGTAGCACCTATACTCGAATTCACCACCTGACTCATGCCCTTGAGGGGGTTGGTCAGCTGCCAGTGCCCCCCAGCACCCTCCACACTCAGGAAACTGATGGTTCCAGCAGGTGCTCACTGTGCATCAACTGAATCCATCATTCAAATGTCTCTCGCTCTTCTCCCTCCCCACCCTCTCATGTGTTTACTCCATTTAGCCACCTAGTTAGCTCCTATTCGTACTGCAAAGCCTGGGCCTACATAACCCAGCTTCTCTGATGCCTGCCCCAAAGCACAACAAACACTGTTAGCCTACTGAAAACATCTCACAGTATGTCAGGACATGGTTCATTCCCACAGCTACATTGTGGCCTTCTCCGGGCATGCTGGAGGAAACTGAGGCAAGTGGAGGAGCTAGTGAAGGAGTGTAGGAGTGTAACATGAGGGCCTGCTCTTGGGGGGTTTCTGTCCTGCCCAGTTCCCACAGCTGTCATGTCCCAAAGAAAATCACACAGAGGTCTCCATAAGATTATAAACAGATTGGCCCATTAGCTCAGGCTTCTTTTTAGCTCTTGTAACTTATATTAATCCATTAATTTTTTTATCTATGTTAGCCACATGGCTTAGTACCTTTTTCAGTGGGGCAGATCACATCCTACTTCTTGGGTGGTCTGGGCAAGACTGGGAGGAACGGGCTTCCTCCTTCCTATAATTCTCCTGTTCTCATTGCCCTGCCTCTATTTCCTGTCTGGTTGATCCACCTATATTTCCTGTCTGGTGTTGGGAGCCACTCTGTAGTAGGAGGAGCGGGGCCTCTTGCTTTTCCCGGCCGCCTGGCTAGCTTATACCCAAAATAACCATGCAGAAATTGTATTAATTAAATTACTGCCTGGCCCATTATCTCTAGCCTCTTATTGGCTAACTCTCACATCTTGATTCAACCCATTTCTAATAATGTGTATGTTACCATGAGGTTGTAGCTTACTGGGAAAGATTCAGCATGTCTGACTTGGCAGCTCCATGGCGGCGGCTCTCTCTGACTCTGCTTTCTCTCTCCCAGAATTCAGTTCTGTCTTCCCCGCCAATCTATGTTCTGCCCTATCAAAAGGCCAAGGCAGTTTCTTTATTCAACCAATGAAAGCGACACAAATACAGAAGGACTTCCTACACCAAAGGAGTGAATGAGGAAGAGTAAGTCTAAACAGTGGGCTCTCCTGGAGGGGCCGTTACCTAAACTCACGGGCACTGGAACCCACAACTGGACATCCTATAATCATTGCTCCATGAGCCCAGGCTGCTTTCATCATTTCTCTGGCCTCAGTTTCCCCATCTGTAAAACTGAACAAAGTGATGAGGTAAAGACAGCTCTCTGCCTCCACGGCCTCTGCAAGGTATCTCTTCCTAGGGTGGGTAGCCAGGCCATGGAGGAGGGACTGGGCCTTGTGTTTCCACACTTTGAAGAAGTCCCTGTAGAGGTGGTCTCTCTCTGTGCATACTGGAGCTGAGGGTGGCGCAGAGGCACAGGAGGCGCTAGACTCACCAGCTGCCCTTCTTAGACTTGCCCCTCTCACCGTGCTGTCACTGTCTTGAGCATCTTATTCCTCAACTCCATGTATCTGTGTAGTCAAATTCCATCTTCCGCTTTGGAAACAGTCCACATGAGCCTGTGGTTTGTGGGGTCCCAGGCTGTGAGCTCTACACCATGGAGGCTAACAAGTGAGAGAGAAACAGAACCTAGGGGGATTTGGGTTCAGTGGCCTTCAGAGGGTACTTCTTCACACGTCATCACAGCCCCCAAAGTGTCTGCCACTCGTGTGTTTCTTAACAATGGTCTCTGAGCCTTAGGGAGAGATACTTACTGCCACAGCTGCAAGAGCTGCCCGAGTTGGTGGTTATGACATAAAGACACACCTTGGGAGGCCATTTATCTAAAGTCTAGAGTTAAAGACACAAGGCAGTGAGGACCGGGAAGTCATTGTCCTGGCACCAACTAGGGTGATTGCTTGTGGCTACATAGAGGCCCTGAGCTTGGGTGGGTGCTATGGCAGCTGGGACTGGGGATGATTGGCCTGCATGCCAGCAATCTTCCAGGCCTGCTGGAATGAATGTCACCTGGTGGTGTAGCAACCTGGGCAGTAAACAGGGATGGACAGGGAGCATCCCAAAAGGTTCCATTTCCCCAATGATCTGATCTGGCAGAGGCTGGAGAAGTAATCCTCCACTTCCAATGGGAATAAGGGTAAGGAAGACTCACCATTAGCCCTCGACCCCTGCAGCTGCACATTGAGCACCTACTGCATTCAATGTGTTTTGCTGGTAGAGAATGGACTGGAAATACAAGGTGGTCAAAGTAGAGTTCCTGAGTGTAGCTGAGGTGGCCGTAGGGACAGTGGAACCTTAGTGTTCTCTCTATGTAGAGGAGGTAGGTGGGGATCTGGAGAGCATCTCCTGGGATGGTACCATGCTGCTATTCCAAGCAACTTGACTGCTGTCTTCACTGTCCCCCTGACAGGGACCCTGGGGAAGATGGCGCCTGGTGGCCACCCACAGATGCACATCTGCAAGCCAGACAGCCAGAAGATATTGGGACCTGAGTCCCCTCCTGCTCTTTACTCCCAGTCTTGTTGATCTGCTGCCCACTAGACTGGGTGAAGGACATGGGTACTGGACCCTGCTCGCCAATATTCTGGCAGTATGTCCATGCTAAGACCTAAAATGGATGCACTGTGGTCTGAGGAGGGTGGATGCACTGGTATGACAGTTGTCTGGTTCAGAGCCCACACCTGGAGAAAGTGGGGCATCTCCTCTTCATCCTTCCCTCATTCTGCTCCAATCCCCCCATCTGACATCATAGTGGACATGTCAGAACACAATGCAGAGGGTTTGGAACAATGGCTGACATGGTATGTACTGGGCAAACAGACACTAAACAAAAGGGTTGCCCTCCACGTGCTGCTGGGCTCTCTGAGCCTATCCTAGTCCACAAAGTGTTTGTGCAAAGGACCTATCTATCCCTTTCCATGCTGCTCAGTCTGGAATCATCTCCCTGATAGGCATCCTGCCTGTGTGACCACAGAAATGCACAAAGGGCAAGCTCACCCAGCCTCCACTCCTGGCACTGTATCCAGATTGACTCTGAGTAAGGGTTGATCCTAAATCACTAAGGGGAGTTGATTATGAGCCATTCAACCTCAAACAGGGGATCCTGCTGCCCAGTCTCCAGCCCTTTGATGAAGGAAGTGGAGGCTGTGTTGCTGCCTTACCCCAGGACTCCTGGAGATCACCAGACTAAATAGAGAGCCAGGTTGACACTGAATGGCAAACAGCTAGGTGTTCCCATGGATCTCAAAGAAGGCTGGGCCCACCTGCCTGCTAGGAACAGTTCAGCAATTGCACAGCAGCTTCCAGAGTATTCCAATCACAGTCAGGAGCCTCAGTGCATCCTGGCAAATGCCAAGGGCAGTCAGTGAGTGAGGGAACAGTCAGGAGCCCCAGACGTCCTGGCAATGCCAAGGTTAATGGGTGAGTGAGAGATGCTGTGTTCCCTGTAGCAGGGGATCTTCTAAGGCCCAGACTGGTGGACAATGCTTGCCTCCCAGCCCCTCCTTGATAAATGCAGTTGTAGAGTTTGCTTTGGTAAATGGACTGGACCATAAGTAAACATTGTACAGACAAGACAGAGAGAAGTAACCCTGTGCCCACATTTCTGTGGTGCACTAGCCCTGACATTCTTGCCTAGGCCCTGCTTTGAGACCTAAGGGCAGATCTGATTCAGACCTGAAACCTAAAGCCTGCAGCCTGCAGCCTGCAGCTGAGCCCTACCGGGGACAGCAGAAATCAGCATAAAACTGCATTCCCTCATACCCCAAGCCAAAAAGAGCAGTAAGTGCTATTGTGAGGGGTGCACTTCAGAGCCCACTTGTTATACAGCTATAACACTGTAGGAGCTAGCTGATACAATGTATTGCTGTTCATGGGTTCTTGTCACATACAATGCAGGGCATAGTCCAGGGTACTAGATAAACAACCTTGTCCCTAAGACTCAGCTTGTGTACAGAGAATCACTCCATCATAAAATCATGTTTTTAAGAGTCTAACCTTAGACCATGGCTGCCTATAGTAAGATTTTGAGCAACAATAACTGTGTTTATCGTTAATAACCTTCCCATGATCACACCCTCTCTGACAACAAGAGCCAAGTTTCCTCCTCCGAGTGGGGTCAAGTACCCTCCCAGGACCACACGCCCCCATCCACCAACGCTCCAGCCTGCCTCCCCTTGATGTTCGCCAGGAACCAGAGAGAAGTGTTGAATATGTTCTTGGCTACTTTTCCTTGCAACTCCCAGCGGCCCTGCTTACAAACTGAATCAGTTATCAGCTAGTTAGACTGCAGTCCCGGGAGGCACCGCCCGCATACGGATTGGGGCACATGCATTATTCAGCGAGGAGCCGGGAGAAATGAGCAGCGCGTCCAGAGCCAGAACAGCAGTGGCAGTAAGGGAATAATTAGCGGGCTGTCACTCGTCCCTGTCACGGCTTCCTCCCTCAACACATGAGGGAAAATAAAAAATAAATCTTTTTTTTTAAGGAAGGAAAAAGGCAGGGTGGATCATCTTGCTTCCAAGGCAGCTGGTAGGTTAAAATGTGACACCAAAGAAGCCCAAAGCTGGGCTCTGGTTCTGCTCACAAAGCTGATGCCTGAGAACCCCTGCCCCCCACCCCCACATACACCCATTATCTTATAGCCTCTCCTTGCTGGCGATTCCCGAGTGTGACTATTCTTTCCTTCAGATGTCCACACGTTTCCATAGCACCAGAAATGAATGTCTCCTTGAAAGGGGTGGGGGTGGTCCTAGGAGGGGACATGAGGACATAGTGTGAGAGACACTAGGCTTTGGGCTGCAGAGGCTGGAGGTGACCTCCAGGAAGAATATGGGATGAGGGTGAAGAACTGAGAGCCCAAAGCCAAGCTGGCTCCTTCAGGGGGCTGTGCAATTTGATTATTCATGAGTTTATGCACAGAAAGGAATCATTTTGCTGCATGACTTCCTCTTTCTCAAGGAAGCTATTTTTATTTATCTATTAATATCTTGCTGGAATGTTTTTGGGGGTGATGCACGCCGTTTTGTCATTTGAGGTGTGAAGGTCCAGGATGCGATGGGAATCAGTGGCACCCCACCAGCAGAATAGCCCCTATGCTGTGACAGGAGTAGTGGGAGGGGCCAGGATGACGGTGTGTTTGATCTGTGCCTCTGCTCCCCGCCCCCTCCAGACATGAGACCTTGGCTTTCTGCCCCTCTGAAGCTATAGGACTCACCTCAATGGGACAGCAGCTGCTTTGTATAAGAAGGCTCAGAAAACCGCTGCAGGAACAGGAAGGTGGAGAGAAAGAACGACACTGAGATCCTGAGCAAATCAAAGAGCCAGCAGATGCTAGGCTGAGCTCTAGGGTGGCTCCCACCTGGTAAACATGTCACCTTCATAAGAACTCCTCTGTTCCCTTATGTATGGTAAAGCTCACCCTGGGGTGGGAGATTTTGTCCTACAAAGTCAGAGTTAAAGGGAATGCTTTCATGAGCCCAGACTTAGACCATATCAGGAACACCATTGCTTATTTACCCCAACCACGGCAGACATTACTAATCCACGCTAGAGCACTCAGCACCCAGATGGCTGTCTAAGCCTTTGGCATCTGGTAATGAGAGACAGGTGCTATGGAAAGGGGTCTAGGAGATCACATATTTATGGATGTCAAAGGAAGCAGATCCTTAGGGGAGCTGGAAATGATGGCACTTGTGGAAACAGATTGGAAACAGCCAGGAAGTTCTAGAGAGGAAGACTGTGGACTGGAGCTGAAGTAGCTGTGACCTCAAGCAGGGCCCTCTGAGGCTGAGGACTCAGCTGTGACATGTAAGAGGCAGGTGGTGGGGTAGAGATTCCATGGGGAGCAACATGGAGAATCTAACAGGGTGCCCCAAGTCAAGTACTATATGTAGTGTGTGTGCCCTCAACCTGCTTCTTGCTCTGGACCCACCACTACCTTCCTACATGTGGCTCCCTAGCAGTCTGGACCAGATTAGCACTGTCTGCTTGGGCACTGGGTAAAGAAGGCACTGTTCTGCTTGCTGTGGTCTCTTATATCCAGCAGACACATGCCCAAGCCCATTGCCACCCCTGGGAATCGTGGCAAGTCCTATAGGGAAATTAATCTCTCTTTAAACTCTGTTTCCATTTTTTATCATGACCTTTCCTCACTGTCCCCAACAGCAAGCACAACGGTTGACATATTAATAGGATCTTCCCATAAATATCTGTTGAATGAAAAAATGGTTTGCTGTGTGTCTCTTGGAAAGTCTGACTCCTCTCTGGGCCTGACATTATGTAGTCAACCCAAGCTGACTCATTACATTTATTTATTTACTAATTCACTCATTCATTCACTCACTCACTTATTCATTCATGCGTGTGCATGCATGCGTGTGTGTGTTTGATGCTGGAGAAGGTACACATGCCATATGTCATGGTGTATATGTGGAGGTCAGAGGACCAACTTGAAGGAGTTGGTTCCACCATGTGGTGTCTGGGACTGAACTCAGGAATCAAAGGCAGATGTTGATACCGCTATTTCTTGTATTATTGCTTCTAGAAAATTTTTTCTTCCGGGCCCTTCTTTCCATGCAGAGGCTCCCCACACTTCCTTCATGGGACCCTGTGATTCCCATGTGTCTTCTAAGGCTCTGCATGGGGAGCTGCCAGGAGATGGGCCAAAGGGAGGAGAGTGCCAAGGGGCCTCAGGACACCATTACCAGGAGGAACAGGAGGCTGGCAGCAGGAACAGGACAGCTTGACTAGTGGCCAGCAAAGATATTTGCAAAAACTGAATAGCCTGGTGAGGGGAACAGAGCCCAGGACAGACCACTTCTTGAGGACTACAGGTGTAGGATCAGCCCTTCTTGAGGACTACAGGTGTAGGACCAGCCCTTCTTGAGGACTACGGGTGTAGGACAGCCCTTCTTGAGGACTACAGGTGTAGGGCCAGCACTTCTTGAGGACTACAGGTGTAGGAC
>LOEQ01000116.1:425740-436321 GCA_001685075.1 Bramus lutescens | reverse complement strand
TCTTTATTAACCAATGAAAGTAACACATAGACAGATGACACTCCTACATCAAGATTCCATTGCTGGTCTGTGGTACTTAGCTAGAAGGAAGTAGGCTGATGTACACCCCAAACTAACACAGCACATACTCTGCATGTGGTATTGAATTAGAGGCCAGACAGTTATTAAACAGTGTCACCTACATTAAGGAGTTGAAGTCTCGTGGTCCTGATACAGAATAGTTTGTCTCCTTTGCTTAACCTTGCACTCTATGAGTGTCAGATTAGATTATTTGTTCATTTCTAAATCCCAGTTGAATGAGTGGCTGGATGGGTGGGTTGATAATCAGGCAGATAGAGGAATGGACTGATGATTGGGTTGATGGGTAGGTAAATGGAAAATTGGTGAGTAATTGGGTGGGTTAATAGGTGGATGAGTGGATAAGTAGATGGGTGGATGAATGGGTGGATATGTGGATGAGTGGATAAGTAGATAGATGGATAAACGAATGGGGGAATGAGTGGTGAGTGGGCAGGTGGATGGACAATGGGTGGATAGATGAATGGGCAGGTGAGTGGATGATCTGTAGATGGATGGATTGGAAGAGGCAAATATGGAGGAGATCTGGTTGGAAGGATGGAGCAGCAGCTAGAAAGATGTCTGGAAATGGGTGGGTAACTAATTATATATAGAGGCACAGTGAGGTTCTCACAGGGAGTCCAGCACTGCTGAAATGCTTGTGTTGCTATACCCACCAGGGCTCTGTGAACACTCCCTGAACATAAGCCCCATGTTTCAAGTCTCCTCTACCCAGTCTGCTGGCTCTTAGGGGCATGCTGTGTACCTCCCAGCTCCATGCAGGGCCAGCACCCTGTGAGCACATTCCGGACACCAGGTTCCCAGGAGATGAGATGTAACCAAAGAGAAGAACACTTCCCAGCCTGGGGGACACAGGCTCCCCACAACACACGGTGCTCCGCAGCCTTGCCCACCACTGCTGTCTGCTTTCTAAATAAACCCAAGACAGAGCCATGTGGGGTTACAAATCAGCCGGAAATCAAATGCTAACATGTAAATAAATTGCAAATCAGCTGAGAAATTGGTTTCATTTTGAGACGATAAAGCACATTTCTCCTGCACTGATTTTGTAAGGTGCCCCTTAAGAATTGTAATATTCCTGTGCGGTAATGATAAACATTAGTGAGTTGCTTTAGAAATGAAAAACTAGACAGCCTCTGGGGATTTGAAAAACATATGCACTTCAAATTTGAAAATCCAATTTAACTGTCCATTATAAGGAGAATAAAAAGGTAAGGATAGGATAATTTCGCAGTTACACAGCGTTTGACTAAATCTGATTCCACGATGACAGACACACTTTAAAAGCTACAAGCCCGAATGCAAGCAGACAGCAGATCATTTATTTATGATTGTAATCTACCTGCCGTCTAACAAGTTAGCGACGGGGCCGATGGCTCCCCGACTCTGGGCACGTGTGCACGCTTGTCAGCCGACATGCTTAAAAACACTTCTCCGGGAATTCCTGGGGAAAATAAATAAAGGACAGAGAAGACAAAAGAGATTTACCCAATGGCAGCTGCTGAGTTTACAAAGTTTAGGAGAGGCTGTTCTCTCTTCCCCCCCCCCAGCCTGAATTTTTTTAAGTGACATTGGAAGGAGACACTTGTGTATGAGCACATGTACACATCCATGTTTACATTTAATATGGTGCTCAGCATATGTGCATGGGGGGTAGCAGGTCTGTCTGCTGCTGGAAACACTCACAAGGGCAGGATGCAGGGTTAGTTCTCCCCTCACAGAACCTCACCTTCTATTCCATCAGCATGACTGTCATGATGTTCCTGCTCCCTGCTTACACTAAGAGCTCAAATTCAAAACCTGTCTCCTCAAATCTGCCACGGTAGCCCCAGAAACAGGCTTGCGGGTGCTGGAAGGAAAGATCAGAGGCCTTAAGCCTGGACATGTTGCAAGATCCGAACAGAAGTGAGCAAATCTAGGCTTCATTCAGTGCACAGGTTATCAATTGTCCACAGGAGAGAATCCTGAGCCATGGCTGAGGAAGCTGGGGAGGCTGTGGGAGGCTGGGGAGGCGGTGGGAGATGGGGAAAGGTTGGGGGAGACTGGGGAGGCTGGGGAGACTATGGGAGGATGGGCCTTTGAAACTTTGAAATCCACTGAAGTCTCTAAGAAAAATGAATGAAGCAGGTAACTTCATTACCATATCTTTTTAAACTGGCTAATAAACAAGTCTCAGCTGGGATTTAAGTCATCCATGGTCACAAACCTAAGACATGGTGGAGCTTAGACCCTGTAAGCATGGCACCTGCCCCATCCTTAGCTATGTTCATGTGTTCATTCAATCAGAGCTATGTTTACTGAACACATAGGGTGTACCCCTTACTGCTGGAGGAAGAAGAAGTAGAGTCTCAGGTCAGACACCAAAGTCCTGCCTCTGTGGACAGACAGAAAGTAAGAAAAGGAGGAAAGATGGAATGATTTTGTGCTGGGGAGAGAGAAGGATACTGGATGATGTGGTGGCTACAATATGAGGAAGGGTCTCTAAGGAGGTGGTCAGACTCAGGTGACCTCAGAGTCAGGCTCCTCTGGAGGTCCCTGCAGAGAGAGGAAACAGAAGCACTAGAGTCCTGGGGTAGGAGTGGAACATGGTTCAGGCAACAGAAAAGCCAAGCATAAGCTGCAGTGTAGCCTGGAACAGGCAGGACAAGAAACAGAGTGGGCTGCGGTGGCCTTCGTCCACAGCCCACAGGGCCCTGTGTCGGTGTCCAGTCAACACTCAGAAACTCACCCATAGTCCTTACAGCCTCTCAGACATCAGGGTGAGCACCGGGCAAGCAGGGCAATGAATGTCTTGTCTTTGCAAACACAAACAGAGGGAGGGTCAAGCAGCTCCAGTGGGTGACCCAGGTTCGCCGTGGCCGCAGCAAATCAAAGCTACACACAGAAACACCCCCTGTGACATTAAGAACAAAGAGAGGAAAGACTTGAAAACTCGGAGGCCCAGCTCACTGGGAATTGGTGAGTATTCAGACTTCTGTTATGTGAGGAAAGAAGAAAGAAAAGGGAGTGTGATTGAACTTCCTGGAGGGGGGCCCTGACAGTACAGGCACCACCATTTTTGTTACCCCACATGCGTGGAGCCTCGAGAACCTGCTACCACCACGTTGCAGGGAGGCATCCTGCCTGCCCAGGTCCTGGCCACTGCTTTCAACAGCTCATGTCCCTGTGTTTCTGACACAAGATTCAGGGCTGTAAATACATGTCCAATGGCAAAGAGCATCTAAACCGCCTGTGGAACAGCGCACTCACTCAGGTTCTTGTAAATCTCCGCTAGTGACCCATTCGGATCTATGAGATCTGGTGCCTGTTTGAGCTGTACTCCATCAGCACTTGTCACCCAAGAGTTTGCATGAGATTTGATCAGACTTGCACAAAGCCAGGCAGAGCCTGTGTGGAACTGTCAGATGAAATAATTTATCGGTGATGACTGTGTGAATTCGTAAATATTTATGAATTCACAAGTTATAAGTGTGCAGCTTGCAGGAGGGAGCGATCCCAGCTCACCAAGTCGCAGATTACAATGAATATTCACAGAAACCCCAATCTGCCAATATTAGCTCTTTGTGCTTACGGTAAAGCTCTGCCTCAGATTGTAACCCTTTCTGCGATGGAGTGTTTGAGGGAAAAGAAGTGGAGCAAAAGGAATGATCTCCCCGATAAAAATAAAAATAGGAACCATTGTATTGGTATACGGAGCCTGAGTGGGCCTCCCGTGTTGCGGGCTGAGCCAGGTTTTGACCAAACGAGATCGAAGGAGCTCAGACGGCAGCCACTCAAAACGCCCATTGTTTTCATTCTTCCCAGCTGACCTGATCGTTGGAAGACCTCTGCCAGACTCTCAACCCCTCTTGGGTCCTACCAACAGCAGCCTTGCCCAAATTTGGTCATGGGCTAAATTTACCTCCCTAATGGCATGTCCTGTTCTTTATGGTTGCTGGGAAGGCGCAAGGCTGAGCCCACTGTCTTTGCTGAAAATATCAGAAGGCATTTTGGCAGTGTGAACCAAAGAGGAACACTGGGTGTGGGGAGCAAGGTCAGAGAACCATAGGAGCAGATGTGTTTTCCCAAGAGGCTGTGGCAGGGCACTATGTGTCTCCCAGGGCCACTATCTAGGTGTGACCTTGACCAAAGATGAGCATCCCTGTGACTCAGTTCATGCTCCTGTAAAATGGGGTCATGGAAGAGCCTTCTTTAGAGGGTTCCTCCATCTAGGATGGTGAGAACTAATGTCTGGATTCATTTAGAAGTGGACGACAATGAATATTCTACCTTTGTCAATCAATTCAGAGCAGAGCTGAAACCCACCCAGCCCCAGGAGGGGTCAGCAGAACCAGGAAGATGAGGGCCAGACATCCAAACACTGCGAGACTGGAGATGGACGGATTCAGATGGAAGTATTGGAGACAGTGACTTAGAGGACCCTTGAGCTCCTATGTCCACCAGGGGCCCAGGGAAAAGGGATGCATGGGCCATATTTTCTGTTCTAGTTCCAAGAACTGTGAGTGAAGCTGCCTGTGGGCCACCACATCAGCACCCCGGACTGTATCTGTCTTCTGTTTTTCTTGAGATGAGATCTCTAGCTTGTGATGGCCTTGAACTTCTATGTAACCAAGGATGGCCTTGAACTCCTGCCTTCACAGTCCAAGTGCTAGCATTGCGTATGTTCACTACTGCACAGCTTATATGGGGCCAGGCCTCAAACTGGGTACTCCCCACTGCTGTGTAAGCACTCCACCCGCTGAGCTATATCCCTGGTCCAAAGACCTGACTGTCTCCCCTTCTCAGCTCAGTCTCCACACCAGTGACAGTTGGAGATGAAGGCCCTGGAGCCCAGGATGCCACCTTCTTCCAGGAGAACTGAAACTTTGGAGTGAACCTGTCCCAGCTACTTGCTAGGCTTTCAATGACCTCAAACATCTACCTGGAATTTTAACTCTAATATGTCTTCATTACATAGGCATTTTGTCTCACTTTGCAGATGAGCAATGAGGCCCACAAATTTGCTATTAGGCTGAAGAAAAGCCACTTTGAGACTGTCTGGGGTGAACATCCCATACAACATCTTTTCCAATAGGCCTTCTGACGGTGGAAGTGATGTAATTTTCCAAACAGCTGAGAAATACCTTCCCATTGTATCAGTGGGTACAGGTAGTTGAAGTTCAGAGACATGAAGTAGTCCAAGAACACACATCTGGAGGGGAGGCAGGACTACAAGTGAGCTGCTGGGCCCGATTGGTCCTCGGGTTCCAGAGGGATGATGCCATCCACTGTCCTGCCCACATCTTACATACAGCTGGGCATTCAGTGTGCACTTCACAAATATTTATCAGATGAATTTTTTTAAGTATCAGTCTTTCCAATCCTTGGAAACCTCCATTTATAAACAGATATGTCAGGGGGCAACTATTCATATACTCAATATGTCTTTATTTTATAAAAAGGCTTTACATCAGGACTCCTTTAAATAGAAAACCCCCAGTGCATTTAAAAATATAAGTCCGTTTATAGCTTGGAACCACACGTCTTCCAGACATCCTCACTTGAATAAAGAGAGCAGGGTTTTCTCCTCATTCCTCTGCATCTTCCCACAGAAGCACCTGTGCACCTGGTGGGTACTGGTTACTCCGGGAGGAGCTGGAGTACAGAGGTCAGTATAGGGCCACCTAGCCTAATGAAAGGGGCAGAAACAGTGCCTCAGTTTCCCCACTTGGGGCTGGGTTGACACTTTACAACAACACAGACAAGGGCCCACTGCCTTCACTCCAGGTCGGAGGGCAATGTGGACCTGGCTTTGCGCGATGAGTAAATGCTCAGCAGTTAGCAATCCCCTGCGTACCAGGCTGCCTTCCCCAGATGAGGTGGATCTGCTCATGTGTAGAGATGTGATGGACCCTGAGCTCCCGAAGCAGTGGCTGCAGACAACCTTAGCTCTGGTATTTTATGCACACATGTGTTAGTTGCTTTTCTATTGCTTTGATAAAATGTCACAACCAAGGCAACTTACAGAAGGAAGTGTTTGTTTGGGTTTCCAGAGAGATTAAAGTCCACCCCATTCATGGTAGGCAGGTATAGCTGCAGGCTGGCACGGTGGTGTAGTGACAGGCTGGCACAGTGGTGTAGGGGCGGGCTGGCATGGTGGCACACTGGCATGGAGCTTAGAGCTCAAATCCTGAACTGCAAGCAGGAAGCAGAGAGAAGGAACTGGGCATGGTGTGGGCTTTTGGAACCTCAAAGCATGCCCTCCGTGACACACTTCCTACAGAAATATCACACCTCCTAAGCCTCCCAAAACAGGGTCACCAACTGAGGACCAAATGCTCAAACAACCAAGGTTATGTGGGACATTGTCTTAGTCACTGCTCTATCTATGCGAAGAGACACCATGATCACAGCAACTCTTATAAAGGAAAATATTTAAATGGGGGTGGCTTACAGTTTTAGCCCATTATCATCATGGTGGGGAACATGGTGGCATGCCAGCTGGGAGCAACATGCTGATGCATAGGGGGAGAGAGGAGAGAGCTCTCTCTCTCTCTCTCTCTCTCTCGGAGGGAGGGAGGGAGGGAGGGAGAAACAGAAGGAGGGAGGGGGGAGATTCTGGGCTTGCTTGCTTGCTTGATATGGGCTTTTGAAACCTCAAAATCCACCTTCAGTGGTACACTTCCTCCAACAAGCCCACACTTCTTAATCTTTCTAATCCTTTCAAATAGTGCCACCTCCTGGGGACTAAACATTCTTTGTCTATGAGCCTATGGGGGCCATTCTTATTCAAACCATCACAAATGTTCTCATTCAAACCATCAAACATACTACACCAGGAACATTTCACCACACTTTCACGCTAACTTGGTTGGTGCCCCAAAAAATACTGTGGGGTGAGGATGACATGTATGCTGGAAAAACTTTAAGCAGTAGAGGCATTGGCATGGCCCCAAAAATGCCAAGATTAATAGTTGAGCCCAGCTCCTTCTAGCTCCTTCTTTTGGAGAATGTCTACTATTCCTTAAAGGAAATCAGCAGCCTTTATATCTTGATCTGCAGGCAGACCCTGAAATACCAGGACCTAGTTCCAGAGACCCTGGCTGCTGTGCCTGTCACAGACAGTTTTCACCAGGCCTGCCAGTCTCTGGCCATGTACTGGTTTTATTGAACAAGTCTCACCCCCATTCCCATGTTAAATGACCAGACTGCTCCCCACTGTTCCTCTCACAAAGCCTGTAGGTGACATCTCATTGCAGCTTTGTTGGTTTGCTTCGTTGTATTCTCCACCAAGAACCATCACTGGGTCATAGAGCAGGCACTGTGTATAAGAGGAGGGAAGACCACCATGGAGAAAGAGAAAAGTAGAGTTGGGGACATGGCTCAGCTGCTACTTTATTTGCCTGGTATACCCAAAGCCCTGAGCTTGAGTCCCAGCATTGCATAGGCTAGGGGTGGTGGCCCAGCACTTGAAAGGTAGAGGCAGGAGGATCAGAAGTTCAAAATTATCCTCAATGCATTGAGGGGTTAAGCTAACCTGGGTTAAATGAGCCTTTGTCAAAAACAAACAAGAAGAAAAGAAAGAAAAGAAACAAGTCAGAATTCAAAATGAACCTGAGCTGGGCTCCTCCTTGTCCTGTCAAGAGCTCTTTTGTACATAGCACTTTCACTGCCTGAGAAAGCCCAGGGAACCTTGTGCAGTCTCCTGAAGGGAAGACTGCTGGCCATGCGGCTGAGACACACAGAGCTGATGTTGTCTGAGGCAGGCCCAGGCCACATCTGTGTTCCATTCTTAACTAGAAGTAGAGGTGAGGACCACATACAGATGAGAGCACGGGACTGTGGCCATCTCTGGAGGCCAGGTGTCCACTGCAGCACACAGGAGACGTGAGGGAATTTTGCAAGCTGACAAGACAGAGAGTCTCAGTTGTGAGCCATAGCCAGTCCTACACCTGTGAGAACCATGTGAAACACCAAGGAGGTCAGCCAGGGGAGAAGTACAGGGGACAGAGCTCATCACAGGGTAGGCAGAAATGTTCCTCTTGAAGAACCCTTCTCGGACGGCCTGAAGCCTTGCAGGCTGCCAGTCCAAGTTCCGATGTACACCGCGGGGAGCAGGACTCCCGGATGGGCCTCCAAGACTGTCACTCCTTTCCCACAGCCCACAGCCTAGGACAAGGCCATGCTCCAAAGGCTCTGACAAGTCCTGTAATCACGAGCTTTGTTCCCAGAGCAGAGGCAGCAGAAATGTCGCCATTGCCAAGGGGCTGTCCCAGGCCTGCCATGATGTGCTCCCTCTTTCCTCCTCGCTCATGTCCTGTTCTTCTCCACTGCTCTCTCTGCTGCGTTAGTGTGGTATGGTGTACATCTCCTGCTGGGTTTGTTGCCTGTCTCTCTCAGAACAGCAGCCAAGACTACAAGTTGGGGGCTGTTTTAATGACCACAGGACTTCAGGGTACTTACAAATTATTGGTAGAAGGAAGAAGTAGAAAGAAAAGAAGACAGAAGGAAGTAGAGGAGCGGACAAGGGGAGCATCTTCCCATGGATGGTGGGCAGGCGGGGAGAAGGAGGAAGGAAAAACACGAAGGAAATAGGAAGTGAGGCTGGGAAGGAGACAATGAAAAGACATTGAACAGGGCACACAGATAGACGGAACCATGTTGGCTTCTCTTTAACACAAGAGATCTGGTGTGATGGCTTCTATGAAGATGCAGGAGGATGCTTGCATGCTTGAGACAAGGATGAGAATAACCACCATTCAGCAATGGTTTGGAGAAACTGAGGGCTGCCCCTGACCTCTGCCAGAGAGACACATGTTTGGGTCCTTCAGCAGCTGGGACCATGTTTATACAGGACCCCAGGGACAGGACAAAGGAATTTGGAGGTGTTATGGCCTTTCTTAGTGAGCCGTGCCGTGGTCTCTCCATGCAGATGGTGGTATTCAGCTGCCATCATCTCTGACTGGTTTGTGGGTGTGGAATCCTGGCTCTGAGAAAAAGCGTGTTTTCATACCCACTAACACATTTTCCCCATCCTGCCCTGACAAAGGGGAACCCTGAGCAGGGCCTGTCTACCAAAGTCAGCTCACAATCGCAAGAACAACCTCCACAGTGGGTTCGGAACTCATCTGCGAGGAATGAAGGGTCTGGACTCTCAACAAGGAAACCATAAGGCAGGAACAGGGGGAGACCAAGGTGACTGGTGAGGTCACTGTGACCCCATAAACAGTGTACCCCAGTTCTTTGATCCAGTCCCTTTCCTGCCTTGGCAGCAAAGACTCAACACATGCCCACTGCCTTAACAACAGTCACTTTGCAGGGCTTACCTCCCATAAAGTCACATGGCCCTGTGTACTGCTCTCCTTCCCTCAGAAGGAGATGAAGGGTTTTTCCGAGGCAGGGAAGAACTTTATATGTCTGTCTTTCCTTCCTAGTTCTCTTCTCCTCAGCTCCTCCCCTACCCGAGACATGACTCCTGGCCTAAGCAGAGATTCCATCCCTTTTAAGAGAAATATTACCTCCAAATTTGGAACTAGTGAGTGGCAAGCCCCAGGAAATTTCATTTTGGGATTGGAAAACTGGCCCCTGGCTGATGGAGAAAGGCCAGGAGGATCCAGAAGGTTCTGCAGGATGAAACAGGGGGCCAGGCGGGGAAGGGGATTCCTAGTGTCCCCCCACCTCCACCATCACATCTACAATCTGTGGGATTGTCTTCACTTCATCAGGCGGAGCTGATGAGTGTGGGAAATTGAAGACGGAGACTGATCAAGCAGTGCCTTTAAAGAGGCCTAAGAAGAGGAAGTGGACCTGGTGCGGGTGAGGAGGGGAAGAGGGAAACGGGAGGAGACAGAGAGAGCCAGACCCAGGCTGGGGGTACAGAGTCACAGCCAGCCACTCAGTCCCCTGGAATGAGGGAGGGTTTATCTCACCAGGAACAGCAGCTCAGCCACTGATTTAATCAAATTATTCAGCATTAAGAACTGCCAAGACCTTCCAGGACTTCAGCTCCCGGAGCCCCGGCTGGGATCAAATGCTAACCAACGTCGCTGCGATATTTATTCTCTGTCAGCTGCTGGTTGCTTGTTTTCCGAGAGCTGCATACTAAACCAGAGGCCCTGGAGGGATGGAGATGAGGGTGAGGGGTTGTCTGGAAGCAGCACAGCAGGTAGGCAGGACAAACACCCCCAGAACCCAGCACAGGGCCCATAACTGCCCTTCAAAATGTCCCGATCTGTCTCTAATCCCTTCCTAAACCATCCCTAGACCGCAATCCTCCATTACCATTCAAGACCTTTTCAGGACAGTTAGCTGAGGTTTGGAGCTGAGATGCTTTTCTTCAAAGTTGTGAGTAACCCCAGGAGGGTAGCTCACCTGTCTGAGCTCCTGTTCCATCCCCTGTATCATGAGGGCCACTTGCTGTGTGTTTGATAAGAAAATAATGGGAGTGGCTTGTGGGGCCTGCTGCAGAGACACTGAATACAGCCTTGGCTGTGTGGCTTTGCCAAAGCTGCTAACCCTCTCTGT
>LOEQ01000116.1:358578-372997 GCA_001685075.1 Bramus lutescens | reverse complement strand
GTGTGTGTGTGTGTGTGTGTGTGTGTGTGTGTGTGTGTGTGTGTGTGTAGGCTGCAGACCATCAGGAGATAAGGAACTGTGTCCATCAGGTGCCCTGCAGGTGAAGGTAGAACACAGTATCACTTTGGGAATTCCCGGCTGAGCTGAAAAATGTCCATAAGGGACCTCCAAGTCCCTCCTTAGGGAACCCACCAGACTCCTCTTGACTGTGTCCCCAGGGAAATGCCTGCCCAGTGCCATGTAAATCTGGCCCCCAAATGAGGCAGGTACCTCCGATCTCCCGATAATTAGACTTCAAGTGGCCCCATAACTCAGTAGCTAATTACCTTGCTGGCTCCATCATCCCAGTCCTCTGAGGCAACCAGCCCATTTCCCTGGCAGACTGGCCCATAAAAATCCCGGAAGCACATGGATTTACTGTATTTATTTATTGAGATTTGGAGAAATATACCTGGTACCCAGAGGCCTTGGGACGTGGGGATATAATTTTGAAATGCAGGTCGTTAAAATGAGGGAGAATTATAAGAAGGAACCGGCAGGTTTCCAGTCTCACAGATACCAGAAAAGCTGCCTCTTTAATGAGTTACTGGCCTGAGCAGGAGGCAACAGAAGCCATAGGAAGATGTTCCCAGGGCTGTTCCACATCCCCAGACGCTTGACCTCATGGCTGAACCTTGGCACATGCTGTTCCCTCCACCTGGCAGTCTGTTCCCAGCATACTTTAGCAACTTGTCCCATCTCATCAGGGGCAAGCTGTCCCTTTTCAAGGACGTCTCCAGTCTCCTTCCTGATATTGTTTCATGCCCAGACATGCCAGGTTTTTTACCAAACTCAACTCCCTGTGCTAGCAATCTGTGGACTCAGCTGTCTGGTTTGCTGGGAGGAGGATGGGAGCCTTAGCACCAAACTCCAAGCCAGTGTTATAGCAGCATCTCAGAGCACAGTGTGCTTGGTGGGTGAATACGCGCTCAGACTTGAGCAAAGGGCTGTGGCCCCAGGCTTCTCTTCATCTTCTAACCTCTGAACCTTTCTAGCCAATCCAAAGGCCATATGAAGGGCTCTGCATTTCTCTGATCCTCAGAAGACAGTAGCTCCAAAGGCAAATGAATCTGCCCTAAATGAATCTGCCCTCCGTTGTTTAGTGGGGATGATGGAGCAGAAAGCAGAGTCAGGCATGGCTGAGCCTTCAGCCTCTCCTGTCAGCACTGCATAAGAACTGGGGTACAGCAGACAGACACATGCCCTAAGGCTGGGTCCCCTATACCCAATGCATCATAGACATGGGCTGAATGGAGCCATTCCTCAAGATTAACATAGGAAAGCGAAGGTTCAGAGAATTCCTGGGGCCCCACTGTGTTGTGGGGGGGGTTAGAGATGGTAACCTGGGGCCCCACTGTGTTGTAGGGGGAGATAGAAAAGGTAACCTGGCACCCCACTGTGTGTTGTGGGGGGGCTAGAGATGGTGACCTGGGGCCCCACTGTGTGTTGGGGGGAGGTAGAGAGGGTAACCCGGGGTCCCACTGTGTGTTGGGATAAAGAGGATAACCTGGCACCCCACTGTGTGTTGTGGGGGGGGGCTAGAGATGGTAACCTGGAGCCCCACTGTGTGTTGGGGGGTAGAGATAGTAACCTGGGGCCCTACTGTGTGTTGAAGAGTATGGAAGGTAACCTTGGGCCCCACTGTATGTTGTAGGGGGTGGGAGTAGAGATGGTAACCTCCTATCTACTTGCAGAACTAGACTAGGTTACAGCTCAGTAGTAGAGGACTAACCTAGCAGACATAACACCCCATCTTCCATTCCAGGCACTGAAAAAGTATACACATGCATGCACACATATTCACATATTCACATGTCATTCATACATATGTGCATATGACTACATACATGTAGAAAGATATATGCATTCATGCACAACACGCATACATTTGCACATATATAAACACGGGTGCACATGTGCATGCATACACATTGTGATTATTATGTATTGTTTATTATTATTATTTATTGTCAGCTTGGCAGGATCTAGAACCACCTCGAAGACAAACCACTGAGTATGCCTGTGATGGAGTTTCCAGGCTGAATTAACTGAGGTTTGGAAGACAACCCTTAACCATGAGCAGCACAGCCCATAAACTGAATGAAAAAGGAGAAAGCGAGCTGAACACCAGCGTTCATCTCCCTCTGCTTGACTGTGAGAGTGATGTGACCAGCTGCCTCAGGCTCCTGCTACCACAACTTCTGGCTGCATCATGGGCTGTGCCCACAGGCTGAGTCAGAACAAGCCCGTCCCTTCCTTTCCCATGTTGTTTTCATCAGGCATTTTGGCATCAATGCTTCCCCGGCAATGCAAACACCTTAGAGAATGCACCCCACTTTCCTGATGACTGGCCAATGACTGTCTTCAACCCAATAGTGAGGGCCTGCCAGAGGCAAGGTCATCAGTTGCTTCCTACTTCACAACACAGAGTTGTGCAAGGTGGGTTATTGGTAGATGTTCTAACAATGAGTTACCAAAGGATGCCTGCCTGGCAGATGTGTGGTGGATACAGAGTTAAGTGGGTGGGTGGGCAGATGGATAGACAGACGGATAGGCAGACAGGTGGGTGGGTGGGTGGATGGATGGATGGATGGATGGATGGGTATGTGTATGTGTTTAAATGAATAAATGAAGGGATGGATGGGTATGTAGACGGATGATGAGCAGATGAATGGGTGCAAAGATGTGTGAGAGGATGGATTGATAGAAGGGTAGGTGGATGGATGGGTGGGTGGGTGAGTGGGTGGATGGATGGACGGATGGACAGATGGACGGACAGTGAATAGATGGACAGATAGTTCCTGGTCTTGCAGACCTATTCACTACTGCACTGGTCCCTCCCTGTAATCTTTCAGTATTTCAATCCAGATCATCTAGTAGATGACTCCAGGCTATGAATGCTTGTCTTCCAATATAGATAAACAACAGCCATCCGGAACTTTTCAGGACACCAATGTGATTCCCTTTAATCAGCATCAGGCTCTACATGGCACAACACTGAGGCACTGGGAAATCTCTACAAAACTAAACACAGAGCTACCATGACCCAGCAATTCTTGATGAGCATATAAAAGAATAAAGAGCATCCTTGTGGGGTTGGAGAGATGGCTCAGCAGTTAAAACCATTTGTTCTTCCAGAGGACCTAGGTTCTATTTCCAGCACCCATATGGTGGCTCATAATTCCAGTTCCAGAGGATCTGACACCCTATTCTGACCTCCACAGGCACCAGAGATGTACATCATATAGATATATACATAAACAAAACACTCATTCACATAAAGTAAGTAAAATCTTAAAAAATTCATATTCCCAAATGCTCTAAGTGAAAAGTAGAACTCAACCATGTGTTATCAGTAAATGGATGAATAAATACATTGTGGTACATCCATAGTGGGAATATTGTTCAGCCATAAATGAATAAAACACTGATCCATGCTACAGTGTGGGTAAACCCTGGAAAAAATATGCTAAACAAGAGAGGTCACATAAATATCATGGTTGTGTGAGTCTGTGTATATGGAAAACACAGAACGGGGCAACACAGATGCATGTGGATGCAGCCAAGAATCAGGATGGAGTAATTGTTTGATGGACATGGGGTTAGAATGAACAAAGGTAATGCATGTGACTGTGTGGAGAGCATGGGCAGAGGCTGTCCCTCAGCTATGTCCATTCTTACGACAAAGCACCTTTCCCAGAAATGTGTGCTCACAGAAGCTTACGGGTATCAATCCCCCTTGTCCTGAAGCCAGGTGGCCTTTGACCTCTATGAATGAAGGGATGAAGTGGAAGGAAGGTAGCAGCTTCTACAATGAGGTCATATCTCCCAGGACAGACACCCTTGGAGTCTAAGCAGCATGTCATGGAAACTCAGACCACACGGGAAAGTCACATTAACCTCAACTGCCCCAACTGCACCTGCTCACAGATGTATGAGCAAACAAGTGTCTTTGGAGCCTTCTCAGCTGACCTCATAGAAACTGGGGAACCCTATCCAATCCACATGGTCAAAATCAAAATTAATACCTCAAGAAGTCATCATTAAAAACCATCCTGGACATTTAAAATTAATCTGTGGTACTCTGAAGCCATTGAGGCTGGAGCGATCTATAGGGATCCACTGGGGGTCTGGGCAGTTCTCGCAGGCTCCACCTCCCTTCAAGGCAAGAACTCCGTCTCTTACGGATTTAATGTATGTATGACTGCATCTGAAAAGGGGGTCCTTAAGGAGGTGACTGAAGTAAAAATAAAGCCATTAGTGTAGGTGCAGATTCAGTACAATGGGTTCTCAGAACCTCTGCCTGTTTCCAGACCAGACATTGCCAATCCATCAGGTGAGGTCTCACCAGGCTGTGCCTCAGATCCCGGAGCCAGGTGGGCCAGGCTTGCCAGGGCCAGGAAAAGGGTCCCATTGTGGTCACTTTAAAGAGTGTACTATAGTGCACCCCCAGGAACTCCTAGGTGGCTGAACCCCAGGTGGCTTGTGAGGGACACCCAAGTCCACCTGTAGAAATAAAGACCTACGCAAGTCCTGTCTCCAAGTACCGCATAGATAGATGGTCCTAGAGAAAGCCAAGAAAATGTTTTGTTTCTCTTTAAACCTTCCTAGCGATTTTCTCAGAGGCTTAACACCCAGGAGAGAAATGAAGTCCGGTTTAGAGAGGGTCGTGGGATTGAAGGTTACTCTTGGTCTCCTTCCAAGTTTCAATCAGCCGCGGTCTTCCTCTCTCAGGATCTTTGCACAGGTCTTTTCCCCCTGCTAACTGCTACTGTTAACTTGGACCTCTACTTAAACTCTGCCTCCTCCAGGCTGCCATCCCTGGTTAGCAGCCCCTTCTCATCCTTTGGAGCTTGTGTGTGCTCTGCTGATACTGTGTGGCACTTCCTCACTACACTGTGAGATAAGCTGTTGCTACAGCTGTCATTGTTTGTCCTGCATGGATACTATACAGTAGGTGTTGAATAAAATGGCAAACTGCCAAGGGGAGGCAGCCCTGGATTAGCCTTTTCTCACTTCAGGGATCCTCTACAGCAGTCTAGCATGATGAAGAAAGCACCGCTCAGAGAGGGGAGTACGTCCCCCTGATGTTGCATCAGCATTTAAAAAGCAGGTCTAGCCCCTGAAGTCTAGACTTGCCTCTGCAGGGCTAGGGGCCCCTGGATGGACCCTCCTACAGTCAGTCACCTTCATGAAATTTGCATAATGGGCCTGGGGGCTCCTGCAGAACCTAGCACGAGTCAGAAACAGACCCAAGGTTGCCCCATGGTGACCTGCATGGCCACTTGGTGGCACTGTGGGGCCGACACTGACCATCTGTCACCTAAGGGGACCCCTGTCCAGTTCAGCTTGGTCAGAAAACCTCAGAACAGAATTTGTTCCAACTGTATCACAAATGGGGAAACTGAGGCGCAGAGACACCAAGCCCTCACTGTCAGTCGGAAAGGGAGGAGAAAAGACAGCAGAACTACCCTGGAACCAGATGGCAGAACTACCCTGGGACCTGATAGCAGAGCCGCCCTGGGACCCGATGGCAGAACAACTGTTCTCTAGATAGGGAAGCTATGCCAACTGACACAGGCAAGATAGTCGACATCTACTTGCAACCAATGTTGCTGAGTCATAGCAAGTTCTGGCTTGAACCACAGCAGTACCACATGCCAGCAATGGAAACTGAGGCAGAGAGGCAGCCCTTCCTCGGTGGAGATCACCCAGTCTCAGTCCCTGGCTTTCACCCAGCCCAGCAACCCCCAATCAGCAAGGGCTCTGGCTTCAAAGGGCTCCTCAGGCCCCCAGACCTCCTGATGTGGCTGGCAGCCAGGGTCTGGGTACCGCCAGAATGTGGGGTATAAGGGTACCCCTGAGTCTCTCCCCAGTGGCCCTGGTGATATCATAAGCAAGGAGGAGAATTTCTGGGGGCTCTTCAGGGAGAGAGAGGGAAATATAGAAAGCAGAGCTAGGCACAAAGAACAAGAGATGAGGAATGGGGGAGGGGTGTGCAGGCGGAATAGAAAGACAGAGTGAGACAGAAGGAGGCATCAGAGAGACAGAGAAAGACACAGACAAAGAGACAGAAATAGAGATAGAAACAGAGAGAAGAGAAAAACAGAGGAAGAGAAAGAGACAGGAACAATTAGACACAAAGCAAGGCCGGGAGAGAGATACAGACAAGAGAAGGTGGGAAGTGACAGGGAACCACAGAGCCAGACAGACACTGATGTGACTCGGGCACAGAGGCAGGAGGGCTGAAGAGTGGAGAGGCAAGGGTGGGGCCTGGAAAAGGCAGAGCCTATGCCCAGGATACACCATGCAGGTTTCCAGGGGTGGGAGGAGAGTGTCTGATCTCAGAGGAGCCAGCACGGGAAAGCAACCAGAGGGAGGAATGTGAGGACATGCTCACAGAGGAGGTCTAGCAAGGTCAGAGAGCAAGAATGGATGTAGGGTGGAGGCCAGGCTAGCCAGAGTAGCAGTGGACTGGGGTCCTACCATCCTGGGGACCTCACCAGACTCCGGGACACCAGCCCTTCAGGGTCTTCCCATCCTGTTCCCATAGCTGTGGCCTCCTCTCCCTCCTGGCAGGGCTGGCCAGGGTCCAGGGCGGGTCAGGAAGCTGGCCCTCTTGAAGATGGGAAGATGCCCCCTTCCACCCACTCAGTAGGCCCAGCAACCATTTGCATAAAACAATGTTCCTGTGAGGCATGCTAATGCGTCCTGCTATTTTTGCCTCTCCTGGATGCTGGTTTGCATACATTTACATACCCTGGAAGAATTAAACTGGGATCATGTAAATGAACTCACTGGCTGGGGTGAGGGGTACTGGGTTCCTGCCTCTGGAGGGTTAGTCTACCATAGTCTTCTGGGAGGGCCCCAGGACAGCTTGGTCAATGTCAGCTACGTGCCTGCCCCTGATCCCGAGGCCAACGTTGCCCTTATCAGGCTTAGGGTTGCAAAATGAACCTACAAAAAATTAACATTCCATCTTCCCATGGCTTCTGGAATGTTACAGTAAAGGTCAAGTGGGGCCACAGGACTGGCACACGCTGGGCCCCTGGACCTACTCTGCCCTCCAGACCCCAGGAATTTCTGCGTGTCACGCTTCTGCCTGCCACAGAGTCTTTGTGCTATAGCCCCAATGACTACAACACTTCCCTCTTCGCTGCTGCTTGCCTCTCATTCATCCCCCTCACACCAGTTCCTCCGGAGGCCCCCTCTGGTCCCTTAGGAACTTGCAGCCCCTGGCCAGGCTGCAATTGTCAAGGATTCAGGCTCTTCCTCTGGAATATCGGAGCCTAGAGGGTGTGGGGACAGATTTTCTCCATTACTGGCCACCTTAGCTGTACCATGAGGTGTACTCATTTTCCCAAATAACATTTGTTGAAACCAGGTGATGGTGGTGTGTGCCTTTAATCCCAGTACTCTGGAGGCAGAGGCAGGCAGATCTCTGAGTTTTGAGGCCAACCTGGTCTACAGAGAGAGTTCCAGGACAGCCAGGGCTATGCAGAGAAACCCTATCTCAAACAGCCAGGAAAAAAAAAAAAGACATTTGCTGAAGAGATGGACAGATGGGTAGGCAAATGGATAGGTGGATGGATGGTGGATGAGCAACAGACTCAGATAGCCCCTAGTTTGATGTGTTCTAGCCTCTAAGCTAACTGGGTTTTTATATGTTTATAAATTGAATGTGTTCACCATGCAAGACACTGGACACAGTATCCTGCACCTGTTACTTTTGACATCTCACCTCACACAAAGTCTACACATGAGAGATGCAATGTTACAGGTATCACAGAAAGGAAAAGGTCTTAGGAAGGAAAAGCCATAGGTTCAGGTCACAGAAAGAATGTGACAGAATTGGGAGGGTCTAATCCTCTGAGTGACAGCCACCAACTCACACCTAGGTGAGAAACCCTTCACTTTCCCTCATGAGGGCTTATATAGTCCGCAGGCTGCTGCACACACAGTGGTCTGGCCCCACCATACCTCAAGGCCCACATTTAGGCCCGTGCCATATACCTGCATTCCCTCACGAGCACATCAGCCTCCAGACACTTATTGGCACACACACATGTACACACCCAGGCTTGTATGGACTGTAACACAATCATTCTGGCAACACACATATCAATCAACACTGGATGGTTTGTCTATTTAGGCATGCTCCCACATTCATGTTTCCATGCATAAATGGGTATGCATGCACACACACATTATACATACACACACATACATACATTCTACACAAGCACATATATACAGACACATGCACACACACATATACACTATACTTATACACACATTCTAAACAAACACATATATACATACAGATGCATGTATACACACACACAAACACACACACGGGTTTGTGCCCAGCAGCTGCCCTCCTACCACATGGCATACCCCTGGTTTCTCCCTCCAGATCTGTTTGTGCAGCTGGTGTCTTGTTGTGGGGGATGGGTGACCACCACCAGCCTCATTAAGAATTTCCAGCCACCCCCTCATTGGGAAGACCCCTCTGCAAAGCCCCTCTCCCGTGTGGTGTGGGAACCCCAGAGCTGCTTTGTCATCACAGGGCCCCGGAGGCCCCTCTTGCCTGCTCAGAAGCTTTGATTCCAAATGCCCCGATCTTAGGGGAGCAGGGGGGGCGGGGTGTCTGTGCCTGGATCCTTGGCTCCCCCACTGGGTGTCCAGCTTTAGTCAGGCACCAAATGGAGCTCAGAAGCCCTCCCTTCACAGCCCTAAGCAGTGTGGTCTGGGCAGGGGCACACAGTACCCAGCACACCAGCTTGCCTCATTCCCCATTAGATCAGAACAGGCACCCCAAGCCCTTTCCATCCTTCTCCATCAGCTCCCACCACAGCCATCCCTCTCACCCAACTGGCCCATTGTCCTTCCACACCATCTTGCTGCCTCCCTCGGGCAGCCCTCTAGACTGGCGTCCCACCACCAGGTTGCACAAGCTTCCTTTTAGTACCCTGTGTGATCTTGTCCAATCTAGCCACGGTGGACAGGGAGGCCACACCTTCCTGGAGAGATGGGGCTGCGGGTGTCTTGTGTTGTGTCCTGGAGTGAATTAGTCACACCGCACGTCTCTCTCAAAAGTTAGGTAAATTTCCCCCTCCTCTTGTCAATGCCTAGCAAACTGCCAGCTTGGAGACTGTAATTATGCACATGGGTAATGAAATTAGCATTTCTATCAGTCTCCTCCCGCTTCATTATGCTGGGAAGAAACTTCCTCCTCCCCAGCTCTGCCGGTCTCCTTACAGGCCCCCAGGTGGTGCCCACGCTGCAGGCTGGCCAAGGCCACAGGACTGTCCTGGAGGGCACCCTTCTCCTCAGACCTCTGTGATGTCCTGCTGAGGAGAGGACGGTTGAACTTGGTGTGGGGCAGGGAGCACTGGGTGGAGAGGGCGCTCAGAGTGGTGGCCTGTGACCTTAAGAGGAAGGGGCCTGAGGACAGGGAGCCTTAGTTTCCCTCATAGCTGCAGACTTGAGGACAGGCCCCTCCCACGCTGGTACTTTTCTACCTGTGAGGGTGACAGGGCAGGTAAGGACACATGGACTCGCACCCCAAAGCAGTTCAAACAAGGTTAAGCCTGTGCTGCAGTGTTCATCAGCCATGTGACTTCATCTCCCCTAACTCAGTTTCTCCTTTGCCATGATGGGAGAGCTTGTGCCTGGCATGCAAAGGGGATAGACGCCACCCAGACCTGCCATGGACTCCTTGTAGTAAGAATCGACAGCAAGGAAAGGGACCAGAGGCATCCCATTGAGAATCTGTACTCCCCACCCCTGCCCCAACAGCACTTCCCTCAATTTAGAAAGCCAAATTCCCACTCCCTAGAGGAGGCTGTGAGGAGAGTCACGTTGCTGGGGAACTCGGTGGGTACTACCCTCACTCTGACCCCGTCCTCCCAATGCTTCATGGATGTCACCACCTACTGGCCTGGGAACCTTCAAGAACCGGGACTATCATACCAGTCCCACTATATATAGTCCATGTTACAGGTTCCCCTCAGAATCCTTGCTCCTGTCATGGAGGAGACCAGAGCATCTCGCTGGGCTCTACCCCAAAGGCAGGCCACCTAAGATTTTACAGCCCCCACCCCATCCTGGCCATGTGTGACACGGGACAATGTCGGTAATAGAAAATAATAGCAACTTAGCCGTGCCCTCATTAAACCCAACAGAGCATAAGGCAGGGTACCCAGTGCATGGTCGAACTTAACCAAGGCTTGTTGAACACGTGAATGGATAAACAAAGGAAGGAATGAAACAACCACTCTAAGTGGAGGCTTTTGACATCAGCCTGAGCGGGGGCACAGACAGACGAAGTTCTTACCCCTTACTGACCTGGGCACCTTAGTGAGACCCTGTCTCAAGAGAGTAAAAGGGAAAAGAGGGCACGAGCAGGCCCTAATCCCTAGTACTGAAAATAAAAGCAAACATGCAAAAACCACAACAGAATCAATCACATCTACCCAGAGCCAAGGTCAACTAGAGCCAAGACAATTTGCTTGCTGAACCAGCAAGGACTCCAGTTCTCTGCCTGCTGCAGTCCCCACCCTCCCATGTAGCCTCACCCCTGGGCAGCTCAGACCCTGGAAGCAGCCATTGTCATTTGAGCCCCTCCTCCAGACTTTCCCAGAAAGAGATCCAGGCAGAAAGTTCCATGTCACAGTCAGCCAAAAGGAGAGAAGCCAAATCAGGAACCCCACTATGGTTAGATGGGTGTGTCTCCTGGTCTTGCTCCAGTGAGGGTCCACTCCTCCTCTCCAAGCTCATCATCTCTGGACACTGATAGCCATCACCACCACCACCCCACCAAGGCAACTGGAGGAACTGTCTGGAGTCCCCAGTCACCCCCTACTACTCCTTAGAAGAAGGGGTCACTAGGAGAGTGCCCCTTCCCATCAGGCAGCCTTGGCTCAGGAATCTAACAGGGATACAACAATCAGGGGTGCCATAGCACACCCAGACACCCCAGGGCCTGAGACACACCATCCCTCTTGGAAAGTTCCCCGACATTCCCAAGCCTTAGCCTTGCCAAAGAAAACTGCGGCCAGGCTTGTCTTGGCACAGACTCAAGCCTGAGGCTCAGCAGGAAAACTGAAAACATTTACACAGCTGGGCCTGGGACCCGTTTCCCTCCAGAGCCTGTCAGGGCTCTGCTGGTCCCCAGACTGGGGGTGGGAGGTGCTTCTGAAGGGGCCTGTGTTCCCCAACTCAGTCAGGCATGGTTGGCCAGACAGAAAACATGAGGGGAGGCCAGAGGGCCGGAGCATGGAAAGCTAGGGTTCTGCCCACACAGGGGGTCACTGCTACCAAGCCCACCTTGCATGGAATGACCCCAGAAGTGGGTCATGGGGCCAGGCAGCTCCCAGGGCCAGCTCTTTACCATTCCTTGGCACTCCATCCCCCTGATGGTACTGGCTGCCTTTTTGGGGTTCTCCAGCTTTGGACAACCTCCTCCACTGACCACATGAGACCCAGCTGGCTCCCTGCTCTGAACACCAGAGGTCAAGAGGCCCCTGAGTGGCTGCTGCAGAGCCAGAAGTCCCTGCACCAAGGAAATGCAGGATGGTATAGCCACTAGCTAAGCCTCATGGTGTCCTTTGCTTCCACCACCCCAGGGCCTAAGAGTGACCTCTGTCACCTTCCCACCTTAAGCTTGCTGCCGCTCTGCTGCCTACCCTCTGAGCCAAAGCCAGTGTCAATTTGTGTCCCTCCTCAGCTGCAGTGGGCAGGCCTGTGCTGGCAGGGATAGAGAACCACATCACAGGAGACCTTGGTGAGTGACCGTGGCAGAGTGGCTCACCTCACGATGTAGTCATAGCTTCTGCAGGTGACAAGACAGATATTTCCATATGAAGTCCTGTATAAGCTCTGGCACATCCTAAAGCAACTGTCAAAACTATAAAGTTAAGCATAGTGGCTCCCACCTGCAATTCTAGCACTGGAATTAAAAGTCAAGCTGGGACACAACAAACAGTGTGGCAAACACACACAGTGAGTTCATTCTCATGCTTACAGAGTATTACGGACTATACTGCTAGTGATTTGGGGTTTGTTTGTTTTTGAGACAGTCTTTCTGTATTATCCAGGACATTCTAAAACTATGAGGATTAAGCAATCCTCCTGCCTCAGCCTCTGGAGTAGCAAGAATTTAAAACTACACATCCTTGTCACAGTCTAGCTTATATGCAGCATTTCCATCAAAGATTGCTTATTCCTGTCTTCTTGCCTGCTTGTGCTTTGCTGAGCTGCAGTGAGGAAAGACACTAGTCTTCAGTGTTGCATGTCCTGGGCTGCAGTGTTTCTATGCCTTGGGCCATTGCAGTGTTGCTATGCCCTGGTCTGCAGTGTTGCTATGCCCTGGTCTGCAGTGTTGCTATGCCTTGAGCTATTGCAGTGTTGCTATGCCCTGGTCTGCAGTGTTGCTATGCCCTGGTCTGAAGTGTTGCTATGCCCTGGTCTGCAGTGTTACTATGCCTTGAGCTATTGCAGTGTTGCTATGCCCTGGTCTTCAGTGTTGCTATGCCTTGAGCTATTGCAGTGTTGCTATGCCCTGGTCTTCAGTGTTGCTATGCCTTGAGCTATTGCAGTGTTGCTATGCCCTGGGCTACACTGTTGCTATGCCATGGAGTGCACTGTTGCTATGCCCTGGACTGCAGAGTCTTCTCATCTCCATTGTGATATCAAGGCACCTGTTACTCCTGCTGCACCTTTGACTGAAAGGCCAACATGCAGTGTGTGCACTAAATACAGTAAGTGCAAAAACCACAATTGTCCATGACCTAATGATTGACAAGAAAATGGGTTTGTAGCTCCCCTTTCTCACAGCATACCCTGTGACATTTCATGACCTAAAGCAGCAATGTTGGGTTTTATGTAACTGGAACCGCAACGTGATGCTGGTCCGTTGATGTCTAGCTTTCTCTTGACATTTGTGTGCACATGGGTAATATCAGAGATGAACTTTGGGTGTCTCAATCAGTCTCCCACGAGGTCTTTCAGTGAGCCTGAAGTCACCTATTTGGCTAAGATAGCTGGCCAGCAAACCAAAGGATCCCCTCATCTCAGCTTATCCAATGCTGTGATAACAGACATGTACCAGCATGACCTGTTCTTGAAGTGTGTGTTGGGGACAAAACGCAGGTCCTATGGGGCTGGGATTTTCACTCCTGTATGATTTCCTGTTTTGTGAACACCCTAGAATTTCGTTATCCATTTTATACTTAGCACAATTTTTGCCATTTCCAGTTTGGGTCTGTTTGGGGACATAGGCTCATCCGATGCCCTAATATATAATGGATCTTAGGTGCTACAATCACAAGCAGGTCCTGTGGTCAAAGACAGATTTAAGGAGGCTGCCCTCCTTGCAAGTAAAATGGTTTGTTTTCTTGTAGGATTTGTCAGTGCCTTTAGTATTTGAATGTGTCTGTGTGCTGTGAAAGTTCCATCATCTCAGGGAGAGAGTTGGGTGGGTGACACCTTGGCCTTAAAATCTGGTCCTGGTTTTCAGTCTTCCCTGACTTCCTGGGCAGGCTAGTGTAAGCCCCTTGCCATCTCTGGGTTTTCATTTGCTCATCATGACTTCCAGAAACTGTTGCCCCATGATATGTCACTCCCACCAACAAGCATCTTAATTCATCGCTCTGTGCCCCCCAGATGGTAAGAATTTGGGACACTGCTGAAACACTTGATGACACTGAAACACTTGATGACATGGGTGCACAGTGGAGCCTAGCACAGGAAACCATAGAGGTCTAGTCCTTGGGGACACAAAAAGAGATTGGCTGAAGGGATGAGCAGGACATGTCTAGGAGCATCCTGGGATGACCAAAGACATGTATAGTTTGGCTGTGAAGTCATGTGGCCACCCTGACCATGGCCTACATGTTAACACAGTCACTCTTAGCATCATGTGAGGCATGCAGACAGGCTGGATAACTGGCACCTGCAACTCCAGATTTAAATCAGAAATCCAGCTCTGTACTGACTCACTGGCTGATGGAAGGCAGTACTCCCAAGCACATTGCCCATTGACTGCTGTGGTGTGCAGCCCCACCCTCCAACCTCTCTGGCAGGTCAGGGGTTAAAGCTTCAGAATGCATAAATGTGCATAATTAATGCTCCTAGTTGAATATGCAGATTGACAATCAGGATTGACTCGCAGCTAATTGATCAGCTGTCTGCAATCACTGCGTTCAGCACCTTGCTTTCACACCCTGGAGGGCACCATAGCCTGCTTGGCTCAGGAAACATAGGCTTATGTTGAAATGGTCCCTCTTATGTTGAAATCATGCTCTGCAGGATCCCTAGAACCCAACATTCTGACTGACCCCCACAGCCAGTGGACATCCCCCACAGCCCACAGCCT
>LOEQ01000116.1:300356-311711 GCA_001685075.1 Bramus lutescens | reverse complement strand
CATGGCAGGACTGGCCCTTGGCCATCCTTGGAAAAATCGGCTCAGCCTGCAGCTGAACTGGGCCAGCCTTGATGGGGTCTCCATTCTGCCACCAGCCACCCCATTACCTAAGCCCCACACAGGACATGACAGCACAGGCCAGGTGAGGAGCACAGTGTAGCCTAGACAGGGCTGCCATTCACAGAGCCTGTGCTGCTAGCCCTGACCTGTGCTTGGTGCCAGGCCTGGAGCATGGATAGTTGGGCAACTGAGAGGACCAGGCAATGGTGACCAGACAGATGGGGGCTACAGTTGGAGTGAAACAAAGTGGCATGGGGATCTAGGCACTGTACCCTCCTACCCTGGAAGCCTCTAGAGAGCAAGCAGGAGCTTGCTTGGGGAAAGCAGGCTCATGGCACTTGCTGCGATGGAAGGTTATCAGAAAAAGGACCCTGACTGCTAAAGGACGGGAGGACAGCCAGCACATGGAAGTCTGAGCTCTCAGAGTTAATGAGGTCTGCCTGGAACTGGGTGGGAACCAAAGGACCCACTTTGCCTGGCATGTGACCAGGTCTCTCATCCCTTACTTAACCACTCCAAGGCTTCCAGCAGCTGCACTCCTGTGCCCAGCTTTGCTTTCCCACAAGGATGTTCAGTGTGAGTTCCGGAGGGAGAGGAGCTAAGGTGTGGGCCTCCAGGGAGAGCCCCCTTGACTCCCTTTCCAAAAGCTCTGCAAAAAGGTTTCTCAAGAGAAATGCAGGCTGCTCCTTTTCTCTTTTTCTTTTGTCTTGCCTGGAGTGGGGTTGTCAGAGTCATCTCCTCTCTCCAGGCCCATAGATTCATCCCTGCAGCTGTCCCCAAGGCTTCCCACTGCCCAACTACACAGGCCACCTCCAACCTCCAATTCTGGACAAGGAGCTGAGGGCCAGGTGAGAGGGAGCAGTGGTGACCCTGGCAAAGGAATGACAGAGGCCACAGCACCTGGAGACTCAGCCCAAGGAAGCAGCCTCAGTGCCCACTCTTTCCTGGAAATGAGAACACCAACAAGATGCTAACCCGCTGCCTGGCTTAGTCGGGACCCTACTCCAGGCCATTCTATCCTGCCAGAGGTCTACAAAAGAGTCCTGATTAAAGGTTCCCTTGGTCCACACTGCTGGGCATCTGGGCTTTCCTAACCCCTAGGGGAAAGCCCAGAGAGCATTAGCATATTAAAGGCTCTGAAAAGGTCTGTGGAAAAAAGGCCTGATTAGCTTTGTGGAGCCCAGGAGGGCGTCAGAGTTCCCCAGTAGCTGTCTTGAGACACAGGCCCTCCTGTGGCTGTGACCTCTGTAAGTCCCTCACCATTTCTAAGGTCCCCTGACCCTGTGAGATCCTTAAGCCCTGAGTCAGGATCCCTTGTGGTTTCATCTTCTCATACAGGGACAATCCCGCGACTGTGGTCCAGTGCATAGGAGCCATAAGTGCAGGAGAGTGACCCTTCCCTGCCTGGTGGAGCCCATGCCTTCCCACTGCAGAGCACTGGTGTTCATACCAGCCTCGTCAGCCTTGATGGGAGGCACAAAGACCTGGTCTGTCCTTGCTGACTGTACCAACACACTATGAGACAAGGGTTCAGCATGGAGTCATCATGGATCTGGATGCCTATGTGGCTAGACCCTCAGCAATAATTATTGCAGAGAAAGGTTTGAAAGTGAGACTGTTGGAAGGCCCCACGGCATGCTTGTCATTTGGCAGCAGCTGACTGATACTCCGGTGTGTGAGAGCTATCATTACTCCTACCGGAGTCTAAGAGGGTGTGGGCACTCCATGCCATCCCATCAGGGACAGTTTCTTCCCCGTGGGTCTTTTACCCCCCAGGAGCTGAGGCTAGCCTTGGCTCATCTTTCTCTTCACAGAAGACACAACAGTGAGAACAAAGTCATATGGCCACTTTGGGGCTGGTAATTCTGAGGAGAAATAGCGGAAGAAGAGAGGAGGCAGCTCAGACTAGCATGGCAAACCCAAGATGGAGAAAAGTAAATGAACTCTATTTAGGGCCTGGAATCATCTGGAAGCTGGATGAAAATTTGGGTGTAAGAAATGGGAAGAGGACAGAAGGAGGTTTGGGGTACTTGAACCAAACAGTTGCCGGTGGCCCCACCTGCCCTGCTCTTGGCTTCCAGGGCTGGGCCATGTAGACATGGAAGGTGTACTCCCAGGCCATTCCAGGCCTCTGCATGCCCATCCTACTGTAGCCACGCTTGTCCTCCACAGGCTACAGGCATCATGGCCGTGTACACACACCTATAGCTCCCAGCTCCCAGTCAGTCATCAGCTGGAAACACCCAGCCCTCGCAGCCAGAATTCCACAGTTGCCCTTCATTGGAGCACTTAATTATGAAGACCTGGGACTGTGGACTAAAGCTACCTTTATATCAAGAACGGGGTGGGTGCTCCTGGATGAGACAGATGAGAGTGGCCTCATGGACATACTGCAAGTCTTCCAGTTTGCTGGGGAGCAGGGACAGGAACTCAGAGGGAAACTGTCACCTCTGCCCCAGGCTCAGCTTGGATGACTGAGTGGCCTCTGCTGCAGAGCACTCTAGTCTACTCTTCTGGGGATTTCCCAGGAGCCTGGGGACATTGAGCTTGTACCACCCCTGTGACAACCACTAGTTTAGGACCTTGTGGGTCGTGGGGTGGAGGGAAAAGTTTCAAGAACCTGGAAAAAACCCACAATGTTTGCTGAAGCCACCAGCCCTGAAGGCCTCAGAATGTGGTTCCTGGGCCAGAAGCCTTGGTATCCCTCCTGGGAAACTTGTTCCAAACTCAAGTTCTTGGCCCATCCCAGATCAAACGGGTGGTGACTCACGGCTGAGGGTGGCCCAGCAATCACAGACTGGGGCTCCCAGAGCGGGGAAGGCAGGCAGCGTTCCAGTGTACGCCTGAGTTTGAGGACACACCACTGGCCACTTTCTTCCCCCATTGGCTGCTGATCCTTTGAGGTCGAAGCCAGAATGCCAAGAAGACAGGGTGACTACCCCTGTTTCTTGTGCTCCCAGGCTGTGTCACTTCTCTAACGCAGGCCTCCTCCCACTGGGGACATCACATGGATCCAGAAAATGCTGGGCCCTGGCAGAGCATCTCCACACTGGGGTGAAAACACAGAGAATTCCGAGACCTGATGTGGCACTTGTTTTGTTCCAAGCCAGGCCTGTGCTGCGACAACAAGATGACACCAGGCTCCCAGGCAAGGGACTATTCTTCTCTACTCTCTAGCCTCAGTCTGAGCCAAAAGAAGGAAGAAGGAAGTGGAGTGTCTAGGCAGGAAACAGGAAGTTCCTGAAGGCAGGGAACAAGTTACTCTCGGGGAGCTATTGGGCGCTTGGATCTTGCCTTAAGGCATTTCAGATTGATGGGTATGTGGGTGCCAGAGACCTAGGTCTGCCTGCCCCTCTCTTTGGCCACAGCTGGAGAATGACAGGGTCCCTCTTGGAAAATGGAGGGGTTCTCTAGGTTGTGGAACCGAGGGTATGAGGGAGGAGAAGTTGGCTAGGCACTGTCTCCTCTGCCCTGTCAATACTGCAAGAGTCAGTGGTCCAAGGGGACCAGAGAGAAAATCGTGACTCACCCTGTGGTAGGCACAATCTTCAGGGACAGAGCTTGATTCTGTGACTCAGTTTCCCCAGTTATACAACCAGAGGCCTGGGCACTATGGCCCTACGGGTCTCTTCCCTGTCAGGACGCTGCACCCATTAGTCCCCATGTGTAGTGAGAACAAGCCACATCCATTGCACATTCAGGCTTGCAGAAAGTGCCTATTAAGAAGAGAAGTCCCCAGAAGGGACCCTCCTGACACATAGCAGGGCAGGATCTGAACTCGGTCTCCCTCCCCCACAGCTGTCCTTCCCTAGAGGCAGCATCTGACCACGGTGGCTCCTGTCCCCAGCCCCAACCTCTCCCTTTAGCAATCACTGGTCCAGTGAACAAAGGACAGACCCTGGCTGTCCACATGACAAAGTGGACGCAAGGCACTGTCCCTCCATCAAATGTAGATCTTGAGATCTGTGTGTCCTCCGTGCTCCCACTCCCTCCTCAGGTGTGGGAAAATTGCTCAAGTGGGGCCTGAAAAGGTGGAATCTCTACTGGCAGCAACCACTGCTGTTGCTATGGTGACCATGTCCCCCAAGTTCAGATGGAAGTGGACATCTGACCGAGGACTGGTGGTGACAAACCTGAGCACATAGAACTCCTAAGCTGATTTCTTCAGGAGGAGGTGGGGAAAGGAGGCAGAGGGAAGAATTGGCTGTGGCGGGGGGATGGGACTCCAGAGAAGCCCCTTACAAAGAACTCAGTTCAAATGGGCCTTGGACAAAAACTCAAGAAGAAAAGACAGGACAAGAAGCGTGGGTGGTGGTCTAGCTGTGGTGCTGATGCGACATGGAACAAGATGTGTTTTTAACATGTACAGAACTGTACTAAAGAATGCAAAGTGTCAGTAAATTATACCCACAAGAAAGCTAAAATCCAGTCAGTCGAGAGGGGGCATGCATGACATCACCCTACAATTTGTGAAGCAGTTGTGAGGCAGGAGGATTACATATGCTCCTTCCTGGCTGTTCACACCTCATCTTGGGCCAGTGGGATCTGACGGGCCCTAAAGGGGAAGAGGCTCAGCAACCATAAGAAAACATTTCTTATACTCTGCTCCAGTGACACTCAGGGAAACTGAGTCACAGATCCAGACATACCAGACTAGACTCAGCTGTGTGAACAGTGTGGGTTCTGGGTTCTCCCCTGACATCTTTTGCATCTTTATCTACTTGTGTTCCACCACGGTAACATTTCTAGGTGGGCCAATGGTGTGGCCAGTGACACCTGACCTCTTGGTTACTCTGGCATTTCAGAGTTACAGCCTGAAGCTTTGTGTGCTTCTCTCTGCTCTCCTCCCCAAGAAGTCCACTCTGGACAGGAAGCCCCATGGCAAGGTGAAGAATGAGCCGTGAAGGGGACAATCACCTTGAAGGCAGCTGAAAGCAGGGGTATTCCACAGATGCCAAGTAGGAGGCCAGAATCAGACCCAGGCAGCCCAGAGCCCAGCCCTGCTGCAGTGGCTTCAAAAGAGCCTGAATCCCCAACACTTCCTGCCTCCCTTTCCCCAGGGCAGATTCCCTTAGAGGAGTATTTGGTGCTTGCCCTTGGGGTGGGGCCAGCAGGCCAGGGCAGGGTGACAGATAAGGGACTGCATTCTGTCGCTGCCCAAGGCCAGGGCAGGGTGACAGATAAGGGACTGCATTCTGTCGCTGCCCACCCTGCCCATCATCTCCCCTTTGACACGGAGAAGCAACTTCCCCCTTCCAGACCCTGTACCCTTCCTAGAGCCCTTCACTTGCCATGGAAGCCCAGAAGACTCAGCAGTTTGTTATGTGAGCACTGTGCAGAACTCTAAGCAGATTGAGCCAGACCACCACATCTCTTTTGGGGGGCAGCAGAGCACTGGTCCACTGCAGGACACCCTGGATAGCTTCCGCCCCAAACCCTCGGTGCCCAGCACATATTGAGTATCCAATGTTTGTGGATGATTGGTCAATCTGATGATCTGAAGGCTTGGCTTCACACCAGACCTGACAAAATAAAAGCACCAGAGAAACTAACGCTGAGTGTGGTTGAGAAAGAGTCCTCCCATGAGTACCCAGTGCTCTCCAAGACACCTGTCTCACTCAAACCAACAGACAACAGCCTGGATTCCTGGAGGAGTCCCCAGGACAGCAACTATCTAAAATTAGACCGCACAGGCTGGTGCTTGTAGTCACAGGATGGCATCACAAGAGCCCAGCAAGTGAAAGTGACATGCAAAAAGTTCACAGACCAAAACAAATCAGTGACGGGGCAGAAAATTAGACAGGCCCTCCCCAGACCAGAGTGTCCCAGTGTGGGGCAGATAAGAATGCTGTTCAAACCCCTTGATGCCTGAACCAGAGAGGCACAAGAATTTCACAAGAGCCAAATCAACCAAGGACTAACCAAAATTAAACAGTGTCCACACCATGTTGGGAAGACAGCACTGTCCTGCCTGGAGAGCTTCCTGGATAAAGAGGCACCTGAGATAACTCATCCTTCCTTGAGAAAGTATAAAAGGGAACATGAGGCACAGGAATGAGCAATGAGCACCCAGGATTCTGTTTGTTGATTGATTTACTGAACACATGACCCACAGGTGCCCACCCACAGCCATACAGGCCATGTTGACATGCAGAACACACACCCACTAGAATATGGGGGTTCAACATCTTTGGGAACAGGATCAATTCCTGAGAAAACAAATAAGTCTACACAACCCAGCCCCTCAGTAGCCCCATGTATTTTTCCTCCCAAGCATTATGGAAATGAGATTGGAGGGGAGATGCATCATAGCCCAGCTATTTCCTGACGTCTGTCCTTGGGGCCCAGAGCCTGGGCCGCACACCACACTCATCTCTTCCTTGGCTAGAAGGGGTAAGTTCAGAGCCAAGAGCCCCAAGATACGGGGAGGAGTCACGAAAGGCCTTTCAAGAAGACCAGCCAGGCTGTCTGGCCACGGAGCTAAACAGAGCTGTCCAAGCCCACCCATCCCTGGCTGCACCCGCTGGATGAGAAAAAGAAGGACCTGTTCCTGACTGAAGAGATCCACGGGGCATCAGAAGGGTAGATGCATGCACCCACACCCCGCCTTCCTCTCCCCTCCCTCCCTTCTCCTTCTAGCCTTCCTTTGTGAGTCTTTCCACCTCTGAGGCTTTCAGAAGCCTCTTTGTATGCACATCTATCGTCCTTCCTTGTCCCAGAGTCTCCGCCCTGTCCCGTCATCTCGCTCCAGCATGTGTGTCTCCGTCTCACATCTTTTTATCTTGTGAACAACTTGCTGAAGCGGGGGGGTTATCTGGAAATTCCACCCTGTGAAAATACACGATGAAACAAACTCTAATAAGATCCTGCACTGCCGTCCATCAAACGGCAAAAGCAAAAGGCTCGACCACCAGGCCTGTCATTAGCAGAGGACAGAACAATGGGCTTCCGTGGAATGTCTGAAGTGCTACACACCCTGACCTCAAAAAGCCCACTTGCCTGTGGGCCATGGTGCCTGGCTAGGAAGGGGGTGCACGGAGATAGACAGAGGTACATGCGGCCACGTCTACACATACTTTTGTCCACAACAGTGAAAGTCAGACACACTCGAAGAATCATATCCAGGGAGCTGGCACAGCAGCCCAGATTGACCCGTCATCCTGTGGAACCCTGTGGGTGGAGTGAGCTAGGTCTGTAGGTCAGGCCAGATAAACAGACACTCAGGAACAAAGCCACGAGCCCTCAGCTTGGAAGAGAGAGTGAACCACACTAACAACCATGTTTGGGAGACCCAGGGCATCCTGCAGAAATATTTAACTTGTTCCAGCAAAGTCGGGTATGAGTTCACTAGGTCCAATGACTTTCTGCCAGCTCTGTGCTAGGACAGCACATGGGTCCCATGGGAAGAAAGATGGTGGATACAAGGCCATTCCTGATCTTGTCTGTACCACTCTGGCAGGAAAGTCACCTACTGCTGGACTATAGTGAGACAGGGAAATGGAGGAGCGTGTGGATTCTGGGAAAGTGTAATCCTGGTGAGAGGAAGCCTGGCGATGCTGTGCATGTGAGCATGGGCCAGGTTCAGAAAGACCAATCGTACCAGTAGAGGAGATGCTGCTTAGCACTGAAGTGGGTGGGCTGGGCGTGGGGAACCTGCCCCCACCACACTCTTTGGCACTGAATTTTGTGAGTAGGTGAGCTTGTTAGACAAAGCAGTAAAGATGAGGAGACCTGCCCCTTCAGTATCCCAGTCAGATCCATCCAAGCTCCATGACACAGGAGACCAAACCACTAGCTCTATCCACCCCCATGGCAAAGTAAGTCAGGGTCTCTGGGAAGGGGCTTCCAGTCTCAGCACTGGAGGACCAGGGGAAGAGAAGCATTTAAGTGACCCCTAACCCCAAAGGGTGAAGGGCACCAAGACTGCTACTTAATGCATGCTGTTCACAGCCCAAGGAGAGCAGACAGACATCTCCTCCAGAAAGTGACACCTGACACCACTAAGCTAAGCAGGCTTGAGCCTTGGGCTTCTCTCCTCACAGACAGGAAGTAAATGCTGGAGCACCTCCCCCACACCAGCTAGCTTAAGTGAGGGCCAGCTTGGGTCCAGTGGCCTACACCAGCAGAGGACCAGCTTCCTCAAGCATTGCTGCCTGTTCTCCACAGCCATGGAGTGACTTTTGGAGACCTGGACGTCTCTGCCTGGCCACATCTGTGAGAGCAGCAGAGAAGGACACTGGGAAATCAGTCACAGATGGCGTTCCCCAGACACCTTTGGAATCATTTAAAATGACCACAGGACGGTTTCAGGGAAGAAATGGAGAGCCAGCCCACAGGCATGGTGGCCAGTCACAGGTCTAGTTCCGCTTTCCCAGTTCAGCTATGTGGCTTCAGACACACCTCTCCGATATGTTCCCTGTGCGCTATGGACGTGATTCCTGTCTGTGTGGGGATCAGCACGGATGGTGGAGAGAGGTCAGCACAGAGCTCTGTGAGCCGAGAGGACGCAGCAGGACGCCTAGATGTGTGTGGACATGTCACCCTTGCCCTTGCTCTCCTCTCAGAGGTCGGGGCAGGAACGGTCCATGTGAGTACCTTTCACCAGTACACATAGGGACGTTTCTCCATGACTTTATTAAGACCACGGGAACTGATTCGCACTCACGTCCCTGCTGATTTCACCTCTAGATCTCTCCTTGCCTCCTTCACCCTCCCAACAATCACCCTGTTCTAAGTCTCTCTGATGGTCAGTCTCAACTGCTGCCTTGATGAGATCTAGACTTAGCTTGGAGACAAGCCTCTGGGCCTACCCTGAGGGACCATCTTGATTACATTAACTGAGTTCACTGTGGATGGCACCATCACCTGGGTTATGGGCCTGGGCTGAATAAAAAGGAGAAGTGAGCTGGGCAGCAGCCTTTTCTCTTCTTCCTGACAACAAGAGTCACATGAGCAGATGTTGCAAGCTCCTCTTGCTTTCTGGTCTCAGGGATGCACTGTGAGCCACACTGAACCACAGGCTGCTTTTGACGGCATAGTTACCTTGCCACAGCCGTAGGGAGTGTGACTGAGGCAGTGAAGGGTGTGGCCACCACTGTGATGGGGTGAACTCCTTAGGCCTGTGGAACTGGTATGTGGAGGGCTGTGCAACTATGGACTAGAAAACCCTTTGAATGGGGCAGGTAGGATTGCTCAGTGGGCAAAGATGCCTGTCACAAAAACCTGGGGACCTGAGGTCAATACCTGGAGCCCATATAAAGGTGGAAGGACAGAGCTAATTCCACAAAGTGGTCCTGTGACCTCCACATGTGCGCTGTGCCACACACATCACACACACTCACATGCCTACACACATGTTAACACATGTACACATATCACACACACACACACACACACACACACATACACACCTCATAGAAGGAGTTCATTTTGACTTGTAGTTCCAGAGGCTTAGAGTTCATCATGGTGGAGAGGCATAGTAGCAAGTCACAGGAACAGCAAGCTCACATCTTCAGCCGCAAGAACTAAACAGAGTAAGCAGGAAGTGGTAAACACTAAAAGCCCGCCCCCAGTGACATACTTCCTTCAGCAAGGATCTACCTCTGAAAAGTTCTATAACCTCCCAGACAGCATTGCCAAGTTCAAATACGGGAGTCTGTTGGGGACATTCTTGCTCAAATCACCAATCCAGGAAAGTGCTTCCCTAGGACCAGTAAGAGGACCAGGCTGTGTCTGCAGCAGGGCTCAGAAGTGCCACCATGTGGTGCTGGTTTTGTATAAAGATCCAAGGTCTAGGGGTCATAGAGCCTGGCTCCTATCCCTACTCAGCTGTAGACAGCTTAGGAATACTGAGATCAGAGAAATGAGCTTCCCAGGGATGAGCCCACTAAATGGTATCCAGTACCAAGTGGTCAGCACTGAGATCATATACATACGAGTAACACTAAACAAAACAAGATATATTTATGCATGTGTATATACTATATGTGCATATTGCATGTATTTTCATAAATATATATATGTAACAATAACAAAGAAAAAGAGGCATTGAATTTGGTAGGAAGCAAGGGGGCTGGGGGAGAAAGGGGGAAGGGAAATCATGTAATTATACTTTATTTCAAAAAAATAAAGTGATATGTGTAGGTGTCCAGATGACCAGAGGTGGTGTCATGATGGTCAACCTCAATGGTCAGTGAGACCCAGAGCCACCTGGGAGATGTTCTCTGGGCATACCTGTGGGGATTAACTTTATTAAGTAATTGACAGGGGAAGATTCCCCACTGTGGGCAGCACCATTCCCCAGGGCAATTAAAGAGGAGGCAGTGAGCCAAGCACCAGCATTCATCTCTCTGCTTCCTGACTGTGGGTGACATAACACCTTCTTCACACTCCCGATTCTGTGATGTACCTTGTAGGACTGTAACCAGGAACTGCAAGCCTAATAAATCCTTTCTTCCTTCATTATTTTGTCTGTGTTTCAGTTTTTATTGTTACTGTTGTTAATCACAGCTGCAGCAAAAGTAACTCAGAGCCAACATCCTCTGGCCTGGGCTTCCACGGGGACTCCTTTCACCTCACCCCCTATTTCACCATCCTTACATGTCTACAACCTGTCAGGGACTCCCTGGGGTGCAGGCGACATGTCTGGGTCTCTAGGTGCGTGTACAAGAAATGCTCAGGGGAAGAATTTGAGTCATTGCCCAATGGCACTGAGCAAGCACCAAGCACACCTGACAGACCACAGTCCTGGGGTCACCAACACAACTGCCTAAGGGCTTGGGGAGCACCAGGCATGGTGAGCTGTGGGACACTAGTGAGTCGTGGGCATGGTGAGCTGTGGACACTGGTGAGTTGTGGGCATGGTGAGCTGTGGACACTGGTGAGTCATGGGCATGGTGAGCTGTGGGATACTGGTGAGTCGTGGGCATGGTGAGCTGTGGGACACTGGTGAGTTGTGGGCATGGTGAGCTGTGGACACTGGTGAGTCATGGGCATGGTGAGCTGTGGGCACTGGTGAGTCGTGAGCATGGTGAGCTGTGTGACACTGGTGAGTTGTGGGCATGGTGAGCTATGGACACTGGTGAGTCATAGGCATGGTGAGCTGTGGGCACTGGTGAGCACTCCCTCCCTCCCTGGTCAGCTTCTCTAGTCTCCAAGCACTTTAATTAAGGGGCAATGGGGCTCGAAGAGACCCTAGGAGGCATCCAGGATTCCTTCCTCTCCCTGGGGTCCAGGAACGGGAGTGTCCCTTCCACACAACCCTTTTCAGTTATTTTAGCTCAATCACCCCCCCGC
>LOEQ01000116.1:276002-287365 GCA_001685075.1 Bramus lutescens | reverse complement strand
TACTGGGTCTTGAGGAAGGTTGTTTCCTAATTTTCTGAGAAATCGCCACACTGTACCAGCTTGCACTCCCACCAGCAATGCAGAAGTGTTCCCTTTACCCCACATCCTCTCCAGCGTAAGTTGTCATCAATGTTTTTGATCTTGGCCATCTTACAGGTGTAAGATGGAGTGACACATCCCCATTGCCCCATCCCCGACATCTTTACTGCCTCCCTCAGTTCTGTTTGTTTAAATCCCCAACACTTGGTAAGGCAAATCAGACCATGGTCTCCGCTGCCACTCATCATCACCATCCAGAGCAAACCTCAGTTTATTTCACCCTCCTGTTTCCAGCTCTAAACACACACACACATTCACACATATACACATGCATACACAAGCACATGCATACACATGTGAGCCAAACGATACACATATTCACATGTACACACATTTATACACATGCACACATATACACATGTATGTACACACAAGAGACTATAAACACTTTCACATGTATACACAAGCATTCACTTGTATGCACATGAGTTCATATGTACACATGTTCACATATATACACCCACAACATACATTCACATATATACACATGTATTTACACACTTATATACACCATATTATATACACATTCACAGATATACACGTGTATACACAGGTATACATTTATACACATGTGCATATACACACACCAGAATAAATATGTGTTCACATGTACACACAAGCATTCACATGTACATATATACTTCACACATATACACATATATCAAACTATACACATATTCACATACACCATATACATCTACATGTACATACACACCACACACATGCACACATCTATAAACATGCACACATATTCACATGCATGTAAACAAGTCAGACCATACATATACCACATATATATGGTTGTTGAGATGAAACTGTGTCTCATTAGGCAGCATGCTTGGGGTGTTCATCACTATTCCCTAATCTCTATAGGTTGAAATTCCATCAACTCCTATACTGCACCCTTCCCAACCCACATAGTACCCCTTTGTCCCTGACTCCCCAGGGATCTTCAGGGTTGCAGGACTGAGTGAATTACCATTCCTCTTCTACCCAGTCCTGGAGCTGTGGAAGGGGACTGGTCATTAGCCCGCAGCAGGTGAAGGAAGGGCTGGGCAAAGTGGCAGCCCACACTGATGAGCGGGAGCACTCACCCTCATTTCCAGGCACACCAAGATCTCAATACGCAAACTCTGTGACTGATACAGTGAGGCTGGTGGACCATGCTCAAGGGCTCGGGCCTCCAGTGAATCTGAGGTGGTGGCCACTGCAGTCCCTGGCCTTAAATACACATTTGAGAATCTAGTTCTCTCTCACAGGAGGTCAGAGATACTCTTTGTTTACTGCTGAGGAAACCCAGGATCCCAGGAAGTGGCCTGGATCGCCCCTGTGTACCTGCCAGCATCCCTGAAGTTCAGTGACAGACACTTGGTGGAAACAGCAGAATGATGTTTCTCCTTGAATTCATTTCTCAAGATGGCTTCCCATCACCCTTGCTGGGTGACTCAAGGCCCCAAATGGCCTCCTAGCCCCCAGTTTCCTATAAAATCCCCAAAATTGCAACCAAGGCCCCATTACAAAAGCATTGCCTGCCAAAGCCCCAGCAATGTGGGCTACCTCATCTTTGTAATATTAGAAATATTGAAAATAGCTCACAGACACACCATCCCACACCACGTCAGCCACTACAGCTGGCGCAGCCCGCCAGGCCTGGCTCCATGTGTCTCACATAACCACCATGCTGCCATCAGGTCTGGACTAGTGAGGGCATCCACGGGGCCAGAACCTTCTGGTGTGTTCGAGGTTTAACTCCTCTAGCTAGAGCCAGCCAGTTCTGAGGGGTTGGGGTGGGGGAGGAAGCCCACTCAGCCAGAGTCATGGATCCCCCTCAGCTGGCGGGACATCAAACCTTCCCAAAATGCTTCCATGTGAGGCCAGGCCTGCGCCCGAGTCCTTCACATTGGATTAGTCCCGGGGCTGTTGGACAGCCGCGTCCTCACAACTCCGCTTTCATGCTTGCCCACAATTTGAATGTCATCACACAAAATCAAGGCTAATTGTGAACAGGCCTGCCCCCTCCCCGCCTTCCCTCCCCCTCTTGCCTTCCCAACCACATCTGGATTTCACAACCTCTCCCGGGGCCTGGAGAGCACAGGCTGCGAACTCTTAGACTCTAACTTGATTTCCTTTCCCGTCTCCCAGCCTCCTAAATACACACCATGGAATGTTCCTTTCTTCGCTCTGCCTTTGGCCTTGGGGTTGCCATTGTCAAGACCGCCCTGCCTGTGAACCCTGCCTTTCTGGGCTTGCTCCCAGACAATGCCGAGGCTCCTACAAAGGCCAGGGCCTCACTCTGCCCAGGTGTGTACAAGCTCTGCCCTTCAGACAAATTGTCCCACCAGACTTCATCCTCTGTCATGACACCTCAGCCTGGCCACACCCCCAAAGTCCCCGACCCAGCCAGCGGTGATGTCTGAAGCAATGGGGAAAGGATTCTACCTGTCAAGGCTTCTAGACCAAGGAAATAGATTTGGGGCAGGAGAAATGGAGGTGCTTTGTCAATCGTAGAGAGCCCCAAAGGAGGCAACTGGGGTGTCTGGCAGGGACCTGTTCTAATAGGTTAAGGAAAGATTGTAGATGCTCTCCACGGGGAGAATGTGCCCTTACGGACCCAGGGCTCTATGGAAGGGATGGAGTTTTTGAAGAAGAGTTTGAGGGTGAGCACTGGTTCGTGCCAAACTCCCCAAAGGGGGGCATTGTGTTAGAGGAACATTGGTTTTTTCTGCTAAAATAGTCATATCATCTCAGAGGCTGTGGTGGGTGGCCATTTGATAGCCCATCACGTGAGGGGGGAAGCTGTGGCCAAGAAAAGAATAGTCACCCAGGGCTGAGCAAAAGGGGGTCCTGCCTTTGAGGAATCTTGCTAATGGGGACCCCAGAGAAAATGGCCCACTCTGAGGAAGTCCAGGAGAGGTGGGAGGCTCTGTATCTGAGTCCCACTTGGCAAATTCAGCTCAGGGAAGTCGCCAAAGGGTAGGGTGCCAGGCAGTCCACAAGTCAGAGGTTCAGAAGATGGCCATTGGAGGAGCAGCATCAGAACTACAGCTCTCCACAGTCATATGCAGCCTGGGGCCTGACCAGAAACCTTGCCCTGCAGGATGGACTCATTCCCACCTCCTCTCCTGAAGCACCAGCCCATCCTGAGCCTGTCTGCCTGAAAACAAGGGCGAGACTAAGGGGTTTATCCTGGTTTGGCCTATACACTTGCCAGTCTCATTTCCAGGGGCAGAAACTTAGGCTGGGATGTGCCAAGCACCCAGGAAGAGTCAGAGTGATGGCAGGAAAACGTGAATGACATGTGGCCTGTTTAATACACGCAGAAGCTAGGAGGTGAAGGAACAGACTGAAAAATAAATGAATGAACGGAGAAACAAATGAAAACTTGCTCCAGGGCTCATGTGGCCTTTTGCTCTCGCAGGTGAGTGCAGCGCTCATCTACCTTTCTAAGGGCTGTGACAGGAATTTCAATGCAAGTGCCTTCGTGGGCATCTGCCGAGAATGGGGTCCAGACAAACAGTCCTGGCAAACCATTAACACCGTCCCTGGGAGAGGAGCATCCGGCAGCCAGGAGAGTCGTGGAAAGAAAGCTGTCCTTCCCACAGTCTGCCCTGCCTTTACCTCTGACCTTCTCAACCACTTCATTGATTCCCGACTGCATAGCTGAGGCAGATTTTCCTGGGCCCTTTGTCTGGTTGGCCAACTGAGAACACAGCATAAGGTCCAAGATCCACCCACAGCATTGGTGACTCCCTGGGCAGGGGCACTGTGGGAGGAACCCAGTAGGTTCCACATACTAACCTTTGTCCTGAGTTTCAAAGAGCAAGAGACCCACTTTATAGATTCAGAAACTGAGGCACAGCAAGTGGGAACACACATTTGCTGTTACACAGAAACCTGGTGATGAGACCAAAACTTCTGTCTTCCTTCCTGGAGCCACAGTGGCTGATTGATGGCTGTGATGCTGCAATTAGATAATCACCATGGCAACTACAAGACTCTACCCCCCCCCAAGAAAGTTGTAGAGTTGTAGAGGTCACAGAGCTGCGGATGGATCCTATTTGGTTTCTAGGTTGCATCCCTGGAGGAAGATGCTCAAGTCCTGCAGCTCCCAAGGACAATGGTGACGCCATATTGCAGGTCAAGGCTCTGAGGGTCAGCTGGCTCCACAGGAACATAGAGACTGCCTTGTGTGACTCCTCACTGAGGCCTGGTCTAAATTCTAAGAGCTCTTGCCCTACTGAAGTCCAAGTATTCCCCTGCCTGACCCCAACTCCTGCATACACAGCCAATGTCAAAAGCTTCAGGCTTGCAGTTCCCATCATCTGTGGCCACGTTTGTGGTTACCATGAAAGCTAGCAGGTGCTGGCAACTGAACACGTCANATCATCTGTGGCCACGTTTGTGGTTACCATAAAAGCTAGCAGGTGCTGGCAACTGAACACGTCAGTCCTGGCCCAGCCCCAGACGCCTGCCACCATCCACCCTCAACAAGGCTTCTTGTAGACTTCAGTTATCAAGGTTACCAGCTCTACGCACAGCTCTGATCGGCCTCCCATGATGGACCAGTGACAAAATGGGCCAGATGTGTAGGAGAGAATCTGCCCAACACCCCCATTTGCAGCACGGACACTGATACAAGTCTGCTTCTGGCTCTTTCTCTGGATCTGTCATTTGGGGTCCAGCCAGATGAAGGATGAGGGTCCATGTGAGGGCCCTACAGGGCAGATGAGTTGACTTCTAGAAGATCCTGATCAGGTGACATCCCCAAAAGTCATTGAGCAACTTGGTCACTAGGCAGGGTTGGCACTCATCAGTCCTGTTTGGGAGGCTCACCATATACCCCAGTGTGGGCCAGTGTGGGCTTCAGTTTCTAACCATTATGTGTCAGTTAGAGCAAGATTACCCACTCACAGTAGCGGGGGAGCAGGCTGCCTTGTCCACTAGAGGACAGGAAGAGAAGGCCTCCCTGTTCCTTCCATGTGAAACCAAAAATGGCACTGGACCCGGCCAGCACCCTTGCCTCCTAGCGCCAGTTGTGCTGGTTGGAACCTGGAGGTAAAGGTGCTTAGAAAATCAGTGATGTCTCCACCCCCACCCCACCNCACCTTACAGCTTGTACCTTGGACTTTTATATAACAGCGCTTCAATCCCTCAGCACAGGGCTCTGTCCTCTGCATTTCTGCCTGATCGGTGTTCCCTCAGAGATCAACGCAAACATCAATTTCCAATAGAAGCAATTCTGAGCACAGGCTACCTCTCCCAGCGTGCTGTCACACCTGAGTCAGACTCCCTGAGTTTGACCCTGGAGAGCAGGCATTGGTCTGCTGGTCCATCTGGCTGGGAGTAAGGTCTCTGGGCCAGGAGAGATCTGGGTATTGGGAGGAGATGATAAGGATCCAGGCTCTGCCTATGAGACCCACACCCCCATCACAACTGACATTGATGGGGACACAGCCAGCAGTTCATGTGGCCAAGGAGCCATCCTGGCCTGAGGCATGTGTGGGTTCCCACCGTGTCCATCATCAGCTACAGTGGAGCTGCAGCACTGGTGGTTGAGCATGCTCCCTTCCTGGGGGCTCTGGCAGGCCTGCCTGACTGCTCATTGCAGGCAGTTATCAGTTATCGATTTTGCTCGCTATTTATTTTCAGTAAAAGGAATCCAGGAACACTGCTGGGTTGCTGGGGTTTTTTTCTTTGTTATCGGTGGAATTTGTTTTCTTAACCTAAAGCTTTTAGTACAAGAGAGGGAGCCCACTCAACACCACCCATTGTGCATGAGGCTGTGAAACAACCTCCCTCACTGTCAGAGCTCTTAATGACCTGTGCGGTATGTCCTTTTGATTCAATTTCAACTACACTAAAGACCACAAATGTCTTCTTCTTTGCAAGTACAATCTAACTTGCACAGGTACCTGCTTATGCCCACTGCAGCGCTTTCTGGGTGTGTGATCTGAGGCTGTTTCTTAACCCCTCTGAGCACTGGTCTCCTGTGCTATACAGTGGGCATAAGGACACCTGTCCGGTTCAGTTGCTGGGTTTTAACCTGTGGCTCATGAAGCATGCCATACACTGAGGTGTTAGTTTGCATTCACAGATCGGGTCTAAGACACAGATACCAGGTGGGGGGATGAGAGGGGAGAAGAGAGGAAGGAGGGAGAGAGAAGGGGAGGATGGGAGAGGGAGAGAGAAGAGAAGGGAGAAGAGGGGGGAGAGGAGAGAGAGAGTGGGGAGAAGAGAGAGAGAAGGGGAAGAAGAGGGAGGGAGAAAGACCATTGATCCTGGCCTCTTAGTGAAGGCTAAGTAACTGGGTGTCTGGTGTTGGGAAAATCTGGTGATGACGGTGACCTTGACAGATGTGCTGAAACCAGAGAGCCATGGCAAGGTGACATGGTGTAAGGAACCTTCAGAGGGATTCTGCTGTGACGTGGGAGCTGCACAGCCCACAGTCACCTGCACGTGGGAGACCTGTCTATATGTCCCCGCCCCTGCTGTCTCCACCTTCCTGTCTTGTCCCCTCTCTGAGATTCCATATTGCCCCAGAGTTTAGACCTCATTCCTAGACCTTGAGGAACTGGGTCAGGATCTGTCTTTGACCTGTTTTATACTTGCCCTGAGGGTCTCAGAGGCACTTTCTCCAGGAAGACACCCAAGAATTCCACAGCCCCTGCTTCCCTGGTGTCATGGGTAGTCCAGCTAGACCACCACTCCTTAACCCCTTCTGGGATGCAGCTCCTCCCTCTCACATGCAGAGGCCTCGGTACCAGGAGCCTCAAACAGAGGCCCTGGAAGCCCCCTCGCTCTCTGCCTCCAGTACACAAGCACATAACATATGGACGCCCTGTATATCAGTTAAGGAGAAAGGCAGACCTCAGGGCCATGGTCCTGTCCTGCTCAGGGGCCCTGGTATCTGTCCCCTAAGTCAGTCTTGTCTGAGAAAGATGGTCAAGTGCTAAACCTGAGCTCAAGCTGCTACAAAGCTCCATTTCTACCCTGTGCACAGGAGACTCTAAAGTCTGGCCTAAACAGCTTGCAGCCTGTTTACCATTTGCCGAGCACTCTGCTGAGCTGAGGTCTGGCCACACTGGGATCCATTCAGCCTTGCGCTTTACAGACCGGTCTGTGTGGAGGCCAGCACCCTATTGCAGGAGCATCCCAGGGCATATCAAAGACACTTGGCTGCAGCAGAACTGCATCAATGCATTGGCCTAAACTGACAAGGATTCTATTTCTTAACCATTGTGAACTGTATTTGCTATATACAGTGATACCCATGCAGCAAAATTTGTGTCTCTGACACTTACAAGCAAGTAAACTGAGGCTCACTGAGACCAAGGAACTTGGCTGCTTGCCAAGCTTGGAATCGTTTGTCCTTGTAACTGTAAGCCACAGTCTGAGCAGCCGGCTTCACACAGACGTGAGTCCCACTCAACTCAAGTGTGGATGGCTATCAGTTCTCTGTGGGTGAGGAAGGAGGCTCAAGTTCACCTGTGAGGTCGCCTGGCCACACTACGGGCCATGCCTGTAGCCCCAGGTACCCCTGAAGTACCAGGTTCACCCTGGGCTGTGAAGGTCCCCTGCTGCTGGCCTGTGGGGACTGGGCCTCCCTGTGTAGCCTCTAACATTTTCTATTTAAATGCAAATTCTGACTTTTCCTTGGCAGCAAGCTAAAGTTTTTTGCACTCAAATGAGGGTCTGGATTATAATTTATCCACAGACCTTTTCTAACAATTATTATTTATTCAAGGGGGAGGACAGATTCTCTGGAGTTGGGGAGAAGGAGCCTCTGGGAACAGCTGGCAGAGGCCTCTGGACCTCCTCCCTGAGGAGCAGCCTGGGATCATGTGCAGAGAGGGGACACCCTAGGGCAGCAGAAGGGATGCCAGCCCAGAGGAAGCACAGCTGACCCAATGACATATGGAGTCAGATATGGGTGACTTGAGACTGACCTTGTGTGACAATGATGACAATGTAGATTGCCATAGGCTAGGGACCCAGAAGAGGTCCTTGGGCCAGTATGGGAGCCCAGGAAGGCTTCCTGGAGAGGTGACAGCTGCTCACAGACATGCAATATGCTGAATGATCAGTTAGACTACTCATAACCTGGTGTCATCTACAAGGAACAATTAAATAATATCCACCCATGGGATAAATAGATGCTTCTAGAAAAAAAACTCAAACTGTCTGCCAATAGATACATAAGGCCAATCAGTGATGGGAAATCACAGCAAAATACTGGCAATATTCTAAGTATTCAGTGGGGGCCTAGATGGCAATAATCTAGGTATTCAGCGGGGGTGGGGGGTAGATTGAAGAACGACGCTGAGCCATACAGTGAGATGCTAGGCAAACATGTAAAAGGACAAGGGCTTTACATATAATGGAGATGATCCCTGAGTCATGGGAGGCTGCATTCAGAGCAGGTGTGATGTTTACAAAGGGCTGCAGGCAGCTGATATTTTGACCTAATAAGATTCAGACAAAGTAGGGTAGAGTTTGTCCATCACGGACTCAGAGAGGCTGGAGGTCAGGGATGGGAGGGAGGAATTGGCTTCCAGTATTTGTGCTATGCACGCAGTGAGTGTGGACTAATTGCAAAACTGAGCTTAGAAAGTAGATTTTCAAGCTGCCCAACTGAGTGACTGAGGGGTCAGGAGGACAGTGACCTCCCCAACCCATCCTGGTTTTAAGGGACATTAGTGTCATGGCCCTGGGCTTTGCTGGAGATCATTGGACCTGGCCCCAGGCATGATCCACAGCATGCCTTGACAGGCTATGACAGGCCTGGCCAGTAGGCTTCACTCATGCACCTGAAAACCCAGAAGTTGGGTAGATGCAAGTTGGGTAGATATCGCCTTGCTCGGACTGGGTGCCTTCCTGGCAGAGGGACCGGGGGGCATGGCTAACATCTTCAAGGAACAGTGGACCCAGTTGTGGTACTGGAGACCACAGGATGTGAGAGATGAGTGAGGCCAGAACAGACTGTGGGGATTCTGGCATGGGTGCCAAGTGTCGGCTGTGACAGCAGGGAGAGCAGGGAGGCACCCAAGAAACAAGGTGTCCCTCTGCTCTGTGAACCAGCAAAAAAAGTTTGGTGAGAGTTGGGGCTCACTGAGGGTGTCCTGTCAGAAGGAAGAGGAGGAACAAGAGGGGAGCAAGAGGGGTGGAGGCCACAGTGGGTGGTAGAGGCTAGTGGCCTCTGGGTGTGCCAAAGCAAGGAAGGCTGACTGAACACTGGGTGGTGGGGGAGGGCTTCTGGAGGACCGACTACCAGAGGCTAAGAGAGACCAGCCTGGACTAGGTGGCGAGGACTGCCTAGAGACCATTGGAGGAGAGGGGAGGTGGACTGAGTTCCACTTTGAGGAAACCTAGTGGAATGATTTGGGATCCACAGCCTCCTTAGAGTCAGTTGGTCTAGGCTTGCCTCTCTGACCCCTGAAACAACCAGGACCTACTTTAGGGTTGAAAGGTTAGTATCCATACCAGCACCCAGCACTCAGCACCCAGCAGTTTCCTGACACACAGTAGATGCTTAGTAAACACAACTGGACACGTGGCTCACAAGACACACAAGAGGCGGCCTGCCCCTTCCTCCCTGAGAAGCAGGAGGCTGCCAAATCCTTCTCCTGCGTACATAATTTAAAACTCAGCGCATCCATGGAGGCATCCACAGCCTGCCTGGGCTGAACCAGGATAGGAGACAGCACTGGGAGCCGCAGATAAGGGGCCGCTGCAGACAGCCTGTCACTCAGCCTATTAGACACTGCCTCAGCCCTCCCCTCCCCTGCTCATTAATACACAGGGTGAATAGAATGCTGAATAAAAATCTGCCCAGGCCACAAACAGAGGATTGAAAGGTAACTGTCAACAGGAGGATTTGCTCCACAAAGGGACCAGCTTCACGCTCAGCAAGTGATGCTGGCCCTTGTCTCCACAGCTGCGGTTTCCAGAGATTGTGGATGGGTTTTTGCTTTTTGCTTTCTTTTATCCTTTTTTGTTTTTGTCTTTTAAATAGCATTTATTACCAGACTTTTGAAAAGCTTCTGTTCTCTCTGCTGCATACTCATTTCTGGGTGTATGTGTGTATGTACACATTTGTGTGTATGCGTCTGTATGTTCTCTCCCCTGTGTGTGCACTCCTTTGAGTGTGTATTGCTTGTGTGCACATGTGTGTGTTCTCTCTGCTGTGTTCTCACTCCTCTGTGTGTGTATGCATGTCTGTGTGTAAGTGTCTGTGTGGTCCCTCGGTTGTGTGTGTGTGTGCATGTCTGTGTGTTCTCTTTCCTGTGTGTGTGTATGTAAGGGTCTGTGTGTTCTTTCTGCCTTGTGTGTGCACATGCATGTGTATAAGGGTCTGTGTGTTCTCTCTGCTGTGTACTCACTCTTCTGTATGTGTATGTATGCATGTCTGTGTGTTCTCTCTAATGTGTACACACCCCTGTGGGTGCACACATGTGTATGTGTACTAGTCTGTGACACCCTTCATTCATGGAAATTGCATTTGTCTGTTCCTGGTCTAACAGGTCCATCTTTCAGAAGATAAAAGGAGCCATAGCACAAGAGGATGTTGGGAAAGGATGTGTCTGTCATTGCAGGACTGGGCTGTGGCAAAGAGGGACCAGGAGAAGGAAGGGGACACACAGCTGAGATCCCACAATGGTCCCTGAGTCAAGGACCAGCGGTATAAAGAATAGCCCCTCTGGTCTGGCCACACCCTCCTACTTGGGAGCTCTGAGAGCTCTGGGTGTACAAAGAGGAGCTATGTATACACAATAGCCCAATGGTCACCCAGAATTCTGCTGTGAGAACTTGTTCCTTGCAAGCACAAAGCCAGTTCTCCACATTGCCAAGAACACAGTTCAAGAAGATAAGGCTGTGGAAGAACACATGAGAGATAAAAATAGCAGAAGAACACTTGCTTGCCTTCAAGTAAGTCAATGTGACTGGAAAGAGCCCCCCAGAATAACAAGAAGCCAGGAGTATAGTCAGGGAAACCTCAGGGAATCTTGCTGCCACTGAGCAAGTCAGCTTCCATTCTGTGCACTCAGTTTCCCTCATCTGTGAAATGGGCCATTAGGACCTCATATTCTTTTAAAACATCCTTCTCAACTACAAAGCAGTGGCTTGCTGCACAGAGGAACACAGATCAAAGCCAGGGGAACTTCCACCATTCACATGGCAGAGCAGCTGAAGCAGAGTCAAGATTCTAGCAACACTAGTGGGGACTGGGGGAGAGGGAACAGGGTAGGGGGGGAGTGAGGACTGGG
>LOEQ01000116.1:261898-275142 GCA_001685075.1 Bramus lutescens | reverse complement strand
TGGGGGTGGGGACTGGGGACTGGGGAAATGGGCCGCTTGTAAGTTAACAGCAGAAATATCAGGCAGCAAAGCAGGCTGCTAAACAGCTGAGCCATTGCATACCTTGGCATTCATCCCAAAGAAACAAAGACTCATGTGCCCATAAAACCCTGTACAAAGTGTTTATAGCAGTCTTACTCACAGAAGCCCAAACCTAGAGCCAACCCACATGCCTTTCAGCAGGTAAACAGAGAGACAAATGGAGGCACAGTCCTGCCAGGGAATACTACTCAGCCAGGACAAGAGCAGCTACTGATAAACACAACCAACCTGGAGATTCCAGAGAATTATGCTGAGTCAAAAAAGCTCAAACTCCGGAAGTTTGGAAAGAGTGCTTCTGCCCATATGCCTTCACTAAAGTGGAAAATAACCCAAACAGAGCCGATCTGAGACTGCAAGAGCTTGGGCGGGCAAGTGCATACAAGGGAACACAGGTACCCTGCGCGAATATGAACATCTTGTACCCTGACAGGGCTGTCTCTTACCCACCCGTGTTAGTCTCTAGTGCCTGTCAGGGGCCATCACTGGAAGTTGAGTGAGGGCTGCATGAGAATTCTGTGTCTCTTCTAGCAGCTGTGTGTCCCCAGGCTTCAGAAGGAAGCTTGTTTACAAAGAGAGACCACATACAGGACTGTCCCTGGCAAGTAAACCGGTGTCTGTATACAGGGCTCCAGAACCTTTGGGTTGCCTGCTACCTCTATGCTCTTCAAGACATGAGGCCCCTGTGGTTTGGTGACCTGTGGGTAGGTGGGGTCCATGGGTCTGCAGTATGCACTTTTTGTCACAGCCTTGATTTTTCAGGACATGAGAGTCTCTCTGTGCATTGACTTGTATGACCAGTGGCCACCTGGACCATGTAAGCATTCCAGGTTGGAAGGGACAAGCCAGGTTAAACTGAGGCATGTCTCCCTGGAATACTGGAGTCCACCTATATTGGTGGACATGCCCCTGTCATACCCACACCCAAATTATACCCCCCATACCTACTCCCATCCATATCCTGGCATGTCCATACCCACATCCAAATAACGCCCCCATGCCCACTCCTGTCCCACATCCCCCCATGCCCACTCCTGTCCCACATCCCCTCATTCCCACTCCTGTCCCACATCCCCTCATGCCCACTCCTGTGCCACATCCCCTGTGCCCACTCCTGTGCCACATCCCCTGTGCCCACTCCTGTGCCACATCCCCCGTGCCCACTCCTGTCCCACATCCCCTGTGCCCACTCCTGTTCCACATCCCCTGTGCCCACTCCTGTCCCACATCCCCCGTGCCCACTCCTGTCCCACATCCCCTGTGCCCACTCCTGTCCCACATCCCCCGTGCTCACTCCTGTCCCACATCCTGGCATGTCTACCTGCTGTTTATTGCCTGCTTTCATAAGTGAGTTCAGAGCCCTTCTCTCCCACAGTAGCACTGAGTTTGGCAGAGAATTCTAGAAGCTCCTAGAACTGGGGCTATCCAGACCTCAGGTCATTCTGGAAGCTGGTCAGAACCTCAGCAGTTCCTCCTAAATGAAAGTCTACTGTCAAAGTTAGTGAATGGTTCAAGGGACACCTGGTTGCTGGTCAAGCATTGTTTAAATACTGGGCTTAACCACAAGAAAGTTTCTGGAAGAGACAGTAAGGCAGACAGATCTCCCCAGTATAAATGGCCTCATTAGACTACTGAGGCCTGGTGAGAGCAGAAGGGGTCTTCCTCACTGAGATGTGAGCTAGCAGTTGCCAGGACACCTCTCCCACCAGAATGAGTCCTTCCTACTGCAAAGTCCTTCTTGTTTAGCATTGAACCACAGCAATGAGAAGAATGACTAATAAGAATAAATGAGATAGAGAGATGATATATGATAAATGATGGATGGATGGATGGATGGATGGATGGATGGATGGATGGATGGATGGATGGATGGACTGACGGATGGGTGAGTGAGTGGGTGGATAGGTGGATGGAGGTAGATGATAGACAGACAGACAGACAGGCAGACAGACAGACAGACAGACAGATGAGAGAGAGAGAGAGAGAGAGAGAGAGAGAGAGAGAGAGAGAAGAGAGGGAGATATGATCACTCCACATCCATGGGGTTGGTTCCAGGATACCCTGCTGATACCAGCCTCTGTGGGCACTTATATCCTCATGTGCAATGGTGCACAGCAGAACTCACAAGCATCCTTCAAATCATCTCTGGACAACCTACTCTAATGCAGTGTGAGGGCTGCAGGAACCATCTGTACATGATCATGATCAGCAAAGATGGAGGGCATGGTTGGATGGCTTTGATGATGTAGACCTTGTGCGTGCAGGGCCAGCTCTCTATGGGTCCATATCCACAGATCTTATAACTCTGGAGAAACCTGATACAGAGCTACCTTTCTCATCCAGGAGTGAATGCCTCACAGCCAGGGCCCAGAGCTCTTCCCAGGGACAGGACCCAGGAACTTTAACTTTAAGAACTTGCTTAAGCATATTTCTGACTAGCTCTTATATCCTAAACTAACCCATCTCCATTAATCTGTGTATCGCCACATGACTGTGGCTTACCTGGCAAAGTTCCATTTGGCATCTGTCTCTGGCAGGGCTACATGGCTTCTCCTCGACTCCGCCTTCTTTTTCCCAGCATTCATTTAGATTTTCTGCCTAGTTCTATTCTGCTAAGTCACTGGCTGAAACAGCTTTATTCATTAACCAATAAAAGCAATACATATACATAAGGACTTCCTACACCACTACAGCTTGAGAGTTTTCTGCCCTCCACATATGCCATCTTCACACAGCCACCTCATGATAGGGTACATCCAGAATCTTTATTGCACTACCAATGAGGCACAGTAAAGCTGGACCACTCATCCCAGGACACACAGCAGATAGAGGCCCTGGATAGAATTTGATCTAATCCTCACTTGACCTTGAATCCAGTCCCTGACTACCTTCCTACATGGATTTTGATAATAAAACTCTCAAATCACAAGTGATTCCTGGAAGATGTGCTGAATGAGGACCTACAGGACCCTGAGTCACAAACATGAAATGTATGTTCCAGTTGCCTAGGAGAAGAGCTGCAAAATGGAGCAGAGAGATGTGATGGGATGCTCAGGTCCAGGGCAGAGGGCAGAGAAAGTAAGGACAAGGAAGAGAGGAGGAGTATAGAGGTGAAGCAGGCCGTAACCTCACACTTCCCCTTCCACAGCCTTTACCGAGAGCACTCATCACTGTTGGTGCTCATGCCCACGTGCCTTCTGAACTGCTCAGCTCATCGTTGGCGCACAGCATCATTTGTTTTGCTTTGAGACAGTTTCTCATGTAATCCAGACTGGCCTTGAGTTCATTATGTAACCAAGAATGACCATGAACTTCTGGTCCTCCCGACTCCACCTCCAGAGTGTGGTGAGGGTGCAGGGGATACAGGTGTACACCACCACACCCAGTTTACATAGTACTGGCGTTCAAACCCAGGACTTCATAAATTCTAGGCAAACACTGCACCAACTGGTCCACATCCTTAGATCTAGTGATTTCTTTTCTAGAAGCTTGGACACTTGATGAGAGACACAGAGAGTAAATCATCATCTGAGAAGACTCTGGGGTCAGATGGTCTGGATTTGGCTCTGCCCTATCCTTGCTTTGGAATCCTGCTCACATTGCTTCCCTCACTGCCCCAAGCCTCAGTTTCCCCACTTTGAAATAAGGATCGTACTCTCTACCAAGAGCTTTCCATGGGCATTTCCTTGGACATAACCCTGTTCAAAGTGTCCTCTTAAGCAGAGCCTCCAGGATAGATGCATGGATGGGCAGGTAGATGATTGGATGGATACATGCATAGATGTTTAAATAGGATGGTGAATATGTGAATAGATGCTTGGTTGGATGGATGCATTAGCTGATTGTTAGGTGGATGACTGGGCACATAACTGGGTGTTTGGTTAGAAAGATGCATGAATGGATGAATGCATGGATGGATGGGTGACTGTGTGGATGGATGGATGGATGAATGGATGAATGGATGGATGGATGGATGGATGGATGGATGGATGGATGGATGGATGGATGGATGGATAGGTGGGTGGATGAATGGGTGGATGACTGTGTGGATGGATGTATGGATAGATAAGTGATGGATGGAAAATTTGGCAGATGAATGTATAATGGGTGTAATGCTCAATTCCATTGTCAATTAATTGAATTAACAATTTTTAGGACATTAGCAAACCATACCCCTGGTATATCTGTAAGAATATTTCCATAGAAGACTAAGGTGTCTTCACCTGCTCTGAGTGGGTCATGGCATCCCATTGGTAGGAGCTCCACACTGAAAGAGAAGGGAAAGAGAAGAGGGTGAGCTGAGGGCCCTCTCTATGAGTTTCCTCACCCACTGAGATGTAGGTAGTAGCCTTTTGACACTAAGCCTTTCTCTCCATGCACACTCAAACTGTGAGCTGAGATAAACCTTTTCTCCCCTAAAGTGCTTCTCATTAGAGTATTGTACCACAGCAATAGTAGCTTGGAGACTGAATCACTTCAGGAGCCTCCAGAACTTTGACTTTGAGACCTCAGATCACCTGGCTCCTCTTGGGCTCCAGAAATCCACCCTGCTGGAAAGTAAAGGAAGCAGGTGGGAGCATACACCTGTTCATGGAGCGCTGTGGAAGACCCCACATCAGCCCCTGCTCCCTTGAAGAACCCACAGCACACATTACCCCACAGTGGGACCCCTCATAGGATCTGTAAGATCAAGGACAAAAATAAAAGTCCACCATCAGCCCCCAGGACTGAAGAAAGTCAGATTGTGGAAGTGGATCCAGAGCATCAGATCTGCTTCTCCAGCTACTGTACCCACCAGCAAGGGGAACACTCGGGGTTCTAGAGTGTCCAAGCTGCAAGACACGGGAAAGTGACAGCATGGGAGTGAACCTGCAATGGCAGCGGTGACTGAAGAGAAGGGAAGGCCATTCACCATGTGGACCAATCAAGTCACAGTCACCTGAGAGAACCATTCTCCAAGTACCAGAGGCTCTACTAGGGAGCGTTGTCACATTCAAAGCATCCCATCCCAAACTCCCCAGGGTACCATGAACAACCTCAGCCTCTGCGCCCAACCTTCCAGAATAATGCCACAGAAAACCTCTTCTCTAGTGTCCTGGAGCAGCAGGGGCCCCAGGATACGGCTCTCAGGATAATGGGATGATCCCTGAGTGTGAGCAGCAGAAGGGAGAAGGGTGAAGAGCCCAGAGGAGAATTTCTTGCTGTCAGCTGGTGGTCTATTTCCCCAACACCATTTGCTTGTATACAGATAAGGAGTTATCGTAAATGGCCATGTCTTTCTCAATTTGTCCTTAACAGTCAATCCCACTTTCCTTCCATGATACTATCTGGGCAGGATGAGAAACGCATTCAGTAATCCCCCCGGATCTTCATATATCAATATCAAATGGTCTGAAATTGGCCTGGTATAAAATCCAGTCCTTCAGCCAGCAAGAGGTAAAATCAGAACGAAGTGAATTTTAGTGCTCACCGTGCTTGGCAGAGGTTGGGGGTCCCAGCACCAAAGCCTGTATTTCCTGGGGCCTTAATGAGAACAAAGCTTCATTCCCCCTCTGAAGGGGACCCCTTCTGTATCTGGCTGATGGTGGACTTCACAGAGGGCTGGGCACAGCAGGGGAAGCTCTGGGAATCTGCACTTTGCACCTGAGGCCCAGGGGCAGGGCCTGGACTTGGAGACAGCCCTCATAAGACATCCTGTCATTGAGCCCACATTTTTTCAGACTTTACTGACAACTTGGCTGGTAGTGACTTAGAAAGGCTTCTGCCTGCTGGCAGCCCTGGAGCTCACCAGGGTAGAAGTTTTCTTCTGCTTCCATTCTTAGGTCTCCAGGGTTTACTTGGCTCAGTTGTGATATAAACAATGACCAAAGCCTACTTTGTTTCATCCCCAGAACAACCTGCATTTAAAATAATGAGAAAATTAAAGCCTGGGGCACTAGAAGAACTTCTCAAAGCCGTGTATGGCACAGTTGAGAGTCTGCTCTTGGCCACTGCAATCTAACCAGCAAGCACTTAAGTAGAGTCTGGTGGTAAGGGCAGGAGGTGGGAGGAGGGAGAAAGGCAAAGATGGAGGGAGAGGAAAGGGGAGCAGGGAGAAAGAAAAAGGAGAAGGGGATCCTGAAGAAGGCCCAAGCATATTGGGTGCTTTGGGTACACAGAGAGGAAGGTGAAGTCCCATGAGGGGGCAGCGGGCTTCCTGCAGGAGACTAGCCAGGCTGAGAAGCAGGAGTCATGGGCTTGCTTCTTCTGGACTCAGGTGGGAAGCATGGTGGGATCACTCAGGTGGGGAGGAGGTGGAACCTGCTCTAGAGAAGAGGCTGGTCAGGAGTCAGAAATCAAGCCTCCCCAAAGGAACTGGGGAACAGCCACCTCTGTCTCCAAGATGAGGCCAAAAAACAAGAGACAGGCTGGAGACAAACTCCACCTGCATCCTTGAGCATCTGGACCTCCGTCTCCAATCTCCACACATCAGGACCTGGAAGACGGGTGACAGGAATGACCTTGGGTGGTTAGGAGCTCAATGAGCCATGGGGTTCCCACACCTGTCAGTAGCTCACAGAGCATGGCCTGTCCCCACCCTAGAAAGATGCTCACAGGTCAGAGGCGGCGGGGCATGGGGTTCACTGGTGGATCCACAGTGCCTGGGACATAATTGCCTCATGGATGGATGGGTAGACAGATAGATCGGATCAATATGGCTCACTCTGGGCTGCAAACTTGCCCTCAGGAAAGCGTACCTCATCCCTTTCCAAGGGAAGTGGCCTCCTGCAGTCCCAGCTGGGTTCTCAGCCTGGAGCTGCCAGGCTCCTTTCATAGAAATCTGTGTCTCCCAATCCACGTGGATCTCCAATGTGAAGGGAGCTAGGACTAGGAGTCAACCAACAGAAAAGCCAAAAAACCTGTGAGGAGCAGAGCAGCGAGTCCCACCCTGAACTGCTGGTGTGGGGCAAATGAAACAGGTCCCAAAGGACAGCGAAGGCAGGCCCAACTGGGGGTGGGGTGTGGCTGTGGTGGCTCTTATCAGGTAAGCTGTCAAAACCAAGAAGAACCTCACTGAGCATTGGCACAGGGGCAAGAAACCTGTCAGCATTCGCAAGGGCACAGCAGCAGTCCACTGACCAGGGGAAACTAAGGCATAAGAGCTTCTTTCAAACTGCTAAGGACAGACTCAGGATTTGAACGTGAGCACTTCACCTGTACTCACCAAGCTGCACACATGTGGTGTACTAGGTGGGGCCATGGGTCCAAGCAGAACCTCCCCCGCTGAAGGGTCACCACCCAGAAAAGCAGACACTGGGTCTGGTTCTGTGGGTAGATTGGTGTCTTGTGGTCATTCAGACATTCACAGGAAGAGAAAGAGCAGTGGCTGAGGCTGGAGATGCGTGCAAGGCTTCCAGGAATCATCACCATGTGAGGCCCAAGCCAATAGTAATGATTGTGTTTGCCAGAAGATTCCCAGGAAATGGGTGAGCTGACCCCAAAACAATATTTTCTAAGATCTTCAATTTCTGTCCAAACAACCCAAAACACAGTATTTCGCCTCTCACCAGCTGCACTCCAGCCTCACTGGCCTTCCATCCACGTTCTGAATGCTCTTGGATCTGGCTGCCCCAGGACAGCATCCCCCACTTTTTATATAACCAGCTTCTGCTCATCTTTGGATTCCAAACCAAAAATCTTCTTCTCAGAAATGCCTTCCCTATTCATCCCTCTTGTGCAAACAGTCACCACCCAGTTCTTCAGGTTTTGCTTCCTAGGAGTAAGACAAAATTGTTACATGCATACACCTATTTCTTGGCTTGTTTGACCTCTCTTCCTCTTAATATTGTGGGTGCCGTAAGGGAAAGGATGAGCCCAGGAACTGCTCTGCCCCAGCACCTGGCATGCAGTAGACACAATGCAGTAGACAGCACCTGGATGGGCAGATGAATGAGTGGGTGGGTGGATGGATGGATGGATGGATGGATGGATGGGTGGATGGACGGACGGACGGACGGACGGACAGATGGACCAACAGATGGATAACTACTGCAATTAGAAAACTACCTTTAGGGATAGGAATTGGACTTTCTCAGTGTGACTGTGAAAATCCACATCTGGTAACCTGAGCAGGAACTACATAGTCATGTGTTATAGCTGATCTATGACAGAGCGAGTTGGGGTGACTTCTCAGAGATGAATCCTGCTGAACCTGAATGGGACTCAGAGTCAACAGGGCTGAGAGAACAGTACCCACAGGATTTTTCCATGTGGGGTATTTTACCAGGAGTAGCCCTTGCAGCAACACCTCTATAATGGAAGGTAGACATTTAAAATGCAGATAGCAGGAGCTGGAGACATGGCAACAATGGTTAAAAGCATTGGCTACTCTTCCAAAGGACCAGGGTCTAGTTTCCAGCACCTACATTGCAGTCACCGCAGTCTAACTCCAATCCCAGAGGATCTCACACCCCCTACTGGCCCCCAGGGGCATCAGGCATTCATGCAGTGCATAGGCAAAATGTCCATATACATAAAATAAAAATAAGTCTTTTTCGAAAAATAAAATAAATGTTGATCCCTAGGCTCCAACCCTCTGAGACAGAACCTTTAAAGGCCTCCAGAACATCTATCTGCTATTCTAACAAGTTCTGAACCCAAAACTCTGTCTTTTTTGGTTAGGAACCAGGAGCCCAACTGAGCCAAAGATCAAGCCACCAACAAGCTGTCTATACCTCAGCCTTCAGCACAAGCTGGCTCTTGGTCCTTAAGGTATGGACCAGCCTAGCTCAACCCAGCCCTTCCTCCAAGGCCCAAAAGATCTCTCCCCATAGTTCCAAAAACTTGGGCTGACCCCATCCTTACAGCCCTGCTGAATCATGGTGACCCTGTTTTTCAGGAGTGGGGGAACTGAGTCATGGACAGAAACCCATAAACTCAGTCCAAGCATTGTTCATGAAAGATGGACGAGCATTCTTTTTTTTTAAGAGAAAGAAAATCTTTGACTAACTTTGTTTCTGCCTCTTGCTTCTGCTTGTTGTCATGTGACAGAAACAATCATCCAACTGTCAACAAAAACACAACGTCATCAGCTTCACGGCTACATGTCTTCATCTTTGCTGAACATCCTGACATCTCACTGAGAGTCTCGGAGCTCCCTGGTTTCATCTACACATAACACAGGGCAGATATCCAACACTTCTTCTTACAGGCAATTCTCCAGTGTCCCAGAGTAGAGAATCCGGTAAGCTGAATGACTGGGTTCATGAGAAGCTGGGACAGAAGGCAGAATCTGGAGCCTTGTTGGAAGCCAGTGGGGCAAGCCAAAGTTTCATCCAGAGCCTCAATTTCCACCTCTGTAAAATGGGGGCCCACTCTGATGCTGTCTTATATAAATGTGATGCTCTAGAGTCATCTCGTCTGGCGCCACTGCAGCTCCGTGGAGCCCCTGTGAGTGACACAGATGCACTTGACTTGTGAGGTCTCTGCCTTCCTCTCCCTGGTGGTTTGAGGTGGCTGTAGCCACCTGAGGACCCACTGGAGACAGTCAGAGGCCTCCATCCACAGAAACTGCACAAACTAATACCCAGTTATTGCTGCTTCACAGTAATGAGTCTCAAGTTGGGGCTGTTTGTTTCACAGTTACAGACAACTGACACCCAGAGGGGAATGGACAGAAACACACCAAAATACGATCATCAATCCTTGGTGTTTACTGCTCCTGGGTGCCAGCCAGACTCTGCTCATGGTTTCCACCCATTCCCTGGGTAAACACCAACACAAGGCTGCATGAACAGATGAGCAAAATGAGCTCAGAGACAGAGAGATAGTTGCCCAAGGGCACACAGACTGAAGGTGGTGTAGGCAGATCTGTCAGGCTCTGAATTGCTGCACACACTGCATTCCAGGCATGGGTATAGATTTTTTTTTCTTTCTGTCATTAGGGTTACCATTAGTAGGTAACACTGTGTTTTTCCCAGTGGAGAAGACATGTTCATGTGTCGCCCATCCTGCAGGGTAAGTCAGAGAGAGCCCAGCATCCCTGACTTCTCAGAAGGCAGCAAGGAACCCTGTTCAGGAGAAAAGCCCAAACCCTGGAGGGAACTCGGGAACCTAGCTGGGCTGCTATCTGCCGGAGCTGCAGGAGTTAAAGAGAAAGGACGGCTTGAAGAAATTCTCTAAGCTGGTGTTAGAGCAGCAGAAGAAGGCAAAATGCTTGTAAATTCCACCCAGGGAATTGGGCCCCCGAATCGGCTCACCTTTCCTGGACACCCCCGCCGCCCCCGCCCCGCCTGAGAGGACAGCTGACCTTTGGAGGGAAATAATGAAAAGAAGAAATTCCTTGGAGAAAATAATGTGTCCAGGCCTCAGTAATGAGATCGGCTCCTTTCATGTTGCCATGGCGACGGCAGTCATCTTATAATACAAACCCATGAATGGTCAGGGCGGGCAGCCTCACAGCCGAGGGGCCAGGGAGGGGGTTAGCCTCTTGCAGGCTGGGGTCAGGGGCCATCGGGCCTCATTTCCCCAAGATGCAACTGGCTCCCGGGGTCTCCGGGGCTGGGGGCTCAGGCCTAGCTGTCAGCTTGTACCGTAGTCTGGGTTCACAGGAACTTTGCAGCCTGGTGTTGGCTGCACCTTCATGCTACGGCAACTCACAATGTGGGGTTACTCTGCAGCTGACACACGAGGAAGGAATGGAAACTGAGGCACAGGTGACAAAATGACCTCCTCTTCCCTGGTTTAGTTCTTAGGCCACAGCCATGTGTGGCCCAGGCTGCTATCAGGCTCAGACTAGGACCTCTCCAGGCAACAGGGAGGCCGAAGGGAAAGAAATCAGAGACTAAAAAGATGCTCCTCTCAGACTGACAGGGTGTGAGGAGGCAGCCTGTGTGAAAACACTGTGCTGGGCTAACCTGGACCACCTGTGAGAACACAGTGCATTGGGCTAGACTGGTAGCAGAGCACTGTCTGCTGCTCAAAGTTCCTGATTCCGTTGCCAGAGTCTCTGTGTGACTGACACCCAGCAAGTTCCAGCTGGCATCTCTCAATTGGATGGAGCTAGAGGGGCCATTCAGTGGTCACAGAGCTTTGCATGTAAGCATGAAAAGTCAGGCTGTGTCCCCAGAACCCATACAGGGTCCAAGGCCGCAGAGCAAGGGTTTGCCAGCCCAGGGCTCCTGCTGGGGGCTGGGTTACAGAGACAGGAGGGGCCTTGGAAGTTCTTTGACCAGCTAGCCTGGAATACACACAAGACACCCTGCTCAACTAAGGTGGGAAGTGAGGACTGACAGCTGAGAATGTGCACTGGCATCCACACTCATACCACAGCAGACACACACACACATACACACTACTGGTTAAAGTGTGTGCATGTGCATAACTGAAGGAAGCCTGAGCATCATGATGCCCACATTCCTGCGCTGCCCTGGACTTTGCACGAGGCAGTGCCCTGGCTTCAGGGTTGAGGGTGCTCTGCATAGATGGGTCACTGCGGCTCGACACTGCAGAATGGACTTCCTCCAGAGACCACAGTAATAAAAGTGACATCACAGAACACATGGGTGAGGCAGGAAGACTTCAGAAGAAAGACCTGGAAGGGAAGGGCAATAGAAAAGTAGATGCAGCAAGGAGGTGAAGAGAGGAGTCAGGAGAGGAAAGAAGAGGAGGAGCTTGTTGAGAGGAGAGGCAGCAGGTGGATTAAAAATGCCGTCTGAGGCTTCAGAGCAGGACCTGGGGAACTGCTACTTACTGCACGGCCTTAGGGAAAATGCAGTCCCACACGGCTGGCTTCCTTATCCGTAAGGATTCTCCCACAAGGCCTTGGGAGCAAAAACGGAGAGGGAGTGACAGCGCTGCTGTGGGGCCACCCCTCAACCCTCACCTCTGTACAGCCCTGTGGCCCTCTGTCTCCTTCTTACCCTTGGAAGCTGCCAGCCGTGGGAAACAGCCTGTTCCAACAGAGACCCCCCAGACAGAGATATAGTAAAGACATTCCTTAAAATAACAGTGTGGCTCAGCTTTTTATAGGTCTCTGTCTGATGGGGCAAGTTATAAGGATTTCTGCCCACAGAAAATTTCGGGTAGGCCAGCAGGCACGTAATGTCTGCAGGGAAGCAAGGCACAGCGTGGCATCTTGCAGGGATTGGTCATCAGCTCACCTGACCACGCTGACCTGCCTCAACTGTGTCCCTTCCTCTTGCCTTTTGGGGAAAGACCTCAGTAATTCAGTGCCGCTTGGACCAGCCCTGCTGAGCATCATCCCATGTGACTCCTCAGGGCACAGGTCATCCCTGTTTCACAAGTGAGGAAATGGAAGCAGAGAAGTCAGGCACTGAGCCCAAGGTCATCCATTTGTGAGAAGCCTGCCTGAGAATGTGAAAGGTTGGGGTCCTAACATGACAGGAACAGGACAAGTGGACCCTACACACAGGTGTGAGAGTCTGGAGGCCCTAGTGTCTGTGCCCTTGACCTATAGCTTTGGAAACCCTAAGGGGGTGAGACAGTCACACCCAGGACTAGAGAAGATCAAGTGTTACATGAAGGATATTGGAATCAGGATCAGCTAGACCTCTGCAGGGGAGTTNCCCCCGTCTACAGCTCCTGAGATACCCCAAATAGAAGAAAATGTCAATTCAGGGCAGCTAACAAGATAGCAGATGTTTCCTCTATCTCCTTGTGTGTCTGTGCAATTGTAGATGGAGCTGCTTCAGTTAAATGTGGAGCCACCCCAGCTCTAGCCTAGGTAGTCACCATGACCTTGGAGGTCCATGCCCCATGGACACGTGAGGAGCAGTATTTGGCTTTCTTTGATTCTAAGCACAGTGGGGCTATGAGCATCTGGTGAGGATGAGCTGGACCTGTTGCTGGTTGCACAAACAGGGAAACTCAGGGTCCAAAAGGCAGAAAAGCCAGTCTCCAGCCTCACAGCGGCTTCAACCTCAGGCTGCCAGTCCTTGTGTGAAGTATAGCTCACCTGTAGGCTGCTGTAAGAACAGCCTGGTCATCCTGTAACTTCCTGTCCTCTCTGCCTGGGCCTGGATGGTGTCACAAGGACATCTTAGTGTTGTCCCAGCCCCCTTCAGCTTTCTAGTTCCTGAGAAGCCTGTGGTGCTGAGCACATCTGGTCAGTTGGCCAGAGCTGTAGCCAACATCTGGGAAGAGGTGAAAGGGATGGGAGGGAGGGA
>LOEQ01000116.1:186476-199336 GCA_001685075.1 Bramus lutescens | reverse complement strand
CACACACACACACACACACACATACACACACACACACAAACACACACACACGAGCACACCCACCACTTAAAGGGAAAAAGACCAGTAGTCATCCATGGGTCCAAGGCTAAACTCATCCCTATGGGGAGGAAACAAGGGTCCAGGACCCCAAGCTCAGACTAGGGTGACATCACTCACAAAGGGCAGTGCCCAACAGGACAGGGCGGTTCACATGCCTCCTGCCCTCCAAGACCTCCTCACCCCAGGACCACAGCCCTCTGCCCACACCCTTCCTTCCTAGGCAGGAACTGCCAGGAGGGGCTGGGCTGGTCCCAGCTCACCACAGCTGTGACCTTGAATTGAACAAAGTCTTTGTGTGGCCAGAAGTAGACACCATTGTCCCAGTGACCCTGGTGGCCCAGGTTGGAAGCTGCCCACCCAAACAGTGAGGTGGTGCTCACGTCAAATCCACACTACCTGGGAAACTGAGGCACAGAGCAGACCGGAACCAGCTAATGATCACACAGACCTCCGTGGCAGTCGCCTGGCCCAAAGCTTCTCTGCTACCCTCTAGCACAGTCTAGCACATGTGGGCAGCAAGCACCCAGGTCATCCAAGGTTCTCCCTGGGTGCACTCTCTCAGATGGCCATATTCTCCTCTAATCCAAAGGCCTACCCAGGACTCCAACCACCTGTACAAGAAGATAAACCAGTGCCTGCCATCCGCCCTCACCCTCAGGCACACATGAGGTATCACAGCTGGATGGGCCCTCCCACAGCCAAGCTGTGTGACTCTGACCAACCAGTCACCTTGCCTCTGAGGACTGCCTTGCCCTCACTCATCCTTATGGCTCACACAGGGGACCACAGAGCTGATCTGGCTGAACCCCACACCTATCCATAGAGCTGACAGATAACTCCCTCCAGATGAGGAAACTGAGGCTCAAAGAACAGGAAGCTGTGCACCCCCAAGTCAGGAAGCACATTCAGGGCTCAGGAGAGGATGTGGGTGTCCATGGGGGCATAGGTGCTTCCTGCCCAGAGCCAGAGGTGGGGGCAGGGCCAGCCCGAGGGGAGGAGTAACTCTTTCCTGCCCAGAGCCTCCCCTTCCACTCTCTCCCTCCCTCCTCCCAAGACTGCCAGACAAAGAGTCCTTTATCAAGATTGTGGCTGCGTTCTTTGGTGACACATGGGGACAAAGGAGAGGACCAGGAATGACAGGAAAGCCCTGCTGTCCCACAGCAGTCTGCAGCCTTCCCACGCCCCACCCACCTCACAGGCCTCCCTGGAGCCTTCCAGTTTCCCTCCCCCCAAGGCTCCGGAGGGTCTCCCACAACCAAAGCATGATCAGGCTATCTGTTTACCTCCCAGGTCCAAAAGCCTCAGTCTTTCTGTCTGCATTTGATGGGTGTTTGAAAGGTCTCCATGCCAAGCACGCTGAGAGGGGAGCAGGCAGGGCAGCTAGGACTGTTAAGTTTCATTTTCAGCCCTGCCTGTGCTTCTCCAGTTCCCAGAGTTTGCCCCCTACTGTTTCATAACCAGGGCCCTTCCTCTCTTTAACATCTCCCTATCTCTCTCCCACAGGTATCTATCTGTTCTCCTCCAGGCAGCCCATCTTGACTACAGTGTAGCTGCCGTGCTGGGTGACTTGTTGACCGCATGTGGACACTTCAGCCCCTATGTTCCTTCTCACAGTTCACAGTTCCTTAACTGTCCATATCTACTAACACAGCCACCCACTGTCAGAGCCCCTTAAGGGCAAATCCAGGTATTCCTTCTCCTCAGACCTGGGACAATGCCTAGACAAACTCAGACTATGATTTTGAGATGGGTGGGTGGATGGATGGAAGGCTAGATGGCTAGATAGGTAGATGGATGGATGGGTGGATAATTAAATGATGGATTAATGGATGAGTGGATGTGTAGACAGATGGATTTATAAGTGGATGAATTTATGGATGATGGATTAATGGATGGATGGATGAATGGGTGGCCAGACATATGGGTAAAGGATGGATAGATGATTAGATGGATGGATGAGTAAGTGGATAAGTGAATAAATGGATGGATAAGTGGATAGATGGATTATAGAGTTGGTGGCTGGATGGTAGGTGAGTGGATGGATAAACAGACTAGTAAATAGAGAGAGGGGTTGGTTGAGGGAAGGTAGGTGAATGGATGAATGGTTAGGTAAATGGATAAGGGGGTAGATGGATAATGGACTGATGAAGGGCGGATGAACAGATGACTAGGTAGGTGAATGAATTGGATAGGTATATGAACAGATGGGTGTATAGACAGATGGATGAATGACAGAGGGATGCTCAGTTGATGGATAAATGGGTGAGTGGATAGATGAATGGGATGGCAAACGAATGTGTGAGACTGTTTCCAGATGTGCTAGGCAGAGAAAATGAAGGGCAAGAGGGAAGAAGGTGGTTCTAGGAAGTGAGGGAGGCATCTTCCCAGGCCATGGGTTGTCACTTTCTCCACAAAGTCATGGCTGTACCACTAACCCCAACCATTCACATCTGTGCTCCCAGCTCAGAGACTGGACTATGGGGACAGCATAGGCCTTCAGAGTTTCCACAAAACTCTGAAGTATAAAGAAAGTACTGGGGTTTGGGAAGATAATTCAACAGTTACGAGCACAGACCTGGACTCTGCGCCCAACACTCTGTGGCAGCTCACAACTATCTGTTGCTCTAGTTCCAGAGTACCCGACAAGATTTTCTGGCCTCTGAGGGCAAGAGGCACACAGGTGGTTCACAGACATACATGTAAGTGAAATACCCACACACATAAGGTTAGAAGAAGGAGGAGGAGTAACCCACAATCTCTCTTAAGACTCCCTGGTCCAGATCTCTCAGAAAAACACACACACACACACACACACACACACACAAACAAACAAACAAAAACCACTATTTCCATCAGATTCTCAACAAAATCTGCAGTCTGGCACTCAGAAGTTTCACACCCCCCCCCAAAAAAAACCATCATCTCATTTAAATGTTCACCTTAGGTACAGTCAGTCTATCAGGTGTGTGGAAAGCATACAGATAAAACAGACCAAGTTCAGTTCCCACAGGAATTCATAACTTGAACACAGCTTGAAAAAGCAGCATGCAGTTGATTTCAGACAGCTGCCCAGAGTCACAAAGCAGGGCCCAGACAAGAAAGAGCTGGGATCCACAGTTCTACACTCCTGGACCAGAGCTCTCTTCTAGGGATTCAAATGGGGCAGAAGCCTGTGACAATGACTAAGATGAGGAGGGAGGAAGGACAAATGCCTCTTCATCCTTGGGGTGGGGAAGAGCCTGGCTACCCTCAAAAGCTGGCTTTGTCCACTCCAACCTCCTGAACAGATAAGGAAGCTGGAGCAAGGTTGGCCAAGACTGGAGTTGAGCCAGGTCTGTTCAACTCTGGAGCCTGCGGTGGAGCTAGCTAGCGCCAGGGCACTGGGAGTGGCAACAACTGGCTTGTAATTCAGAAAGAATAGACAGGTGGGGGTGGGGCAGCATCCTCCCTGTGTGGAAATCTTATCCACAGACCAAGCCAGGACTACCTCAGCAGGAGAGCCCAGCACTCCTTCCTGAGTTCATGCTAATCTACGTCTACACCTGAGCACCCAGGCAGGCCCTCGGCCAGCCCCATCTCAGGGTGTCTTTGTTGCTTTAGCTGGAATGGGTAGCTCCAGGGAGGCCAATAGTAACCTTCCAAGCTGGACAGAAAAGGCTGTCTCTCAAAACAAACAAACGACTTCCGGGGCAGAGGGCAGGAAGGAGGTTCCAGGCGGGCCTTTGGGCTGCATGCGGCCCATTCAGCCAGCCCCGCCTGACTGTGAAGAACTCAGAGAATCAATCACAAGTCCTGTTTGTTTGCAGAAGGGTGCGTGTGGCTGGGAGGTGCCTGGGGACACGTGTCTACTGCTTGGGCCCCCAGACCCGCTGGACCCTGAAGGCTTTGATACTGAAACAGATTTCCAGGCCTAAACCTGGGGGGTGACATCTGTGGCCATGTTCTCCAAGGCTGAATTCAGTCTTCTAGATAATTATAGGGAGCAGGTTGACTTGGCAGTCCTGTGGGTAGTGACGGAAAGGCAAGAATTTAACAGATTAAGGTGAGATCCTTCTAGCTAGGCACTCATGCTTCTGAAACATTCTGCCCAGCTAAGTAAGGCCCAGTGTGCTCATCCTCCATGCCATGTACCTGCAGATCCATGATACCTAGGGCATAGTCAGCACTCTGTAAATTTGAGGAAACATCTTTGTGTTGTCCCTGTCACCCAGGCCTGCCTGTGGCTCACACTCCATCTGCTCTCTAGGCCTATTCCAATGCCCACCCCCTAGCTTCTCCACTTGCTTACCTCTCCTCTCTGGGAGCCGAGTTGCTGGGGAAGTTGTCCCCTGCCTGTCCCCACTCAGAAGTAGCAAACCTGCTGCCTGCTCCTCAGGCTTCATGTGCTAAGAGCCACCATCACCCAGGGCCACCCTCCACTCTAGGATTCAGCCTCTTTCTCGCCTTCTTGTTTCCTTTTTCATGTTCTAGTTGATTGTTTGCTACAGCGGAATTTTGCTTTATAGCCCAAGCTGGCTGCAAACCTGCTGTGATGCTCCTGCCTCAGCCTGGTGCTGCTGTGATAGAGGTGTGCTGGTCTCATCTTCTACAGAGCTGGCCTGGGCTGTTGAGCTGACTCCCTGGTACTATCTGTGTCCAGTGCCTGCCAAAAAAGAGCCAGAACTCTGCCCCTCACCACCACCACTACCACACCATGGCACAGATGGGATGACCAGCCAGAGGACAAGACAAAGGCTTGAGGTCACTCGGAGAGCCTGTGGTAGGCAGCCTTTGATACCCTCTCTACTGGATGTTTTGATCTCATAAAGTAACACAGAATGTCCATTTTGACCAAGTCACTCTCCCAATTTAGTAATAAAGGTACTGGGCCAGCAAGATCCTGCCCCCAACACTGATGACTGGCATTTTGTCACACAGTGGAAGGGGATAACCCACTCTAACAGGTTCTCCTCTGGCTTCCACATGTGCACCGAGTTACATGTGCGCATATACACACATGAAAACCCATATCCACACACAAAATAAATCAAAATGTAATAAAGATTTTAAAGAAAAAAAAGATACTGAAACTCGGGGAAAGAAACGGGTGGTTTGAAGATGGCTGGAAGGAGGCAGGGCTCACAGCAAACAACCAGCAGTGATCACAGGTTCAGCCCTCAACACACCGGCATCCCATTGTTCTTGAACCTGCGTTCATTGAGTTCATCTGGTCAGTGTCAACCTAACCTACCAAACAGATTAGTCACTTTCTCCAAGGGGGAGGGCTTTCCTAGCAGAGCCCAGGCCCTTGAGAGACTGTCTCTTCGGAATTCTGCTGGCCCCTGGGGGTGTTGTACCACATGACACTCATTTCTCTTGCTGGTAAAACACCCTGACAAAAGCAACTTAGGGGAGGACGGGTTGATTTTAATTTGCACTACCAGGTTACAGCCCATCACTGAGGGGAAGTAGGGGCAGTGGGAGTTTGAGGCAGCAGCTGGTCACACTACATTTATGATGAAGACACACAGTCATTCATTAATGTGTGTATGTTTGGCTCCCTCTCTCCACTCATACAGCTCAGGGTCCTCTGCCTAGCGAGTGATGCTTCCCACATCCTGTTGGGTCTTCCCATGTCCGTTAACCCCATGAAAGAAATCCCTTCAAAGCTTGTGCACAGATCAGTCTAACCCTTACTGAGCTACCCCTCCCGGGCAACTTAACACTGTGTAAGCTTGACAACCAAAAATAACCATTGCATTGTGCAACCTCTAACATGCTGCGTGATTCTTTCACAACATACAGAACTTTTCCTTAAACATCTGTCCTCTGCGTGAGGATCCAACCCAGGACTGTCCAGCAATACAAAAAAAAAAAAAAAGAAACCAGGTATGTTTAAGACTTTTTCTGGGCTGGGGAGTTGGCTCAGTGGGTTAAATGCTTGCCTTGCAAGTCCAATGGACTAAGTTTGGATCCCAGAACATGAAAGCCAGATGCAGACAAGAAGCCACTGTCACCCTGCTAGGAGGTGAGAAGCTAAGAAAGAGAACTCCAGAACCTCAGGTACCAGCCCAAGAGAGGATGTATGTGCTGCAGGTGGCAGTGCTGCAGGAGTGGGGTTACCCAAGTCCACTGAAGTTCAGGTGATGGTACCCCAAGCTCCAGATGCTGGATATGGAGCTGACCTCTCCTTCCATTCCTCCTTTTTGGAGCAGGAGTGGACACTCCTTGCCACTGCTTGTTAGAAAACTAAAGAGTGGCTCCATCTCTGAGGCTGTGAGGAAGCCACTATGAGCCTGCTTTGGAGTCTCCCAGTCACCTTTAAGCAAGCCCTCACTCCTGCTCTGTAAGGAAGCCCAGTAACTCAGTTGGTTGCTCAGGATGAATGTTGATGGACTTGTACTTTGGCTTGTCATTGAGACCCTGTTATGTCTCCCCAGGAAAGGAATTCTCCAAACACAATGACTCACATTTCTTAGAGTCTCTCAGAACAAACTTTGGACTTAGGGCTTTTTGACATATTAGACATATTAGAATTGTTAAGACTTGGGGGACTCTCAGAGTGAACCTAGCATGGTTTTCACTAAAAAATGCCCATTAGTCTTTGAAAACCAGGGATGGAATTCTATGATTTAAAAGGGATGTTTAGGTATCAAGTTGACAAGAGGTGAACTTGTGAGGGTTCATTTTTGTCATCAACCTGATAGGCTTTAGAACCATATGGAAATGGATCTCTGTGTCTGTGGATTAACTGAGGTGGGAAAACCCAACCTGAATGTGGGTGTCACATCCCGTGGACTGGGTCCCAGTCTGAATAAAAAAGAGAAAGCAGCTGCGACTAGCACTCCTTTCCCCATGCTTCCTAGCTGGCTGCAGTGTGACATCTGTCTCTCACTCCTGCCTTGCCTCCTCAACATGGGGGGCGGACCTTCAGCTGTGTCCAAAATAACCCTTCCCTTCCTTTCGTTGTCCTCATTGGCCGTTGTCACAGCAACAGGAGTCACCCACATGGGGAGCAGATTTCTTAGAAAGAAGAGAGGTGTTCAAGGCCTCTTGAGGCTTTTGAGGCTTTGTTACCTCTACAACTTTCCATTGGCCACAGAGAAGCACATGACCAGCACAGACTGCAGAGAGAAGACATAGACTCAGCTTCTTAATGGGTCAGTATGCAGGACTGCAGCCATTTTTGCACTGAATGCTTTCCAGTTTTCAGCTAAGACAACTAATTATTCTGTAAGCATCTCACCACCTGTCTTTCAATGACCTTAAGACACATTTCAGACAAGAGTGTTGTTTGTTCCTAAAAGTGTACTTTCTGAGTTAGAAGTAATGCCTTTGTTCTAGTCCTGGTTACTATAATTAAATACCTGAGGCTAGATAACATTATAGAGAAACAAGAGCCTCTCAGTTCCAGAGGTTCAAGGACACAATACTGGCATCCATTCAGCTCCAATGAAGGCCTCACAGAATATGAATTGGAACAGCATGGATTCATTCAGTGGGGCAAGAAGAATGGATGGCTGAGTGGATGGATGGATGGATGGATGGATGGATGGATGGATGGATGGATGGATAAGTGGAGAGATGAGTAGATGGATAGATTGGTAGATGAGTGGGTGGATGGGTGGATGGATGAGTGGATGAACTGGGCAATAACAAACAATATGTGGGGTTCTATACCAAAGAAAGCCCATGCACAAGCAGATACTAGTTTAGGGCACTCTCACTGGGCCTCTCCTCTTAAAGAGCATGCCACCTCAACACTGATGGTCAAAGCTTTAGTCCCTGTTGAACCTTTGAGCATAAGCCAAACCATGCTGTCTTCATTCATGCCACTCCCATGAAGGTTGTTTGTTGCAATGAGCCAATACCATTGTAAGATTAGCTCTTTTTAGGATCTACGTAAGGGCCATGTACACATTCTCAGTTCCTGCCATTTCTAGGATCTACCCCTCTACGTCTATTCTTCCCCGAAACTGATATTCACTCAGACAGTCAGACTGTGACTGTGGAAGCTGATCATTGCAGGGGTAGCCACGTTCAGATGAGGCAGGAGTAGGAGGCATCATTTCTGATGAAGGAGGTAACAGCCCAGCACTCGAGAAGACAAAGCACAGGGGCCACGTCCCCAAGGACGCCTTCATCTCAGGCTGCTGTGGTCCTATAGCCCCTCTCACAGCAACCCTCCCTCCTGCCAGATGGGGGCAGAGGGCAAGTTCCCTGTTATCCCTGCACTTGACCTCTTATACTGTCTTGTCCCCAGGGTCACATGGTGCATGTGTCCTGGAGAAGATTTATCCCACAGCAGTGTGCAGTGCTGGCTGGTTTCCAGTGATTTAGTCTCAGAGCCCAACTGACAGAGGAGCACCAGCTGAGAAGCCTCTGTCGTATATCAAAAAGCAAATTGTGAAGACATCCCTGTAAACGCAGCAGGGGGGAGAACCTACCATCACCATAAACTCAGCAACATGGCAGCATCAGGCATGCCATCTGCCATGCTCCCCTTCAGATGCCTGCAATGGCTGGCTAGAAGACTCCATTCTTTTGAAGCTCTGGACACAATCCTTCACCCCATCTTCTTGGTGACCATGGGCCTGGAGAAGAGCACAGACCCTCACTTCTTGCCTTTTCAAGAGTCTTGAGGTAAATCTGAATTATTGTAGAGCAGAGACATAGTCACATCCTGGCCACACCCCACTAAGCATAAGAACCAGGATGTATTTCCAAATGAGTGCCAGCCACCGTGTGTGTCAAATCCATAGCATGCCTTGTGTTCACTCCCCCATCCCTGAATGGTTTTTGATGAGAACCCAACTCTCAGTGGCCTAAGAAACTGATGAGTTTCACACACGGGGAAATTTATTGAAGGTACAACTGGCATGGCTGGATCCAGAGTCTCTTCAGAAGCTACCTGTATCTTTCAAGTCAGTTTCCCCCTCAATTGCCTTGGTACTTGGGGAGGCAGGTGATTCCTGTAGCTGATGTTCTGTTGTTAACCAATCCAGGAAAAGAGACACAGTACATTCAGCATGCCCTAGACTTACAAGCAAAAGTATCAACTAGCAGAGATGTGCTGTGCTGCCTAATTAGCTAGTGAGTTCCCTGTCCCTAGAGGCAAACAAGCAGCCTGGCAGGGACATAAGCAGATCCAAGTGTCCAGCAAGCACTCCCTTACTAGAATGTGGGCTTTTTGCCTTCAATGCGTGCAGCATTGTTGACAGAAGTTTCTGACCCACCCAGTCCTGCAGCCATTCAGTCCCAAAGAAACACACAGAGGTCTGCATTAATTATAAACTGGTTGGCCTATTAGCTCAGGCTTTCTTATTAACTAACTCTTACCTCTTACAGTAATCCATAATTCTTGTCTGTGTTAGTCACATGGCTTGGTACTTTTTATCAATGAGACATCCTCATCTTTCGTCCTCTGCGTCTGGGTGATGACTGCAGACTGAGCCTTTCCTCTTCCCAGAATTCTTCTGTTCTGGTCACCTCGCCTATACTTCCTGCCTGGCTACTGACCAATCATCATTTTATTAAACCAATAAAAGTGACATCTTTACAAGATACAAGACCATTGTCCCACAGCACACCCTAACAACTCAACATTAATCCTGGCAGATTTTTAGTCCATTTTCTCTTGCTATTACCAAATACCTGAGACTGGTAGGCTTATTTCGACTCTGGGAAATCCCAGAGCCAGATGCCAGTAGATTCTCAGCTTTTGGCAAGAACCTAGTGTGGCTTCAACCCAAAGTTGGAGGCTCAGCAAAGTTGGACATATTGAAAAGTGAGGAAAGAGCTGAATTCACATGACAGCAACCTCTCGAAAGAAAAGCATCAATGCCGATCGAGTTCCACCCCGTGACCCAGCTGCCTCCCACTGGGCTCCAGTCCCCACAGTCTTGTGTTGTGAAACCGAGGCTCCCACATGTGAGAGTCCCATGCACTGAGCTCACAGCCGCCAGCATCCCAGTTTCTTTCTTTGCTCTCTGCAGTCTTCTGGATCCCAGCTCCAGCTCCCTGGTCCCCTCTGATTGCACCTCAGTGCCTTTGTTTGGGCTGCAAGTGGACTTTCCACCATCCCTGGCATGTCCAGTTTCCTTCCTACTCTCAATTTCAGGAGATATGTCATGGTCTCTTCTTGGGCCAGCCTCCCCTAACCTCTCTTTGGAAAGTCCTCTCCATCTCTAACCCATGATCTTACTTTCTTTGCTGTTTCTATAGTTAGGAATATGGACAAAAATGCTATTTACTGTGTCTCTCTACCTAGCATTCCAAGGACAAGCCTCATGTGGTGTCCTGTCCTGGCTTGGATCAATAAATAGCCGGTGCTCAGTGAACACCTGTCCAGTGTATCTCCTCACTTAGGATGACAGCAAGCACTGAGTGAGGACTTTGCAATGGTGTCAGCAGCATCATTTTCCCTCGCTCTTAGAAAGCTTGCTTTCAGCCAGCAGGTCTCAATGCCTCCTATGAGTGGCTTTTCTCCTCTCCAAGGTCTCAGAGTCACCTGCTTTCTGATAGCAGATGGAGAGAATGAGAGACATGAGTGCTGGTTTATGGCCAAACCCAATGTGATAAAGCCATATGCGCACAGCCAAGGACAAAGGAGGCTGGGGAATGTGCTGCAAGAGGGGAAAGAAATGAGTTTAGTAGCAGCCAGCCTCTGCCTCGACAATGGGGGATGGAGAAACGGATGGTCATATGGGGAACGGGTGGATGAGTAGGTGAGTGGATAGATTGATGGATGGTGGTAAATAGAGAATAGGTGAGTGTGTGAGTGGATTGATGGAAGGGTGGCGATGGGTGGGTGGATATATTGATGGATAGATGTAGGGATGCATATATAGATGGGTGGATGATTGCTTGGTCAGTGGGTGGGTAGTAGGTGATGGATGAAGGGGTGGGTGGATAGGTGGGTAGGTGGGTGTCAGATGGGTAAACAGTGGGTGATGGTAGGAGGTCTGTGGGGGGTAGAAGGATGGATGCAGCGCTTTCAAGTGACTTTTAGTTTATGATCTTACAAAACTCCAAGTCTACTGTCACAAGAACTATCATATCAGCTGTTGCCTGTCCTGTTCAATTCCTACTGCTGGGAGCATAGAGGCAAAGGTGTCTGAGTTTCCTGTGCACAACACTCCTCCCAACGCACTGCAGTGGAGAGCATGGAATCCCTCGGCAAGGAATAACCTTAACCTAGCTCTGCCTGGGTCTCAGCAGGCTTCAGGGGCATCCGTGGGCCCATGGCACTGCTAAGTGGTTGTTAGTATACAGCCTCATCCTCATGGTGACTCCACGTATTGTATCAAATCATACACCAGGTTCTGAGAATACAGCTACAGGTGAAGGGCCTCAGGTAGCAGATGATAGGGTAGCTTACATCATTGTGGCCCTGGATGAGTGTCCATTCTAAGGGGACAAAGACATTCCCTAGCCTCAGCAGCAAAAGAAGAGCATTGCCTGGGAAGGGTGCTGGAGCTTGCAGGGTGATCAGAGCAGGGAAGGCTTAGAAGGACAACCCGTGCCTCTGGATTCTGAGCATTTATACCCAGGGTTGCCACCTCCCCATGGTTGGTTCTACCCCCCGCCCCCATGGATGCATAGAAACAGCCAGAATTCAGGGTAGAGTGGCATCTACAAGCACCCTTGGTCATCTCCACCCACAGCTACAGCCTCTGGGCTGGGAAAGCACCCCTAGGGAGCTACAGCAACTTCAGAGTGGGCACACTTATACTTTGGGAATCTGAGTCTCCAGCTGGTGTAGTCCCATAAGGATACAGAGGAAGTGGTACCCAATTGGCCCCCCATCTATGGCCCCAAGAGCTGCAAGTCTTCTTTTCAGCGTTTTCTGTGAAGATGGTTGAAGACCAGGCTGCCCTTCACTTTGTGAAGGAAGGCAGTTGAAGATGTGGATGCTGGGACATGGCTAGGTCTTGGGACTCTGGTGTTTTGAGGCAGAAAAGGAAAGGCAGACCCACCTCAGACTCTCCACCTCAACCAGCACGCAGTGGCATTCCAGCCAAAAGCCAGCCAGGTAGCTGTTCTCAATGAAGGAAAAGGAACACACAACATTCTAGAAAACTATTGACTATGCATAACCGCAATATGCTCAGGGATTTGCTCATCTCATATGGCTCTCCAGAGACAGAGAGTGCATTCACCCTACCCTACCCCATCTCTCCAGAATGTGAGCCTCATGCTCAGTTTTAAGCCATTGAGTTTGGAACACAATCACAGATCTGTAATGCATAAGGTAGGGGCAGGACTTGGAATCCTCAGCAACCACAGCCTCAGAGCTCTGGAGTTTCCCAAAGCTTGGGGTCCCCATAGGCCAGCAATGAGTCCTGGGAAACAATGTCAGGACACCAGCCCCTGGAAAGTTCCTTAGGTGAGGGCATGGCCCTGTGGCATAAGTCCCCTGAGCCAAGAGTCACCTCAGAACTAAGGCAGTAGATCACCTCTCTCACCCTTACCCACTGCAGGAGCAGGTAACAGCAGCTGTTACTCCCAGATCAGGACAGGTGGGGGTGGGGGATCAGATGGAGTATGGCAGAGGGACCTTGCACATCCTCCTCAGGAGGCCAAGGGCACCCAGGACGTGGAAATTAAAAGGGAGGGGGGAGGCACAGCATATTAACCTCCTTAATCTTTCATTTCTGACATGGATTGTGGGCTTTCATTTCAAAGAATTTCCAGCTAATGTCTGGAGGGCAGAAAAATCTATTTCCCAATACACTGCTGCAGCTTTTGCCCCAAACGACCGCCCTTCCTGCTACAATCAGCTGCTCATTGATCTCTCTCTCTCTCTCTCTCTCTCTCTC